>CM024754.1:57733132-58019126 GCA_014218235.1 Colocasia esculenta
CCACATGTAAGGCCCTCGAATTTTGTTGCATTATTGGTATTGCATGTGAATACTTCATGTTGTGTATGTATATATGCAAATATCTACGTAAGTACTAGTTAGTGTACTTATGCATGCATGTGTATAAATTAGATGTAAATAATGTATGAATGGTATGATGGTAGCGTGTACATAATAGTATACATATGGCTCATATATAGGTATAAGTTGTGCATGGTTTCTGCATGTTTTTGAGTTCTGGTCGAAGGCCAACTTGGCGTCAATATCAATGGACGTTTGTGTTGTGTCGGCGTCAACCATATGGACGCCAACACTAAATCCAGCGTCCAGCGATGTGGACGTTAATTTCTCTGACCTGCATGCGTTGCAGAGCCGGATTCCGGGAGCAAGCTAGCTCCCCATTGGGGAGCTGTCCCCAACGGTCTGAAGGGGTTCACATCAACCCTGCGGGATGGAGAGGCCTCTCTCCTATATCTGAACCCGAGTTGAACCCTAAAACCCCTCTCTTGACCTCTTTTGAGAGATAGAGAAAAACCCTAGCTGCTGTGAGCAGCCAACCTTTGCAACCTTTAATCCGGCGATCTGAAGCTTGATCCGGCCATCTACCACGACAAGGAGGTAGCTGGAACATCGAGGAAGGCATCCCCGACCTCGACCTGCTGTGGAGCTTGCTCAAGAACCCGGAGGAAGGCTTTCTTGGGAGCTTCTTGGGACTGCCCAAGGAGAGCTTCACCGCCACCTTTGATCCTTCTGGAGATTTTTGAAAGGCAAGTAACCTACACACATCGTCCCTGTAGATGTCTAGTAGGGTTTTCTTATTTTTACACATTTTTCTCGTGTCCTAGATCCCCCATTCTTCTTGTTAATTGGAGCTCGGTCTGTGTTTCTGCACAGACAGGAACTTGGCGTCAATGCCTTGACGCCAAGATCTCCAGTGTGCGTCCAGCGATCTTGCCGTCCATCTTCTTGAACGGCCAGACACTGCCGCCAAGTTCTTCAGTGCAGAACAGTGAACTGTTCTGCCTTAAGTAATTATTTTCCGGACTTTGACGCATGAGGATATAGTGTAATTTTATATGTTATGTAAAATAGCTAATGTGATGTGTGTGGAAATTTATGTGATTTTCTGTGGATGGCATAAATTGTTGGATTTATCGAAATACATGTTGGGGAAAAAGGGTTATGCATGATTACCTACTGTCTATATGATTTCTGAGGAATTAGTTGCCCTGGATTTTTCTACCCCATGTGTATATGTGTCAGTTCATACCCTGTAAATTTGAGAAATTATCCATGTTCATATGATTTACTGTAATTACTGCAATGGAAATAGGAAGTATGTGTAGGATTTCCAAAATTCACAGTAAATGGTATGTTGTGAAATAAATTCGGGGAAAATTTCTATGACAACATATATGATAGATTAGATCTGTGAATTGTCAATCTGAGAATTTAGGTTATGTCCCATGACAAGTTGAATTATGAATGGCATGCAACTGAATGTTTTAATTTCTGTAAATGCAATATGAGTCAGAAAAATGTGAAATTTTGCATGTGAAATCATAAACCTAATCAGCATGTGGTTAAATTCTCAGGTCATTTGGACAACTATACAATGCAATATGAAATTTCCATGCGAGAATATGTGAATTTAATGCATGCCATTGTGAAATGATTTAATTTCTGTGCAACCCAACCTGATTGTGAAACTTCCTGAATGTTAATTTCTGTCATCTGTAGTGGCATGATTAGGAGAAAAATAGAGTCATGTTGTGATTAGAGAATGAATGTGATGTGAGTGTCATGCGTAAAAGTATGTGTTAAAAATCAGTGAACGTGAAATGTGTAAGACTGTGCCAAGTGTGATACTGCTTCCATAGAGGGCTGTGGAACCGTACCATGGAAAAGTCCCCATGGAAGGTTCAATGTGTTGTGATCCTAAGGGCATTAGGATGAAATCCTGGAGGTGGACAAGTACCACTGGTTAGGGTGGAGACTTGTTCTCCCGGTCTGCGCAGTCCAAGAGTCGTCACTATATTGCCTAGGTGACGTCTATGTGTATGTGATGTGATGTGTCCTTCTTATGGTGGTTTGGACTATGTGTCACGGCACTAAGTGTAATATGTGAAAATGTGAAATGTGAATGTGTTCATGTGTAAAGTGAGAATGTGAACATGTGAAATTGTGAATGTGTAAAGCGTGAAGTATGTGAATAAGAAATTGTGTAAATTTGTGAAACCAAAATGTGAGGATGTGAAATTGAAATCCATGATATAATGATCTGAAATCATGTTAAAACAATAATATAAATGTGGTTATGATCATGTCCTACATGTGTACAATGCGTAGAATCCATGCTAGGGACAATCCTTACTTATGTGTAAACCATTCCATGTATTTTACCCTCACGTTGTGGTTTGAATGAGAATGTGGCTTTCATGTGTTAGATTGTGAAGTGTTAAACCATGTCAAAACAGCAAGCTTAAAGCATGCAAAATTGTTATGGGCATGTGTAAGAATGAGTAGTGACCATGTTAGCAAATGTTTCTTTCATGTATGTAAGCTAATCATGCTAGATTGCTTTCATGTTTTAGCTTAATTGAAAGTAGAACTTTCATGTGTTGGAATGATTAGAGAGCATGTGATAGGAGATTTTAATTTAGGAAATCTGAAAGCATGAATCATGTGTTTCATTAGTAGAATTACCCTGATAGGTTGTTAATTTCAATGTCACGCATGCTACATGTTGTGTCTTGTAAATGTGTATGTAAAAACCTGCTATGATATGTGCATGGATGATAGATGTAGTGTTATTTGCTGAGTCTTTTAGACTCATTACTTGCTTCGGCGTACAGGTGTAGTAGGTGACACACCTTTGGAGGAGACCGTGGAGAGCGACTCCGAGCGCGGGGAGTAGCTAGCTTGGTGGAGCTTAGTTGTGACATTTTGACATTTGATGTATGTAATTGAGGCATTGTATTAGAATTATCATGTAAACTTGGACAAACTATGTGATTTATCTTAGCACTTCCTTTATATGGATTATGTGGACTTCAGTTCTTAAAGTTAATGCAATCATGTATGTTAAATGTGGATGATGAATGAAATGAAGACAGTAGTTCTTTTACTTCCGCTACTCTGTTCTTATATTCACGTGTATCTCAGCTGAATGTTATTGTTGGTTAAATGTCCCACGTGGGTTGGTATAACCGTACCGGTATAATGAGGGTCGCTACAGAGATTGGTATCAGAGCGACCGGTTGAGATTGCACATGAATATACATAAGTCATCATCTTCATTACATGCTAAGTCTACATAGGAATGTCCACATGTGTAGAATTGATTAATAATGAATGAAAAATAGATAAGAAAATGGTTAGGAAATAAATTAAAGTAGCTCTAATGATGGCTGAAATTTATTACAGCCATGGCTTCGAGAGGTAGGCGTGGCGGAGCGCCGGCCCGTGAGGACGAGCCGAGACGTGAGGAGCGGGCGGAGCAGCAGGCCCCGGCACCGCAAGGTCCTGTACTTCCCCACCGCCGCCTGTGGATTATGGAGTATTCATGCAAGGTCTGGTGCAAGCCATGCAGACGCAGGCTCATACCCAGGCAGCACTCCAGGCACAGTTGGAGGCTCAGGTTGGACTAATAAATGATTAATAGTCTATTTATTTAATTATGCGATATTGTGTTGATTGTGTATTGCTTGCTGTGTACTGTAGCAGGCTCAAGTACCAGCTCAGGACCATGGTGGACCTTCTACCATGGAAAGATTCAAGAGGATGCTGCCACCCTCTTTTAAGGGGGAGAGCGACCCATTGTTGGCAGAAAGCTGGATGAGGGAGATAGAAAAGATCTTCCGAGCCATCAGGTGTGCAGATGAGGATAAGGTCACATTAGCCACCTACATGCTACATGTATGCTTTAGTTTATATGCTTGTATGTTTTGTTAAGTTAGATTTGTTAGATGGTGCTTATGAGCGGTGTACTGCAGGAAAGAGCTGATGTATGGTGGGCTTCATTGCTGCGTACCCGGTTTGAGGACGGAGCTATTGATGTTGCTTGGGACGAGTTCGTGAGGCTCTTTCGGGCCAAGTTCGTCCCCGAGCATATTCAAGATCGGATGGAGCAGGAGTTCCTCTCTTTGGCTCAAGGCTCCATGACCGTGCTAGAATATGAGGCAAGATTTTCTGAACTCTCTAAATATGCACCTCATATCGTGGCAGATGAGCGCAGGAAGACAAAGAAGTTCGTGATGGGCCTGAAGCCATCACTGAGGACGAGGCTCGTGGCGTTTGACCACCGCACTTTGGACGAGGCCCTCAGCGCTGCTTGTAGGCAGGAGGGTGAGATGGAGCAATACCTTGAAGAGAAGAAGGCTTCGCAGAAGAGACCTGCAGCTACGTTCCAGCGACAGGATAAGAAGAAAGCGGTGTACCAGACACAGCAGCGATCAGTGGCAGTCGGCAGTTCTCAGGTACCTTCTGTACGTTCCCCTGGTGTGAAGAAAGAGTGTCCCCACTGTGGGAAGACACATGGTGGTACCGAATGTTGGATGATTACGGGAAAGTGCTTGAAGTGCGGAAGCAGCGACCACAAGATCAAGGATTGCCCAAGACTTCAGCAGGGAGTCCAGCGCGGAGCGCCAGCCCCAGCAGTAGCGGCAGCAGCGCCAGCTACAGGAAGACCAGGAAGGCCTCGAGCCCCAGCTCGAGTGTTTGCTTTAGCACGCGAGGACGCCGAGCAGGCGGAGCATGTCACCGAAGGTACGGTTTTACTTTTAGGTGTGCACGCTCGGGTTTTGTTTGATACGGGTGCTACTCACTCGTTCATTTTCGAGCGGTTCGCTAGGCAGCTAGCCCTAGAGTCAGGTGTAGAGTCTGAGGATTTAGAGGTCCCTTTGTCTGTGCACACCCCTGCGGGTACGGTATCGACTGGGAAGTGCATTCCGTCGCTACTTGTGTGCATTGAGGATAGAATCCTAGAAGGGTGTTTCTTCTTGCTAAAGATGAAGGACTATGATGCTATTCTTGGTCTGGACTGGCTAGAGGAGCACCATGCGTTAGTGGATTGTCGTCGGAAGAGGATTGTTTTCCGCATTCCTGGTGAGGATGAGTTCTCTCACCCTTGCCAAGGAACTTGGCGGGAAAGTTAGTCATCTCTGCCATGAAGGCGATGCGCATGGTAAACAAGGGTTGTGACGCTTTTCTTGCCAGCGTGGTACTAGTGCCAGAGGCTGATGAGTCACCTACTCTTGCAGAGATTGAGGTAGTGCAGGATTTTCAGACATCTTTCCTGATGATTGTCTGGTTTGCCACCGGATAGAGAGATAGAGTTTACCATAGAGTTGCTTCCGGGCACCTCTCCTATCTCGAAGGCTCCATATCGGATGGCACCTGCGGAGTTAGCCGAGTTAGGAGGCAGTTGCAAGAGTTGCTTGATAAGGGATTTATTCGCCCTAGTGTTTCCCCTTGGGGCGCACCTGTATTATTCGTCAAGAAGAAAGACGGGTCACTTAGGTTATGCATTGACTACAGAAAGCTGAACCAAGTGACTGTGAAGAACAGGTATCCCTTACCTCGTATTGATGATTTGTTTGACCAGTTGCGAGATGCATCAGTCTTTTCTAAGATTGATTTGCGATCTGGTTATCATCAGTTGAGGATTCGAGTGAGGATGTGTCCAAGACGGCGTTTAGAACCCGTTATGGACATTATGAGTTTTTGGTTCTTCCTTTCGGATTGACCAATGCCCCTGCAGCGTTCATGGATCTCATGAACAGGGTGTTTAGGCCTTATCTAGATAGCTTTGTCGTAGTGTTTATTGATGATGTGTTGGTCTACTCTCCGGACGAGGCCACACACCGTCAGCATTTGAGGGTAGTGTTAGAGGTTCTTCGTGAGCACAAGCTGTATGCTAAGTTCAGCAAGTGCGATTTTTGGTTGCGCGAGGTTCATTTCCTCGGGCATGTTATCTCCGGTGCTGGTGTAGCAGTTGATCCAGCAAAGGTCCAGGCAGTTATGGATTGGGAGATTCCCAAGACCCCTTCGGAGATTCGTAGTTTTATTGGTTTAGCTGGTTACTATCGGCGATTTATTGAGGGATTTTCATCCATCGCCGCCCCATTGACTCAGCTCACCAGAAAGGGAGTGAAGTTTGTTTGGTCCGAGAAGTGTGAGAGTAGTTTTCAATTGTTGAAGACTAAGCTCACGTCAGCTCCGGTGTTAGTCTTACCGAGCGGTGTAGAGGGTTTTGCTATCTACACGGATGCGTCTCGGATTGGTTTAGGCTGTGTGCTAATGCAGCAAGAAAGGGTAGTGGCTTATGCTTCTCGTCAGTTGAAGGAGCATGAGAAGAACTATCCGACTCATGACTTGGAGCTCGCAGCAGTGGTTCATGCACTAAAGATCTGGAGGCACTATCTTTATGGTGTCAGATTTGAGGTGTTTACCGACCACAAGAGCTTGAGTATCTTTTCTCCCAAAAGGAATTAAACCTGAGGCAGAGAAGATGGATTGAGTTCTTAAAGGACTATGACTTCGACCTTCATATCACCCTGGGAAGGCGAATGTCGTAGCGGATGCTCTGAGTAGAAAGAGGCCATCTCTCCAGCAGGATTGGAAGATGTTGGAAGATGCGGCTTGCGCGTTGACTGAGTTAGAGCCATCGCTATGTCAGGCTTTTGTAGCTCAGTTATCCCTTAGGTCCTCGGTTTTGGATGAGGTGATCGAGCAACAGAAAGCCGACCCTAGACTCTTAGAGTTAGTGGGCAAGGCAGGCATTGCTCGGGATGAGGACGGTGTGATTAGATTCCATCACCGTGTTTGTGTCCCTGATTTGGTAGATGTCCGTGAGCATGTGTTAGCGGAGGCTCATAGATCGCGATTCTCTATTCATCCGGGTAACACTAAGATGTACCAGGATTTGAAGAGATCATTTTGGTGGTCCGGCATGAAGAAGGATGTAGCGGATTATGTGTCTAGGTGTTTGGTGTGTCAGCAAGTAAAGGCCGAGCGACAGCGACCATCCGGCCTTATGCAAAGGATGGAGATCCCAGTGTGGAAGTGGGAAGCTGTCACTATGGACTTTGTTTCGGGTTTGCCTCGATCTAGAAGGGGCAATGACTCGATTTGGGTAGTTGTAGATAGATTCTCGAAGACTGCTCATTTCTTGCCTATGAAGAAGAAGCAGTCAGTAGAGAGTTTAGCTAGATTGTATGTTAGTGGTATCATTAGATTGCATGGTGTGCCGAAGTCGATCATTTCGGATCGAGATCCGAGATTCACTTCTAGGTTGTGGAAGGGTCTTCAGGATGCTTTAGGTTCGGAGCTGAAGCTCAGTTCGGCGTTTCATCCCCAGACTGATGGACAGTCCGAGAGGACTATCCAGACGCTCGAGGATATGTTGAGGGCGTGTGTTTTGGATTGGAAGGATGATTGGGAGCATCATTTACCTCTAGTGGAGTTCGCATACAACAACAGCTTTCATGCGAGTATTGGTATGGCTCCATTCGAGGCGTTGTATGGTCGGCCCTGCAGATCTCCTTTATGTTTGGAGGAGACCGGTGATAGGCAGCTGATCGGTCCGGAGTTAGTTCAGGAGACTTCGGATAAGATCCAGCTTATCAGGAAGAGGCTTGTTGCGGCTCAGGATAGGCAGAAGAGCTATGCCGACAACAGAGGAAAGATTTGGAGTTCGAGGTGGGTGATCATGTCTTCTTGAAGATATCGCCTACTCGAGGTGTCGTCAGATTTGGCAGGCATAGTAAGTTGAGCCCTAGATTCATTGGCCCGTATGAGATTCTCAGACGATTGGGCAGCGTGGCATATGAGCTAGCTTACCCCCAGCTTTGGCTAGTGTTCATCCCGTTTTCCACGTTTCGATGCTCAGGAAGTATGTCCGAGATCCGTCTCATGTGATTAGTCGTGAGCCAGTGGAGATTCAGCCAGATCTGTCGTATGTCGAGCAACCAGTAGCTATTCTTGACCGGAAGGTTCAGCATCTCCGGAACAAGAGTATTGCGTCGGTGAAAGTTCTCTGGCGGAACTTCTCGCGAGAGGAGGCTACTTGGGAGCTTGAGGATGCGATGAAGAAGAAGTATCCCCTTTTGTTTGAGTAGCGTCGTTCTAACTTCGAGGACGAAGTTTCTTTAAGGGGGAGAGGGTGTAAGGCCCTCGAATTTTGTTGCATTAATTGTATTGCATGTGAATACTTCATGTTGTGTATGTATATATGCAAATATCTACGTAAGTACTAGTTAGTGTACTTATGCATGCATGTGTATAAATTAGATGTAAATAATGTATGAATGGTATGATGGTAGCGTGTACATAATAGTATACATATGGCTCATATATAGGTATAAGTTGTGCATGGTTTCTGCATGTTTTTGAGTTCTGGCCGAAGGCCAACTTGGCGTCAATATCAATGGACGTTTGTGTTGTGTCGGCGTCAACCATATGGACGCCAACACTAAATCCAGCGTCCAGCGATGTGGACGTTAATTTCTCTGACCTGCATGCGTTGCAGAGCCCGATTTCCGGGAGCAAGCTAGCTCACCCATTGGGGAGCTGTCCCCAACGGTCTGAAAGGGGTTCACATCAACCCTGCGGGATGGGAGAGGCCTCTCTCCTATATCTGAACCCGAATTGAACCCTAAAACCCCTCTCTTGACCTCTTTTGAGAGATAGAGAAAAACCCTAGCTGCTGTGAGCAAAACCCCACCTTTGCAACCTTTAATCCGGCGATCTGAAGCTTGATCCGGCCATCTACCACGACAAGGAGGTAGCTGGAACATCGAGGAAGGCATCCCCGACCTCGACCTACTGAGCTTGCTCAAGAACCCGGAGGAAGGCTTTCTTGGGAGCTTCTTGGGACTGCCCAAGGAGAGCTTCACCGCCACCTTTGATCCTTCTGGAAATTTTTGAAAGGCAAGTAACCTACACACATCGTCCCTGTAGATGTCTAGTAGGGTTTTCTTATTTTTACACATTTTTCCTCGTGTCCTAGATCCCCCATTCTTCTTGTTAATTGGAGCTCGGTCTGTGTTTCTGCACAGACAGGAACTTGGCGTCAATGCCTTGACGCCAAGATCTCCAGTGTGCGTCCAGCGATCTTGCCGTCCATCTTCTTGAACGGCCAGACACTGCCGCCAAGTTCTTCAGTGCAGAACAGTGAACTGTTCTGCCTTAAGTAATTATTTTCCGGACTTTGACGCATGAGGATATAGTGTAAATTTTATATGTTATGTAAAATAGCTAATGTGATGTGTGTGGAAATTTCTGTGATTTTCTGTGGATGACATAAATTGTTGGATTTATCGAAATACATGTTGGGGAAAAAGGGTTATGCATGATTACCTACTGTCTATATGATTTCTGAGGAATTAGTTGCCCTAGATTTTTCTACCCCATGTGTATATGTGTCAGTTCATACCCTGTAAATTTGAGAAATTATCCATGTTCATATGATTTACTGTAATTACTGCAATGGAAATAGGAAGTATGTGTAGGATTTCCAAAAATTCACAGTAAATGGTATGTTGTGAAATAAATTCGGGGAAAATTTCTATGACAACATATATGATAGATTTAGATCTGTGAATTGTCAATCTGAGAATTTAGGTTATGTCCCATGACAAGTTGAATTATGAATGGCATGCAACTGAATGTTTTAATTTCTGTAAATGCAATATGAGTCAGAAAAATGTGAAATTTTGCATGTGAAATCATAAACCTGTAATCAGCATGTGGTTAAATTCTCAGGTTATTTGGACAACTATACAATGCAATATGAAATTTCCATGCGAGAATATGTGAATTTAATGCATGCCATTGTGAAATGATTTAATTTCTGTGCAACCCAACCTGATTGTGAAACTTCCTGAATGTTAATTTCTGTCATCTGTAGTGGCATGATTAGGAGAAAAATAGAGTCATGTTGTGATTAAGAGAATGAATGTGATGTGAGTGTCATGCGTAAAAGTATGTGTTAAAAATCAGTGAACGTGAAATGTGTAAGACTGTGCCAAGTGTGATACTGCTTCCATAGAGGGCTGTGGAACCGTACCATGGAAAAGTCCCCATGGGAAGGTTCAATGTGTTGTGATCCTAAGGGCATTAGGATGAAATCCTGGAGGTGGACAAGTACCACTGGTTAGGGTGGAGACTTGTTCTCCCGGTCTGCGCAGTCCAAGAGTCGTCACTATATTGCCTAGGTGACGTCTATGTGTATGTGATGTGATGTGTCCTTCTTATGGTGGTTTGGACTATGTGTCACGGCACTAAAGTGTAATATGTGAAAATGTGAAATGTGAATGTGTTCATGTGTAAAGTGAGAATGTGAACATGTGAAATTGTGAATGTGTAAAGCGTGAAGTATGTGAATAAGAAATTGTGTAAATTTGTGAAACCAAAATGTGAGGATGTGAAATTGAAATCCATGATATAATGATCTGAAATCATGTTAAAACAGCAATATAAATGTGGTTATGATCATGTCCTACATGTGTACAATGCGTAGAATCCATGCTAGGGACAATCCTTACTTATGTGTAAACCATTCCATGTATATTTATCCTCACGTTGTGGTTTGAATGAGAATGTGGCTTTCATGTGTTAGATTGTGAAGTGTTAAACCATGTCAAAACAGCAAGCTTAAAGCATGCAAAATGGTTATGTGCATGTGTAAGAATGAGTAGTAACCATGTTAGCAAATATTTCTTTCATGTATGTAAGCTAATCATGCTAGATTGCTTTCATGTTTTAGCTTAATTGAAAGTAGAACTTTCATGTGTTGGAATGATTAGAGAGCATGTGATAGGAGATTTTAATTTAGGAAATCTGAAAGCATGAATCATGTGTTCCATTAGTAGAATTACCTTGATAGGTTGTTAATTTCAATGTCACGCATGCTACATGTTGTGTCTTGTAAATGTGTATGTAAAAACCTGCTATGATATGTGCATGGATGATAGATGTAGTGTTATTTGCTGAGTCTTTTAGACTCATTACTTGCTTCGGCGTACAGGTGTAGTAGGTGACACACCTTTGGAGGAGACCGTGGAGAGCGACTCCGAGTGCGGGGAGTAGCTAGCTTGGTGGAGCTTAGTTGTGACATTTTGACATTTGATGTATGTAATTGAGACATTGTAATAGAATTATCATGTAAACTTGGACAAACTATGTGATTTATCTTAGCATTTCCTTTACATGGATTATGTGGACTTCAGTTCTTTAAAAGTTAATGCAATCATGTATGTTAAATGTGGATGATGAATGAAATGAAGACAGTAGTTCTTTTACTTCTGCTACTCTGTTCTTATATTCACGTGTATCTCAGCTGAATGTTATTGTTGGGTAAATGTCCCACTGTGGCAACGTTCACTATACTGACGTGGGTTGGTATAACCGTACCGGTATAATGAGGGTCGCTACAGAGATTGGTATCAGAGCGACCAGTTGAGATTGCACATGAATATACATTAGTCATCATCTTCATTACATGCTAAGTCTACATAGGAATGTCCACATGTGTAGAATTGATTAATAATGAATGAAAAATAGATAAAAAATGGTTAGGAAATAAATTAAAGTAGCTCTAATGATGGCTGAAATTTATTACAGCCATGGCTTCGAGAGGTAGGCGTGGCGGAGCGCCGGCCCGTGAGGACGAGCCGAGACGTGAGGAGCGGGCGGAGCAGCAGGCCCCGGCACCGCAAGGTCCTGTACTTCCCCCACCGCCGCTTGTGGATTATGGAGTCTTCATGCAAGGTCTGGTGCAAGCCATGCAGACGCAGGCTCATACCCAGGCAGCACTCCAGGCACAGTTGGAGGCTCAGGTTGGACTAATAAGATGATTAATAGTCTATTTTATTTAATTATGCGATATTGTGTTGATTGTGTATTGCTTGCTGTGTACTGTAGCAGGCTCAAGTACCAGCTCAGGACCATGGTGGACCTTCTACCATGGAAAGATTCAAGAGGATGCTGCCACCCTCTTTTAAGGGGGAGAGCGACCCATTGTTGGCAGAAAGCTGGATGAGGGAGATAGAAAAGATCTTCTGAGCCATCAGGTGTGCAGATGAGGATAAGGTCACATTAGCCACCTACATGCTACATGTATGCTTTAGTTTATATGCTTGTATGTTTTGTTAAGTTAGATTTGTTAGATGGTGCTTATGAGCGGTGTACTGCAGGAAAGAGCTGATGTATGGTGGGCTTCATTGCTGCGTACCCGGTTTGAGGACGGAGCTATTGATGTTGCTTGGGACGAATTCGTGAGGCTCTTTCGGGCCAAGTTCGTCCCCGAGCATATTCAAGATCGGATGGAGCATGAGTTCCTCTCTTTGGCTCAAGGCTCCATGACCGTGCTAGAATATGAGGTAAGATTTTTTGAACTCTCTAAATATGCACCTCATATCGTGGCAGATGAGCGCAGGAAGACAAAGAAGTTCGTGATGGGCCTGAAACCATCACTGAGGACGAGGCTCGTGGCGTTTGACCACCGCTCTTTGGACGAGGCCCTCAGCGCTGCTTGTAGGCAGGAGGGTGAGATGGAGCAATACCTTGAAGAGAAGAAGGCTTCGCAGAAGAGACCTGCAGCTACGTTCCAGCGACAGGATAAGAAGAAAGCGGTGTACCAGACACAGCAGCGATCAGCTTAAAGCATGCAAAATGGTTATGGGCATGTGTAAGAATGAGTAATGACCATGTTAGCAAATGTTTCTTTCATGTATGTAAGCTAATCATGCTAGATTGCTTTCATGTTTTAGCTTAATTTAAAGTAGAACTTTCATGTGTTGGAATGATTAGAGAGCATGTGATAGGAGATTTTAATTTAGGAAATCTGAAAGCATGAATCATGTGTTCCATTAGTAGAATTACCCTGATAGGTTGTTAATTTCAATGTCACACATGCTACATGTTGTGTCTTGTAAATGTGTATGTAAAAACCTGCTATGATATGTGCATGGATGATAGATGTAGTTATTTGCTGAGTCTTTTAGACTCATTACTTGCTTCGGCGTTCAGTTGTAGTAGGTGACACACCTTTGGAGGAGACCGTGGAGAGCGACTCCGAGCGCGGAGAGTAGCTAGCTTGGTGGAGCTTAGTTGTGACATTTTGACATTTGATGTATGTAACTGAGACATTGTACTAGAATTATCATGTAAACTTGGACAAACTATGTGATTTATCTTAGCATTTCCTTTACATGGATTATGTGGACTTCAGTTCTTTAAATGTTAATGCAATCATGTATGTTAAATGTGGATGATGAATGAAATGAAGACATTAGTTCTTTTACTTCCGCTACTCTGTTCTTATATTCACGTGTATCTCAGCTGAATGTTATTGTTGGGTAAATGTCCCACTGTGGCAACGTTCACTATACCGACTTGGGTTGGTATAACCGTACCGGTATAATGAGGGTTGCTACACCACATAGCAATACATTCCCCAAGGCGTGGTGAAAGATGCTTTCTCTTGATCCTCCAGGGCTAGATAAATTTGATTGTAGCCTGAATAGCCATCCATGAATGAGAGAGTTTCAAACTCGGCTGTGTTATCAATCAAAACATCCAAGTGAGGCATCGGGAAGTCATCTTTAGGGCATGCATGATTTAAGTCCTGGAAGTCTATGCAAATTCGTACTCTTTGATCTTTCTTCATGATTGAGACTATATTGGCCACTCACAAAGAATACAACACTATAAGGATGAAGCGAGCTTTGTGTAGCTTGTCGATCTCCTCCTTCATCTTTAATGCAATATAGGGGTGGAAACGTCTTAGTTTTTGCTTGACGGCTCTTGCCTCTGGCTTTAAGATTAACATGTGTTCTACCAACGCAGGGTCAATACCGAGCATGTCCTCATATGACGAGGCAAAAGAGTCTTTATACTCCCACAGTGTCTTTATGAGCTCTTCTTCTTCTTCAGGCGGGAGGTTAGCAGCTATGGTCATCAGCTTGGGCTCTTCATCAGTTCCAATATTGACTTCCTTGGTAGGTTCATCTACTTCCAAGGTAGGTTCATCAAATCTTCTCATTCCACTAGCATACATCTCAGTAGCATCCTCTATCTCGTCGTCTTCTTCATCCATCGAATCCTCATCGTTCATGATTTCATAGACTCCAAACCCATCGTCTAGCCACTTCTCTTCTTGTAGAGCTTCCATATTCAGAACTATAGCTTCTTGGGTGAACTCTTCGACAGCTAGAAGAGTGCCACACCTTAGAGCCAGATCTACCTAATATCTAAGACGAATAACACTAGGTTACCCTTCCTAGCCGAGGAAGGGGGCTTTTTAGATTCTACCACCAATTCTTAAACTAGAATCTACGGGAGACTCTAGAGAAGGGTCCAATGGTTTATTGGAAGGAAATGTAGAAGATGCGACATAGCCACAGGATGCCTCCATTGGGTCTAGAGATGGAGGCAAACCACCCGAGCTCAAGGTGCCCGAAGCAAGGATAGGGTCCAGGGGAATAGTAGGTCCCTCACCTAGAGATTCCATGGTGAAGGAAGGGATTGCCATGGAATAGAATCGTTATTTTAGCTATATGTATATGGAGAAGAGCAGGGATCACCACTCAGGAGAGGGGTGAATGAGAAGGAAAGGCACGGATCTCTGCCAAAGAGAGGCAGGTGCAAAAAAGATAGGGATCGCCGTCAGGGAGCAAGGAGTGGGGAGACAAGGATTGCCGTCGGAAAGTAGGAAGTTGGGAGATGGGGATCGCCATTGGAAAGTAGGAAGAGGGGAGACAGGGATCACCGTCGGAGAGCAGGAGGCGTGGATCAGTGGGGACTGAGAGGAAGAGAGAGGAATGTTTTTTATTTTAAAATTTCTATATTTTTTGGATTTTTTACATATTTTTTGGGATTTTTTTTAACATTGGAAACAAATGAATTTACACTTGAGGGCATCAGAGAAAGGAGAAATTTGTGCCATAGAAAGAAAGAAAGAAGTGAGAAGAGGGAGAGGACAACGCTTTAGTAGCGTCAAAAGAAAGTTAGAGAATTAGAGGGGGTGAGCGAAGCACGAATGAGAGTTTATGTATTAGAAGAGAGTGAATGAACTGATTAGGCGAATGGGAATACCCGGGCCAAAGCATGTCTATAGAATTTTCATCTTCATACGGCACATATGGCTCTCCCACATCAATCTATCCTCCAGTAGTTGTCGCTTCAAGGTGATGGATGGAGGAGCTTAACAAGTTCAGATACTGCCGGTGGCCATGTAAGGTTGCCATCCCAGAATAGTCGACTAAAAGCAATTGTGAGGTCCTCAAGATCAAACCACCGGTACCATTCTGCTTCCGGGTCTCCAATCTTCCTCCTTTTGACTAGACGCAGTGCTTCCAAGGCCTAATAGGTGAGCATCGGGGTCATATGGAGAGCAAGATGACGTCTATGGACATCCCAGTCAGTGAAATCTGCCCCTACCACAATAGTGTCGTACCCTGGTTGGGTCGGCCCTTTGACAAAGTGATAGTACATTGTCCATGTCAGTGGTTGTCGATCCAGCTTCAATGTGGACATGAGAGTGGTCCATGGCTTGATTTCTTCTTTATAATCGAGACCCAATCTAGTGATTTGCTTGGAGTTTGGGATGACCTTGGTTCTTCCTTGGAGCTATGCCCCTAGTCCTTTTCCTGGATGGTACCCGATCTTGAGCATTATATTCCAGCCCTTAGTGTGTACTAGTGTCGCTCTTTTGATAGCTGCTATAGATGGAGACATTATATGGAAGCTGGAAGAAAATGTGTATGCCCATGGATAATTCACATCATGCATGGAGATGATGGGCTTGTTGGAGGGCCAGACCGCCAGCATGACTTCTCGATGGCTTTTACAGTATGTGTGATAGATGCACTCTTCACTTTAACAATTCATCCTTGGAAGAGGAACTTCAGACATTTATGGGCTATAGAGGGGACTGCCCCTAGTGCATCAATCCAGGGACAGTCGAGAATAGACTTGAAAGATCAATATCGAGCACATAGAACTCCACCTTCATTACAAGTGGTCCCAATTCTGCTTGTAAAGATACTACACCATGGCATGGTCGTCTGGTATTATCATAGGCAGTAATGGTGGTGGGAGTTGGCTGCAACCGACATTCTGAGATGTTGTATGTGCGAAGAGTGCTGAGGGGACACACATTGATTGATGCACCTCTGTCCACAAAAGCGGCGTCAATGGCCACTTTGTTTATTATCAAAGTCACACAGAGAGGCATTCTCCTCACCTCAGGGGAAGCCAATTCATTATCAGAAAATGTGATCATCGGTCCTCTTGTTACAATTGACAAGACCGATGGTAGTGTCTCTGGATTCAAGTCCTCACTGACCATGATCTTCTGTAAGAACCCACGTAGAGCATCTTGGTGGGTCTGTGATCTCTTTATCAATTCTAGTATGGATATCTTTGTGGGTGTCTGATCCAGATGCTTCAGAATGTCATATTGGGTCCCCAGTGTGGATACCGCTTTCCGTTCCCTACTTTTCCGAGGTTCCTTCGGGACCCCCGAAGAAGAGAGAAAGAAGAGAGAGGCCCATAAAGAGGGGGATATTGTAAGAACCCACGTAGAGCATCTTGGTGGGTCTGTGATCTCTTTATCAATTCTAGTATGGATATCTTTGTGGGTGTCTGATCCAGATGCTTCAGAATGTCATATTGGGTCCCCGGTGTGGATACCGCTTTCCGTTCCCTACTTTTCCGAGGTTCCTTTGGGACCCCCGAAGAAGAGGGAAAGAAGAGAGAGGCCCATAGAGAGGGGATATTGGGGAGGGGGATATGAATAATAAAAATAAGGAGAAATCAAAAAGATCGTGATCGCCAGGGACACGAGGGTGCCGAATGGAGATGCACGTGCGAGGGTGCGAGTGGAAGAAGTGATCGCGGGGAATACCTATTGAAGCGGGGAGATTGTGCGTGGGATGTGGGTTCCTCTTCCTCTATGAAAACGGTCGGCCGCGGTAGAGGGCATTTCCTTTGTTGATTACCCTGAAAAATAATACAAATAAAAGAAGGGGGTTAGCCACATGTGTAGTATACATCCCTAAATAAATGAAATGGAAAGAATGAACGGTATGGGGAACGACTAACCGTGTGGTGGCTTTTAAACCACTAAAAATGTGGTGTGTATAATGCATGCATGTGTGTGTGTGAAAAGGTAAAAAAAAAGAGCCACATGGGGCCTGGAGGAGATAGATGAACAAAGAGAAAGAGAAGGGGAGGGGGTGCTTCCCAAAATGTTGAATGGCGCGGTGGCGATGCCGGTTGGACGGAGGAAGAAGGGGAGGAAGAACGTCGCTCCCGCTTTGCTCCGGTTCGCATGGAAGACGGCGAGGATGCCGGCTCCGGACTCCAGAGGATCAAATGGATGGCTTGAAGTAGAAGGTCTCCCTGGGCCGGGGTCGAGACGGGAATCCGGCAGGGCTTCGCCGCAGTGAGTGGACCCCCCTTACAAATGACCCTCGGGGGTCCATTTATAGGCATCAGACGCTTGAATCGCGTCGGCTACAGCGGACGCGACTATAAGAGTGAATCGCGTCCGCCCCGGCCACCGCGATAAGAAACGCGTCTGCAATGGCTGCCGCGATTAGGAAGCGCCGCATTTGCCGCTTGATTTGACATAAAGCGCGATGATTACGGCCTGCGGCCACCTTCAGAATCACATCGGGATGACCGCCGCGTTCTTGAAACGCATCGGCCTACCCCGCCGTGACTTCGTTTTGGGCACGTGGGCCATAAATGTGACGACTTCAGGGGTCTGGCATGTCAGGCTTAGGACTTAATCGCGTCGGCCTGGTCGGACGCAATTCAAAGATTTCGCGTGATTCCGAGGTTCGGGCGCTTAAGTGCGACGACTTTTGGGGCCTAGGGCCTAATCGCGTCGGCTAGGTCCAACGCATCTCTGATTTGAAACGCGTCCGGACAGCAGGACGCGTTAAGGGATTTCTATATTTTATTTATAAAAACTTTCCAAAATCGACATTAGAATCGCATCACCTATGGCCGACGTGTTCATAAAATCGTATTGGGTATTTTCCATAAATAAAATAAACAAACTCCTTGTCGCGTCGCTTACGGCCGCCGCGATAAGGTCCTCTCGGCCTAGTCGCGCCCAAGATGCCCGTCGCGACTTGGAATAGCGTCCGCCTTTTTGGACACATTTAAGAACGCGGCCCCCAGACCCATCGCAACATAATTAACGCACCTCGGAGAGTCGTCGCGACATGAAAAAAATGCCTATGCCATTAAATAGACCCCGAGAATAGGGGGGGAAGCACCGAGGGAGGATGGGTGAGATCCAAAATGATGGAGAAAACACTCTTGCGAGGCAAAATGAGGGCCGTTTGTGGCATTACGGCGCAACATGAAATTTGCTCGCGGTGGAGCCAAATTCGCGTGTCTACAGCTGCCACGCCTTGGCGTCTGCTTTGCAGGGGAGCGAAGCGAAGGGACACGAAGTGGAGCGAAATGGAGTGAAATGGAGTGTAATGAAATGAAAATAAATGAAGCGTAGCGAAGTGGAGTGAAGCGGGAGCGGACTAAAAAGTAGACGCTAAGGTGAAAAATAGATACATGTAATCATTGGGTGACCGCCACCTGATGAGAGTCTTTCACCAACACCCAAGGAAGTCACTACCAGGAAGAAGACCTAAAGAAACAAATGCTTGGATTGGAAGAAAGTAAAGTGTGCGCACGAGGGGCACGACTGGAGATGTATACGTGGTACACGAAGGAAAGGTGCCACGTGGGGCAGGAAGGAGAGATCAACTTCCAGCGAAGGGGAAGTACCTAAGGACACAATCCGTTAGGTTGCACCATCGGGGGCGTCTGCCACTGCCTCAGGTGGATCTACGGGAGAGATCTTCTTCTAGCAAAGGGGAAGTACCTAAGGACACGATCCGTTAGGTTGCACCATTGGGGGCGTCTGCCACTGCCGCAGGTGGATCTTTGGGAGTAAAGACGAATGAAGAGGGATAAATCCAAACAAAAGTTTTTAAGGAAATCAGCCTGGAGGCGACAACAAAGGGAGTTGGGTATTTGACTTGGAATGGAATATTTCAAATATTGCTTTGGAGTTGGAGGTGCGAATGGCCCTCAAGTTGCATTGGAAGAGTGGCTTTCCACTGTGATTTCAATATGCATGTATGCTAGGTTAAAAGAAAAACAGGTTAAAAAGGAGTAGGAAATAACCAAGGATATTATTGTCACGATGGCGTTGAGTCAGGACCGGATTTTTATGCATGGGTCCGTCGTCCTCATGTGCCAAGTGTAATGGCCTATCCGTGCGGCTAAGATCCTCTGGGATAATCCTTATTTTTGTTAAATGGGAACTCAAATCCCAGATTCCTCAGAGCCACAAGGTCCTTGGTATGCTCTAAGGGTATAACATATAGATAACTTGATGGTGGGGCAGCAGCAGCCTGATGTAGCGCCAGATGAGGTAACTCGAATCCTGCGCTCAAAATTCATTAGCCAAGAAAACACAGATATCATGGAAAAATAACATTTATAGCATGGAGCATGCATAAAGTAGTCAATAACGGATGCAACTCAAACAATTTGTTTGTTTTTAACCATGAGGATAAGTGATCTTTTGGCTGAGAGTTTGGAGTTAAGGATGGGAGGAACCCATGATTGGAAAAATTGGGCATAGATAGAACGTGCTTGCCTTGTGCAATACCATCGTGGATTCAAATTTTTGTGGAGTTTTGGAAAGTATTTGAATTTTTTGTGGTTTTGGAGATATTTGAATTTTTGTGGGATTTTGAAATATTTGATTTTTTTTTTATTTTGGAAATATTTGGATTTTTATGGATTTCGAGAAAATATTTAGATTTTTATGGATTTTTGAAATATTTGAATTTTTATGGAATTTTGGAGATGTTTGATTTATTTATTTATTTTTTGTTATTTTTTTGGAATTTTGGAAATATTTGATTTTTTTTATTTTTGGAGAAACATTGCCATGCCATGGCGGCATTAGAGTTATGAAAGTCGACTGGAAAGAGGTCCTTGTTACCTCCCATGTCATTAAAGAATGCCCAGAGTAGGGCGTGCATTTATGGTGGTGCCCACGGGCTAATTGTACTTGGTTAACAGTGTCACTATCAAAGCCATGCTTGAAAAGGCGACTAAGTCCGACAAAGAGAAGGGAAGAAAGTTGTGGAGATAAGCTTGGTATTGGTATTGAAGAGTTGGGTTTGACTTCCTTCTTTGGCACAACCGTCAGAAGATTCAATCTCATTTAAGCACTGGGGCTTTGGAATTAATTTGATGACCATTTTGTTTGTAGGGACATGCGTACGTTCGGGTTCATTTGGATCTCCGCGGGGACTTTGCCGCTCTTTGCCATGCCCTATTGTGATTTGATTAGGTTTTGAATTTTGCATGCGTACGGCCAGGTCCATTGGATCCCTGCGGGGATTTTGCCACTCTTGACATGTATTTGACTTTGATTTTTTATTTGGTCATTTAGATTCGCCCATTTTGAGACGTCCTCTTATGACTGAGTGTTTTGGGTTGGTTGTCTTGCCCAGACTGCCTCTACCACCCATATTTTGGCTGAGTAAGAGGAGAACAGACGTTTGTGCCTTTTAGGCATGGTTGTGATAGTGACGGTGTCTACCGGGAGCAATCGGCAAAAGGCGCTGTGAAGTGTGTGTAAAGTGCCCATGCTGAGGGCAAACTTTAATGACTCGGGAGAGAATTTCGGACTCCTCACGCGGGTTCTCATAATGGAAATGCTGTGATAGCATGGCAATATTGAAATATTCATCTTTTTGGGGATTTTTTTTTACACTAATAAAATATAGTAATTTTTTTAACATAAGAGTTTTTGGAGGGTAAAAGGGGGACGATGTCTTGTGTTGGGGCGAGATTCCAGGGTCTACAAGAATTTACATTTTTTATTCGAAAATTAAAAAGATACATGAGACTAAAGTCCCGAAAGAGGGTAGAGAGAGGACGAATGCCCTGCGTCGGGGCAAGACTCGGGGGTCTACGAAGAATTAACATTTTATTTTTGGAAATTAAAATACACGTGGGGACTAAAGCCCCAAAAACAGTGGGAGAAAGGTCGGATGACCTGATTGAAAATGGAGAGGAGAGAATTGCGGAAAGACTTTGAAGACTCCGGCGGGGCCGGAGGGATTTGAAGAAGAAGGAGGGCGCGATGCCCTGAAAGAGGAAAAGAATCCGGCAGGGCCGGAGGACGAAGAGAAAAGGTAGGCCGCGAGGGGCCAGAAGGAAAGGTGCGCCACGTGGGGCGCGAGATGGAGAGGTGCCGCGTGGGGCACAAGAGGAGATGTGCCACGTGGGGCACAAGGTGGAGATGTGCCGCGTGGAGCACGGGAGGGAGATGTGCCTCGTGGGGCACGAGAAGGAGATGTGTCTCATGGGGCACGGGAGGGAGATGTGCCTCGTGGGGCATGGGAAGGAGTTGTGCCACGTGGGGCACGGGGAGGAGTTGTGCCATGTGGGGCACTGGAAGGAGTTGTGCCGCATGGGGCACAAGGTGGAGATGTGTCGTGTGGGGCACGGAAGGGAGAGTGATGATTACAAAAGGGGGCGCGATGCTCAATGTAAGAAAACGAATCGTAAAAAAGGTGAAAATAAAATGTCTCCTGTGGGGAGGGAATGTGGAGAACCCACGGGAAGTGTTGAGGAGCACAAAAGATGATGAAAAGGAAAGGATGGAGGAGATCCCCTAGTCTTTCGTCTTGCCCGGAGTTTAGGCTCCCGCTTGGGAATCGGCTTTTTGACCCTCAGGTACTTCCTCATAAATTTTGCCCAGCGGGAAGATGGTCTTGCCCTTTTCACAGGGATTGAACGGCTCTCAATGATTGGAGGGATGTTGACTTCCGTCGGAGTTCAAGTATCAGTGGCAACTCCCTGGAATGTAGTTAATGAAAGGGTGGGGAGCTCCATTGTTAGAGTTTGAAGCAACAAAGAGGGGACCGTGCCCAAGATTGTATTGTGTTTGATGTGGAAGGGGGCACAACCCCTTGAGTAATTGATTGTGCTAAGGATTTGGCCTTAGTGTGCGTGAGCACAATCTACATGGTTGACCGCCTCACTAGAGTGGGAAGGTTCACAACAATGGTGTGAGGGGTCATGAGAGCTTGGAGGGTTTGATTCCCTACGAGTATTTTGAATTGAACCCGGTTGGCAACGGGTATGATTGTCATAGATTTAGAAGGCCTCTTGACGGCCATGATTGGAGGGGAGGACTTCCGCTCGGTAAATGTGCCCGGTATTTTGACAATGAGCGGCATGCGAGGAATACAATCTTGTATTTTGGATAGCATGCCCGGTCCCGAGGTTCCTTCTTCTGCTGTACTTGCTTGTTGCTCCTTAAAGGGGTGCAATCGCTCCGTTGGATGGGGGTGGATATGGTGAGCGTAATGGGAGGTTGTATGGCCAGTGGAGGCGCGATGGGTATGAAGGGGAAGATTTGCTCGGGTTGGGTTGCCAATGGTGTTGCGTAGTGGGAGGTGTAATGATTGGTGTAATGGGGGTGGAGTTTAGTTATGGAGGGCATAATGGTAATGGATAGGAATGTAGGAGGGGTAGGTAAATGTCGTACGAACATGACCTCGGAAGGTTCATCGTCGTAACACCAAGTGGTTTCGCAGATGGGTTGGGTGTTGGCAACCTCAGCCCGAGCAACAGGCTGTGGTAGAGGTATGGGAGCTAGAGCTGGTGGAGGTGTGAGAATTGGCGTGGGAGCTGGAGCAGGTGCAACGTAGGGCACATGAACTTCTTCATAAATTGGGACATCGTAGGGCCCGGTTGGAGGTTGCTGAGTCCAAAAAGGACGAATCAGTGGACGCCTGGGTGGCGGCATATTGTGGTAGATGGGTGTTTGTGGAGGTGTATATGGGGTGTATGTTGTATGGTGGTGAGGTGGATGGTGGATGGCGTCCACTGATCCATTCTTTCTCGGATTAATTTGATCAAATAGCTCCACGATCGGGAGTCCATCAGATGTGTCTGGATGTAACGTCCCCGCTCGTAGAGCTCTTCCATGGTGGTGATCTGGTTCATAAGCCAAAATGTGCTTGAACCTTGGAGTAGAGTTGGAATGATTATTTTGGTTTGCTCTTACTCCGAGAGCACATGCTGCATTCTTGTGGCCATTGACCTCCAACGGTCAGCAAATTGTACAAATACCTCATCGGCCCCCATCTTCTCGAATGCTAGATCCACGATAGATAGATAGGGGCTAACGCGGTCTTTGTACCTTTGAAGGAATTTTTTATGCAGGGGGCAGAAGTCTCCTGCATCACTTGGTTCTAGGGAGTAGAACCATTCGAGTGCAGGGCCGTCAAGAGATTTTCTAAATAAAAATGCCAAGGTAATTGGGTCTCGTTGCCAACGAGAGGACTCATAGAGGAATTCCTTGACATGAATAGGGATTGCCCGTGCCATTGTACAATCGGTACGTTGGCATCTCCGAAGGATGAATATAAATTTGTGGGAGAGTCGGCATGGCGGGCGACGGGTCACCCATGAGATTGGAAAGCTTATTTGATTCTCCAAATCGTTCAATTTGTGGAGAAGAGCATTTTGGAGTGGAGTGGGTTGCTGCTGGGCAAATGAGGGAGTACATGGGGGTGGCCTTGAATTAGTAGGCCTTCCCAAGGGTTGGTCCGTAGGAACCGGAGCACGGGAGTGCAAATGGCTAGGGGGCCGAGGTGATGGAGAATGTACAGGGGTATGTGGCGAAGTCTCCGGAATATAAAGGTTGGTGCCTGGGAGAAGGAGAGGGAGGAGGAGTCGCACCCTCACCCAAGGATTGAATCAAGTTGAGTTATGGGGGTGAGATGATCTAGGGCATGCAGGACAGTTTGCACTTTGAGATCTCTGGGGGGGAGGCTATTGTCGGGTTCTGATTGGAGGTATATGTGAGGGGACATCAAATTGGTTAGTGCGCGGTGTGTGCACATGACCATAAGAAGTAGAAGCATCCCCCTCACGGTGGTGAGATGGACGGACATGGGACTGAAAAGATGGAGACTTGACATTATCCTCATAGTCCATGTTATTAAATTGGCATGATGGTATGGGTTCATTTTTAACAAGCAAGCAGATAAATAGGTTGAACAAAGATTAATCAAGCAATAATGGTTCAAACAAGTTGTAATGCTTACGCTTGTTTTGGAGTTTCACAATTATTAAATGGATTGAAAATCATTGTGCCACTCCAGGTGAGATCCTAGTTGGGTAGAGTATAGAACTTCGAGATACAACTAGAATCACCTCTCATCATGCAATGGGATAGCTAAACATGGGTCAATGGAGGGGTACGGCCAGCTCGACCCGCCGTGAGGGAATCCACGGGGTACGAGAGTCTTATGGGGTTTCTTGGCAAAGGTTCCCTAGTCCAATGAGATGGAATGCCCAAAGGAGGGTTGCCCTTACCAAGAAAGGTGTGTGGAGCCTAAGATATGAGGGAAGGAGGTCCCCCGACCGATACAAAATGCCCTGTATGCAGCAATTTATAACAAAAAATGGCAAAGGGGCGCGTTTCTGTCAACAGTTTGAATCGCGGCGGGTACAGTCGCCGCGACTCATTAATCGCGTCTAGTCACTCGAACGCGGAACTGAGAGACCGAAGGCTATCAACGACTCATCTGGTCCCTGTGGACGGACTGTTGGCAGAGACACATCGGCCTTGGCCGCCGCGACAAAGAGAAATGCGTCTGCTTTGGCGGACGCGTTACCAACAGTGAATCGGGTCTTCTGCATGGGACGTGATTCCAAACAGGCACCCGAGAGCAAAACGAAAGCATAAAGAAAGTAGTAAAACACAGGATATGTGTACAAGGAAAAGGAATAAAACGCGTCGGCCTTGGCCGACGCGACATTAAATGCGTGACGCGTGGCCTTAGCCGCCGCGACACAAAATCAGAGACGCGTCCGGTTAACCGGCCGCGTTCTCAGACCGAATCGCATCCTCTGTATTGACGCGATTCCAGAAGGCTACCAAGAACAAAAAAGATGTCGGAAAGCAGGAGATATGCACAATAAAAAGAGAAAGAAAAATAGTTAAACACACAACATGCTTTGTATAAATAACAAAAGAGAAAAGGAAGAGGGGCGGGGGCACACGGGGGCGCCAAAAAGAGTTCCACGAGGGGAACGAAAGAGGGGGTAATCAAAAAGAAAATGCGGAAAGATGTCCCACCGTGATCGCCAATCTGTGGATACCGCTTTCCGTTCCCTGCTTTTCCGAGGTTCCTTCGGGACCCCGAAGAAGAGAGAAAGAAGAGAGAGGCCCACAAAGAGGGGGATATTGGGGAGGGGGATATGAATAATAAAAAAAAGGAGAAAGCAAAAAGATCGTGATCGCCAGGCACGCGAGGGTGCCGAATGGAGATGCACGCGCGAGGGGTGCGAGTGGAAAGTGATCCCGGGGAATACTTGTTGAAGCGGGGAGATTGCGCGGGGGGTGGGTTCCTCTTCCTCTACAAACACGGCTGGCCGCGGTAGAGGGCGTTTCCTTTGTTGATTACCCTGAAAAATAATACAAATAAAAGAAGGGGATTAGCCAATGTGTAGTATACAACTCTAATAAATGAAATGGAAAGAATGAACGGCATGGAGAATGACTTACCGTGTGGTGGCTTTTAAACCTCTAAAAATGTTGTGTGTGTAATGCATGTATGTGAGTGTGTGTGAAAAGGTTAAAAAAAAAAAAAAGAGCCACGTGGGGCCCGAGGAGATAGATGAACAAAGAGAGAGAAAGGGAGGGGGTGCTTCCCCAAAATGTTGAATGGTACGGTGGTGCTGCCGGTTGGACGGAGGAAGAAGGGGAGGAAGAATTTCGCTCCCGCTTTGCTCCGGTTCGCGTGGAAGACGGCGGGGATGCCGGTCCTGGACTCCAGAGGATCGAATGGATGGCTTGAAGTAGAAGGTCCCCCTGGGCCGGGTCGAGACGAGAATCCGGCAGGGCTTCACCGCAGTGAGTGGACCCCTTTACAAATGACCCTCGGGGGTCCATTTATAGGCATCAGACGCTTCAATCGCGTTGGCTACGACGGACGCGACTATAAGAGTGAATCGCGTCCGCCCCGGCCGCCGCGATAAGAAACGCGTCTGTAATGGCTGCCGCGATTATGAAGCGCCACATTTTCCGCTTGATTGACATAAAGCGCGATGATTATGGCGTGCGGCCACCTTCAGAATCACGTCGGGATGACTGCCGCGCGTTCTTGAAACGCGTCGGCCTACCCTGCCGCGACTTCGTTTTCGGCACGTGGGCCATAAATGCGACGACTTCCGGGGTCTGGCGTGTCAGACCTAGGACCTAATCGCGTCGGCTTGGTCGGACGCGATTCAGAGATTTTGCGTGATTCCGAGGTCTGGGCGCTTAAGTGCGACGACTTTTGGTGCCTAAGGCCTAATCGCGTCGGCTAGGTCCGACGCGTGTCTGATTTGAAATGCGTCCGACAGCACGACGCGTTAAGGGATTTCTATATTTTATTTATAAAAACTTGCCAAAACTGACATTAGAATCGCGTCGCCTATGGCTGACGTGTTCATAAAATCGTATTGGGCATTTTCCATAAATAAAATAACAAACTCCTTGTCGCGTCGCTTACGACCGCCGCGATAAGGGTCCTCTCGGCCTAGTCGCTCCCAAGATGCCCGTTGCGACTTGGATAGCGTCCGCCATTCCGGACGCATTTAAGAATGCGGCCCCCAGACCTGTCGCAACATATTAACGCGCCCCAGAGAGTCGTCGCGACATGAAAACAATGCCTATGTCATTAAATAGACCCTGAGAATAGGGGGGGGAAGCACCGAGGGAGGATGGGTGAGATCCGAAATGATGGGGAAAACACTCTTGCGAGGCAAAATGAGGGCCATTTATGGCATTACGGTGCAACATGAAATTTGCCCGCGGTGGAGCCAAATTCGCGTGTCTACACCCGGGACTGGGTCTGCTTCTTTTGCTTCTTGTTATTGGTTGATATGGTTGGAGTTGTGGGCCGATTGACCCTGTATTGATGTGGATGCATAGGGACACAACTGTGGAACATCCGCTCACTCCGGAGGGTGAGGTTGTGTTGAAGTGGTGGCGGGGTGGTGTTGATGATGGATAGATTGGCTGTTATTGGCATTGGCGCGGGGTCAATTGAGAGGTAATAGGCGAGGGGTTAATGGCGGGTATGGAGGGTGAGGTGAGAAGTGGAAAGGTGACTACGACAATGGTAGGTGTGGTGGAGATGATGGGGGTAGGGGTAATAGCCGATAGTTGGCAAACTTCGGGCTCGTCATCATAAACCCAGTTGGCGGCTGGTGGTGGATGATAAACGACTGGGTTAACTTGAGAGGGTGGTGGAGGTGGTGGAATGGGTTATGGGTTTGGAGCGGGCTAATGCTGCGGCATATGATTTCGTACTATGCCGAGGACATAGGCTGGCTATTGTGGTTGCTGTGATAGTTGCTATGGAGGTTGATGTCGCCTATACTACTGCTGTTGTTGTCTCTGCCCTTGCAAATCTCTCAAAGTCTGAATCAACCTTTTCATCACTTCCCAGTCAATCTGTTGTTGTTCATCAAGATCATATATCATACCTTTGAACTAGAAGTAGTCTGCCACATTATGCCCTGGATGGCGGTGGTATACACAATACTTGGTTTGATTGGATGCCATATTCTAGTTAGCTTTATCCAGAGGAAGTCTAAGGGCATTCATTGACATAAGGACTGCAAAGAAGTCAGGTAAGGTTTCTGGGAGAGCAGATAGTGCGCCCTTTTGGGGCATTGGTGTCACATCCCAAAGCCTGGCAGCGAAAGAATATTTGATCGTTGAAACGTGCACAATCGGCAAATAAGCCTCTAGAAAGAAATCACAAATAACACAACTAATTTGTGCTTATCATAAATATCAAACTCTTTATTTCATTTCAATATGAAAACCAATACATATTCCATTTCGAGTTGAACTACAAGACTAAGACTCAATAAAAAGGAAAATTACATACTATCCTCACTATACTACATTATTCTAGTACTCTCATTCTCAAACTATAGTACTATGACCCTAAGATAGCAAGACTTCAATGCTAAGGCTTGTGAGCACTCTTCATTCTTGTTCATCCCCATTATAGTCTTGGTTCTCTACGTCATCCATTTCCTATTCTCCTGAAATGTTGGAAAGTAGGTAATGAGCGCACTCGCCCAGTAGGATTTACATCTTCCATCAATGATATAAGTATTTAACATTTTAAAAGCTAGAAGGTAGGACATGATATGTACTATGCAATTAAAATGACGATAACAACATGTGAACTGTGTATCATGCAAGATAGTAAGATCAAGAGATATAATGATGAGTCTAGCAAGAAGGTTGTATTCAAGATTTCAAGATAGAGTGAACAATGATCTAGCAAGATGGTAACTTAACGAGCAAAAGCAAGATAGCAAGTATCAAGATTGGCCATTTCACGAGCAAGCAAGCAAGCATGTAACAAGCATGTATCTTTTATGAGCAAGATAGTCAGTTCACAAGTCATTGACATGCACTAATGATCTATGCCACCTTGGAATGCATATTAAGAATATGTGTAATGTGGTGTATGTATCTAGCATTTACACGCAAGTACTCCCAGCGCAGATGCAACGCCAATAATCACTATACCCCATGGTTAACAGTATATTCTTGACTCTTTGTCGAGGGGGATAGATTGGAGTCCTTGGACACTCGCCATACCCGATCTAACATCTCAATTAATTTAAATGTACATACCCACAATCAAGTATGGTCGTGTTTCAAGAGTTCAATAATATCAAGATAGTTAAGACAGTAGTTCAAGATTTCAATCCGGCAGCATAACGACATGTTTTCAGTTTAGTTCAATTACTTATAAGTAACTTGGTCTTATGTTCAATAAGGGTGTACTCCATAATCAAGATGAGAAGAGAAAGATCTTGTCAAGAATGTCAAGAGAAGAAACATATGTACACACTAACTTCTGGGTACTTCAATGGTAACCTGCTCGTCGGCCATGTGGGAATCCATGGTCAGAGAAGACTTACGGAGGCCTTGTTCAAGGGGTCACTAGTCTCATAAAAGGAATATCCGATGGAGAGTTCACCACAATCCAAGAAGGGGCTTTCTATCGTGCTAGAGTGTATGCACATGTCGCTCGTGAGAATCGCTCAAGTGCGTGTGTGTAAATCCGATTATGAAAACTCTAGTTATGGAAACACCGTTTATGGAAACTCCATTTATGGAAACTCCATTTATGGCAAGTAGCATGAGTGCTAAATCAAGAAATACTAATCATGCATGACCAATTTTAGCAAGTAATTATGTGTTTTAGCAAGTTCGATAACAAGGTAAGAAAGTGAACAATTGGTAGGTAGAGAGCATAATCATTAACTTAAAATCAATTAAAAATCATGTGAACATGTTTTAACCTTTATATGGGTTGATAAATTTATGTTACAATAACTAACTTCTCACAGGAGAAGATGGGACACGAAAACGATGCAAATCAGACAAAATAGGGCTGAAAAGCCCACTGTGGTCTGAAGGCCACAGGCATCATGTCGCCTTCATTAAGGAGACCAGAAGGCTGTCGCCTTCTAATCCATGAAGGCAACAGCCTTCTTGTCGCCTTCTGATGGCGATAGGTAGACTCGTCGTCTTCCTATTTCCAGTGCAGGGGTGCTTTAAGGGGGTGTTTTTCTATTCCGATTCAAACTAGGTTTCATAACTATGGGTTCGAAAAATCAAAACTAATGCTAGGGTGATCCAAATCGGATGAAACCACTTCTGTTAGTTAGAGGACTTCCTATACAATGTGCAGTAACAAGTAATTGAGAAACAATAGTCGTTTGGTAGGGTAACAAGATGTATTGTGACTATTATGTGACTCTGACATAGTACTCATTTATGGGATAATACTCTCTGTAAAGACAATGAAAATTGGGGAAACTAGTGCCAAATGAACGTAGACTCATGGGGGAACAAGTTCTATGATGAGCACTCAATCTGAAAAAGACTCCACAAAAAGATATAGAGCTTGTATGATAGATCAAGGTTTTAAACCATATAGCACAATGTTCTAACATGCAAGATTTAATTCATGAAATCCACATGATAGAAATTGGGAAAAACAGTTAGAACATGATCTATACACATGTATGCATGCATGAACGAGTTTAATTAGAGTTTGGCATAGAGATAATCTACCTTTGGGTTGAATAAGATTTGTTCTCTAGAAAGCCCTAGTTTCGTCCACTTGGAGAAGAATGGCAAGGACTCACGATCTATTGGGTAGAAATTGGGAAAAATAGTAGCAAAAGAAACTAGACTCAAATATCTTTCTAGGGGTATATGGTTTGCTAGGTTTGGTCAAGGTTTTACTAACCTTTGGTGACGATCTTTAAAGGGGCTTGTGTGCAGATCGCAAGTGGAGATGAGCACAAAGTTGCTTCTTGCTCAAGCTTTCTCCTCGAGATCTCTAGCCACCACAGCCTCCAAGCACGACCTCAGCAACCCTATGGATCGTCCCATGGGAGAGAGGGAGCTTATTTAAAGAGGGATGAGTCTTTAGTTGCCTAATTAGATTAGGAAACTATTAGATACGAATTTTGGTTGTACCCTTCCCTCAATTGAGGATTTCTCTCCCCAATTCGTGATGGGAAGATTATGGAAACCTACCCTAGGTGGTAACCACAAATTTGAGCTTGATTTGAAGTCCAATGGAGATCTATTGGGTAAGAATTTACCCTTTCATGGTCCATTAGTGAGAATTTCTGAATTTCTGGTTAATTTCCTAGCATGAATTTACTTGTGGCCCAAGAGTTGTCTCTTTGCCCAATTTTCTTGATGGATGGTGAAGGAATGATGGTGAGAGTCCATCGTAATTTTTATAACATTTTTGAAATTATTTCTATACGTGCGATAGTAAGTTACTGACATATTTCATAATTATGATAATAAGTCGCAACAATTCTTAAACTTGGCCCAAACACGATTTTTTTAGCCCAAATTTCTTGATGGGTCATTAGAGGATATTATTTGAAGTCCAACTATGATTTGTATTTAATTTTTTTGACTCATCTAAGTACGTGTGATAATGATTTTTCGAGTTAATTATAAATTACGATAACAAGTCGCACAACACTTTAAACTAGGCTAATTGTATTTTTCTTCACCTGAATCTCTTCATATGTCATTTAGAAATATTATTTAGAGTTGAACTATAAATTTTATGAATTTCCTGATGTGTTTTCGTGTATATGATAAGGTGCATATGTTATTATTATTTTTAGATTATTAAATTATCAATTTCTAATTTATCCATAATTTTAACATATGAAATTTTTCGGGTGTTACAATTGGGCTTTCTAGGAGCATAGCCATTTTGTGGTGGAGCGACTTGGTAGTATTGGCGCTGCTCCTATTGAGGGTTCCGAGCTTGGGTAGGCAGTGGCTTGTTATTCCATGGCTACTCGAGAGGTGGATTTTGGTGTGTCCTAACTATCTAGCCTTAGGGATTGTTCACGGCACCCACTAATTCATTGGTTTGTACCCCCTCTATGATGGGACCCTGAGGCTTCTTGGGGTAACGGGATTTCGGATTCTCGAACAGGGTGTGTATAGGCGAGTCTTTGAGTTGTGTCTAGATGAAGCGGGCTTGGATATACAGTTGATGCATGGTAGAGATATTATTCATGGCCAGTATGGAACAGTAGGTGGGGGTAACATTGTAATCAATAGCTTAACCTTTTCCTCCTCCGGTATAGGGCAATAGACCTACGCAACCAAGGTACACCACCTATCAGCATAGACAGCAAAATCTTCATCTAGCTTCATTTTCTCAATCACTAAATCTACAAAAGAGTACTTGGGTCCAACCCGATTCTAGAATTGCTGCAGGAACCTCTCTTGTACAATCTAAAAATCCTTGGCTTCCTTCAGTGGCAAAGAATAGAACCACTCGAGGGTCTGTCTATCCAAAGACTTCCTGAATAATTATGCCATAAGGTGGCAATCATACTTATGTGGTGCAGACTCATACACAAATCTTTGATATGTACATAGGGGTCGCTAACCCCAAAGTATCATCTTTAGACTGGCATCAGAGGCGAAACTCGAAGGTGTTGGAAAGAGGGAAGGTGAATGTCGGCTACCCTTTGAGCGTCCATTTGCCTTCTCAAATCATGCAGCTCCCTTTTCATGGATGTCCACTCCGTAAGAAATTTGGAGGAGCACGAAACGTGGGGAACATGGATGAGAGAGCGAGGCTGCTCCAAAGCATAGGACTACTCACAGGGAGGAGGATTGTAGTCGGTCTAATAATAATAAGAATGAGGGGGGGACCTAGGTCAAAACTCCCGTGCCGAAGGGTAGCTGGGCCCAGAAAATTGAATGTCCCGCGAATAGAGAGGAGTAGAATCAGCCACGGCATGAGGTGTGTGTGGTGAGAAGTAAGAGGTGCAGATGGGACTGTATGATGGGAAGAGACCTAAGGGGATGGAGAAAGGGGGTGCTTGCTTTTGGCAGCTACCAAGAATTCCCGAACTTGGTAGAACGTAACTACAGGAGAAGATGGCTGAACTGAGAATGCGGGTCATGTACCCCAGAAGGAGAAGGGGGAGAGACCGATCCTCAGTGAGTGTAGGATGCTGGATTTGTCCTGAGAGGGAGGTAGCAAAAGGCTAGGCCACATTCTCAAGGAGTCCGACGGGGAGTGAATCTCCGGTAAAGACGCAAAACAATCCATAACAAAGAGGGGGTTATGATAGAGCATGATAGTTGGTGGGGAGTGACTTGAAAAACCTAAGCACTGACACATACACTAACCCTAATTTACTAGGGGAGACGACACGACTGCAAACAAAGACCCTAGACTCTAACACACAAGAAAGGACGTAGGATGAGAAAGAGTATCACAAACAAGCACCCAAGTTGACATGATTATCGTTAAGATTTTAAGGTTAACACTTAACGTTTTAATGGATTAATTAAATAGAATTGCACTCGGTTAATTATATCACACACATGTTAAACTACCAAACAATAAAGAAACACACGTTATCATTAAAACCATAACAATTTACATGGCACATGCTTTATATAATTAACTACACATAAATCACCCAAACACGTTCCTAACTAACACACGCTCATATTAGATCATGGATAATAAACATATACTTTTACATACTTTCTACACATAACATGTAGTACGATTTATCAATCCAAACATTATCCATATTTGGTACAACTCTACCAACTAGAGCATGGAGTTAAGCACAAGTAAAGAGTTGTTGCCCAGTTGACGAGCCCAGAGGGGGGGGGGGGTGAATGGGTCTTTTAAAAATTATTTGATTAGTACCTGTACTTAAAACATTCACACAAAGACGTTCTTCGATGAAGGTTAGTGTAAGTTAGAATAAACAGCAAACACACACAGGAAATCAATCACACAACACACATCCTGGTTCGGACCTCCTATCCTTAGGAGTCCTACGTCCAGTCCCTGAGCAATAACTCAAGATTCCACTATCTAAGGTACAGTCCCCTTATGGACACTACAACACCCAGCTCAGCTGGTCTTCCTTCACACGAAGGGAACTACAACACCCTGGATCCTCCACCAGGTCTTCCTTCACCACGAAGGGAACTACAACACCCTGGATACCCCACCAGGTCTTCCTTCACAACAGAAGAGAATAACACAGTAAAGATGAGCAATAAAATCAAGCCCCTAGATCAAGCTTTAACAAGCAACGATGTCTCTCTCAGAACTACACAGGCTCTCTCTCAAGATTTCTATTGTAGCACATAGAGCTAAAGAGCTTGAGACATGTTAGGAATGAGACACTTGGCTCTTGGATTCTCACAGAAGATTTGAATTGCTAAGACTTGCTTGTAGTATTCGTTGGTGAGTCTGTCATCTTCTTCTAGAGCTACTATCTTGTATTTATATCTCCAATTTGAAATGTATTCGTTGAAGTAACCGTTGTCTCTTAGTTTGGTAGACGTTAGAATGAATAGGCTTTGCAAGCTTTTAGTCACCAGTCTTTTATCCATTTGTACACACAAAAAGATAGGATCTTCTGAACTGACCTTCAGCTACTACAGGGTCCAACATTGTATGACGAATGATTGACAGAGACCTGCATATATTAAATGCTAAAACAGTAGACAGCTAAGCTGTCTCTGGTGTCAGTCAACGTGAGAACAAATAATCACCGGAATAGTAATGCCAAATAGCTTGTTCTAAAAGATACACACAGAGTAAGCACAATAATAGACGTTATCGTCTGCATGCATGCAGAGATACGTTCAGTCTATATTAAATGCAAAGGTGTCAGAAGGATATGCGTGACGACTTTGACTATTCAATGCTTTGACCAGTAGCAAATCGTTGTACATAAGAAGTCGATACATTTATGACTTATGGAATCGTTATGATCAAGTCAATTCAGCTAAATCGTTGTAAGACATAACCAAATCGTTATGTTTACTGAAGAAATCGTTGTGGAGAGCAAATTGTTGTGTTTAGTGAAGAAATCGTTATGAACACTTAAGAAATCGTTGCATGAAGCAAATCGTTGTGTTCAATGAAGAAATCGTTATGAACACTTAAGAAATCGTTGCATGAAGCAAATCGTCGTGTTCAATGAAGAAATCATTATGAACACTTAAGAAATCGTTGCGCAAAGCAAATCGTTATGATGTCTTAAGGAATCGTTGTGATGAGCAAATCGTTATGATGACTAAAGGAATCGTTGCGATAAACAAATCGTTACGATGACTAAAGGAATCGTTGCGATGAGCAAATCGTTACGATGACTAAAGGAATCGTTGCGATGATCAAATCGTTATGATGACTTAAGGAATCGTTGCGATAAGCAAATCGTTATGATGTCTTAAGAAATCATTGTGATGCGCAAATCGTTACGATGACTAAAGGAATCGTTGCGATAAGCAAATCGTTATGATGACTAAAGGAATCGTTGCGATGAGCAAATCGTTACGATGACTAAAAGAATCGTTGCGATGAGCAAATCGTTACGATGACTTAAGGAATCGTTGCGATGAGCAAATCGTTACGATGACTTAAGGAATCGTTGCGATAAGCAAATCGTTACGAGAACGATTTCTGTTTAAATCTAAATGAAGTTTCAAATTATGAAGAAATCGTTATGGTACTTATGAAATTGTTATGATGAAATCTTTACAGTTCTACTGAAATCGTTGTAGCATAAGGAAAGTCGATGTGGACTTAGAGAAATTTCATGCTGAACTTAATATTGCTTCAAAAAGGTAATACTTACCAAATTTGATTGATTTTCCTGTAGTATTTCCTGTGCTCAAGACTTATGGAATATGTGTTAGTAATCTTTGACATGGTTTTGTTAATCACCAAAATAAATATATAATTAATTAAAATTACATGAGGACAGACTGATCATCAATCTCCCCTTTTTTGGTGATGACAAAACTAAACTAAACTTATCAATAAGCATAAGTGAGCTAACTTTGTATTTCTGAAAATAAAAGTTTTGTATGTCAGAATGCTAAATATTTTTCTCCCCCTTTTTGTCATTAAGCAAAAAGATAAGCTGAGATAAAGAAGAAGAGAAAGGATTAAGAGCACCCAAACATATGCATTTGATTAATTCTGAGGAGGTACAGGAAGATAATAAGCAGGAGACATAAGAGAGGTAAAATGAGAAATAGTTTCCCATGCCTGTTCTTCCTGCTCTTCAAAGTATAACTTGAATACTCCAGGAGCTATAGACTAGGTTGGTCCCATGGAGGGAGCCATCCTGAGAAGATGAAGATTTAAATGCTGGGCAAGGAAATCAGCATAGGAATCCATATCCATGAACATCTTGAGAAAGTTGACTGTCCCAAAGCTGGCACAAGCAAGGAACTGATCCATGGAGACAGGGTAGAAATTCTGCTTATGCTTCAGTGCTTGGCGCAGGGCTACAAAAACCTTGTACCTTTCAACCCAAGTCTTAAGGGGATCATTGACGAGGTGAATGGAGTTCATGTCCAAAAAGGTAGCAGGAGAAACTGGAAGTTTACCTTCCCTGACTTGAGCTTCATTCAGATCGGACAATTGTTGAGCAGAAAGAGGATAAAACTGGGTCCACTCGGAGGAATTCAATCTCTCACATTCTGACAGGATGGGAGCAAGTACCTCAGAACTGACATGGCCCAGGTGATATTCTCTAAAGAGAAACCTATGAAATGCAACCAGATAGCCTTTCTGTACCTTAATTCTTCCCACAACTGTGGCAAAACGTTCAAAAATGATAGACCCAACAGAGGATTCCATGACTAGGAAGTGAATTTGGGGAAGAGAGATCTCTTCTGGCAGTTGAAGAGTAGCAAAATCAATTTTAATAGCTTCAGTGTGGGCTACTGCTGAATTAAGAGCTGAGAGTGCCTTCTTGAACTGACCCAACTGAACTTCTGGGAGTTGATGGACATATATATAATTGTTGAACAACATGAAATGCCTGACCATCTTGATCTCCTTCTGAATGAATGGGCCCCAAGAATTTTTATGGTGGATTTGGAACATTTCTGATAAGGTCAGGGAATGGTCCCTTGGAGGGAATCTGGAAGATCTAGCTAGAAGGAATTTGTTATATAGCTCTTTGTGCTCCCTGGCCCATTGCTCTTCAGTCTTGGAGTGAGCAACAGAGAAAATTTTTGATTTTACAGATTTAGATAGAGGAGTATAGGGTAGAACAACAGTCAAATGGTCTGAACACTTAAGAAATCGTTATGAACACTTAAGAAATCGTTGCGTGAAGCAAATCGTTGTGTTCAATGAAGAAATCGTTATGAACACTTAAGAAATCGTTGCATGAAGCAAATCGTTGTGTTCAATGAAGAAATCGTTATGAACACTTAAGAAATCGTTGCGCAAAGCAAATCGTTATGATGTCTTAAGGAATCGTTGTGATGAGCAAATTGTTATGATGACTAAAGGAATCGTTGCGATAAACAAATCGTTACGATGACTAAAGGAATCATTGCGATGAGCAAATCGTTACGATGACTAAAAGAATTGTTGCGATGAGCAAATCGTTACGATGACTAAAGGAATCGTTGCGATGAGTAAATCGTTACGATGACTAAAGGAATCATTGTGATGAGCAAATCGTTACGATGACTTAAGGAATCGTTGCGATAAGGAAATCGTTATGATATCTTAAGGAATCGTTGTGATGAGCAAATCGTTACGATGACTAAAGGAATCGTTGCGATGAGCAAATCGTTACGATGACTTAAGGAATCGTTGCGATGAGCAAATCGTTACGATGACTTAAGGAATCGTTGCGATAAGCAAATTGTTACGAGAACGATTTCTTTTTAAATCTAAACGATGTTTCAGATTATGAAGAAATCGTTAAGGCACTTATGAAATCGTTATGATGAAATCTTTACAGTTCTACTGAAATCGTTGTAGCATAAGGAAAGTCGATGTGGACTTAGAGAAATTTCATGCTGAACTTAATATTGCTTCAGAAAGGTAATACTTACCAAATTTGCTTGATTTTCCTGTAGTATTTCTTGTGCTCAAGACTTATGGAATATGTGTTAGTAATCTTGGACATGGTTTTGTTAATCACCAAATAAATATATAATTAATTAAAATTACATGAGGACAGACTGATCATCAAGAGCAACCTAGCATGATATATATTCATATTTCACATGCACTTTTCACATTAATTACACATTTCATTTGCTGTTTTAATATAAATAAATCACAATTACACATGATATCACATTTTCTTAAACATAGATTGAAGGTTTAAAACATATTCAAGTCGGTTGGCAACCATATACAATTTAAGCATGGAACTATGTACTAAGTGAATAGCATGTCTATCATGGAACTTAGATATTCTTTCATGTATTTATCACAATCATAATCACACTTTACTTGCTGTTTTGACATGAGATAACACAATCACATGAATTTACACTTGTTCACATGCTATCTTATTCATTTAGAAACTCCACATGCTCATCTTTCTCATTGCGCAATTTACATGCTTACATACACATATTCACATACATTACTATAGGGATGTTATTAAACTATTTAACAATATACCAAACATGATGTTACATCTAACATATTAACATATGAATGATATGGATATATGCCTTATTACCTTGGTTTTCACATGCAATCATGCTCTCATTAACATTTACTCTCCCTTACACATCATTTCACACATTCTTCACATCGTTTACTCTTGCACTTTTACTTATCACATATCACATCACTTGCACTTACCACGTGCCACATTCACATGTCACTTTACACTTTATTCATATTTTATCACTTAAGTTGCCATGACACATAGTCCTAACTACCATCTAGAGGACGCATGCACCAATATCACAAAACATGTATCACATAGCACATAGAACATCACTTGACACACACCCGCCACCTGGGCAATCTAGTGGCGAATCTTGGTAACTGCGCAGATCGGGAGAAGCCCTCTCCACTGTATCCAGTGGTACTTGTCCACCTCTAGGGTTTCATCCTAATGCCCTTAGGATATTTCATAACGTTGAGCCTTCCATAGGAACTTTTCTATGGTACAGCTCTCAGACCTCTATGGTAGCAGTGTCAATCTCAGCCCAATTTTTCATTAAGTACATTATCACATTTCATCTCGTTTTACTCACACTTAATTCACACTTTAATCCCTTTTTACACATGCACTTTGAATAATAATCCCATTTCAGGTTACAGAGTTTAATCTTACTGTTCAACAGTGATAAACAACTCAAAACAGTACACTAACATGTTATTAATACTAATTTTACATGATTACAACAAACATGCTCATTATGATTAAATTTCACATGTTATAATAAAAACAGTACCTATGGTTGTCACATCAGTACCAAATTTTGATCATATGCTACATACAGTTAGTATATCACATATTAAATTTTCCAGATTCTTATAAACAGTAATTCAAATTTTAGTAATTAAGACAGATTTCAGGCATATTACTCAAGAATTTCACTTATTAGATTTCACAGTGAAACAGTCCCATCTAACTGTTTCAAAGCATGAAAATAGTCATCATACTAATAGGGAAAATTTATAAAACCCTAACATGCAGCAAATCTAATTTTCCGGGTTAAACATAGATAAACCATGCTTCTCTCATTAATAGAGAAATTTCAATAATTAACACTATGTACAGAAATTTGAAATATCCTCATGATATGACCTAATGACTGACCCTGACCACATACAATTTTTACAACATGCATATACATCCAGAAGTCCAAATAACACATTTTAGAGATTAAGCAGTACACTTTTAGAACCCTGAAGAACTTGGCGACACAGTGAGTGCCGCCAACTGTGTAAACGGCACAGTCTGGTGCCACCAACACAGGAACTTCGCGGCACGCGGCATGTACAGTATGTCCCCCAACTTCCTACAGACCATGTAGGCAGCACACAAATTCAAGGGAAATTTGGAGATTCCAGGACACGAGGAAAATTATGGAAAAATGCTAGGACCTAAGGGACATGAGTAGGGTTGACATCCGTAGGTTACTTGCCTCAAAAAAAATCTACAATGATCAAATCATGCCGAATAAGCCCTCCTCGGCCCAGCCAAGAAGATGCTCAAAACGTCTTCAGATCTGGTTCTTCTGTTGATGTAGATTGATCCTCCGAGTTGGGGATGCTTCTTCTATGTATGGACTATCCTCCAGTCGGTGTAGATCTCCAGAAAACTCCTCCAGTCGCTGGATCCAGCTCTCCAAAGATTAGCTTTTCTCCACAAAGGGTTCTAGGGTTTCACAAAGGCCAAAAGACTTAATCTGGCCAGAATAGGGTGATTTTATTGAGCTAGGTAGGTTGGGTACGCATTAGGGTAGGTCTCCTACGGTTATAGATGGGTTTCCTAAACTGGAACCGGACGAAACGTAGGCGTTACTAAATATGAAACCATCATACAGCTGGGAACTTGGCGTCCACCTATGGTGCCGCCAACAAGGGGTTGGCGTCCATCGATCTGGATGCCAACTCCTCTTGGCCAGGCAGTCAACGGCAGGCATGTTGCCGCCAACTGGGATTTCGTCCAGAACAGAGACATACGTCCAAAACAGATACATAATCACATCACAAACAGTTTAATGGGTACTAAAATAAGTAGATATCATATGTACAAAGTTAAACATATACATATATACGTGTACACAACATAATTACATACAACATGCATGGATTTAAATAAATATAACATGTACATCGATAGTTAGATAATGCATGCACATTTAAATATATACATGTACGAAAAATAACTCATATGCACTTACAAGGTATATAGCAATACTTACCTATCATATGCTCAACATTACTTAAATACAACATGCACAGTATTTAAATAAGTACATCATGTACAAAATTAACTAATTACCTATATTTGCAGAAATAACATACATACATACATATACACATTGAATAATTATAATATACACAAATTTAATACACTCACTATATACATAACAAGTAACTACCACATGCACAATATAAAATGAACAAAGTTCGGGGGTCTCACACTCTCCCCCCCCTGAAAAAAATCTTCGTCCTCGAAGATCAAATCGAGTACCTCTGATAACGTCGTCGATGTCATCTCCGGCTAACACATTCTCCTTGGTTGGTGCTGCTAGCTTCGTTGTTGCAGTTGCTGGAACACCTCGTGGAACGAGCTTCATCAGCCTTGGACACTCTCTGATCTGATGGTCCTTGCTAGCACACTTGAGACATCTTCCTTCCTTTAACCAACACACAATTCCGCCATGACGCTTGCCGCAGTGTACACACTCGGGTCTCTCGCTGCCTGGTACCATAGCTGATTGCTAACCTTCTATGAGTTTCTTCATCTTCATATTTTGCTGCTGGAATGGTTCTGGTACTTTCTTCTTCTGAGCTTCCTTCTCTTCCTGGTTTGATTCCACCCTACTCTCTTGTCTACTTGCTACGCTGAGAGCCTCTTCCAAAGTGCGGGGGTCAGACTCTAAAAGTCTAGCTCTCAAAGATGGTTTGAGCCCCTTCACGAACTTCTTTACTTTGTGACTCTGCTCATACCTCCGAGCCTGAGCACTACGTCTACCACGTCCAGCCATAGCCTGCAAAACAATTAGTCTAGTTAGAATCTAAGTTACTAAATCCTAACCATTTTCTTAACTATCTTCTTTTCATTATTAAATATTTTCTACATATATGGAAAAATTTCTATAAAGACTTTGCAATATTGTGAAGATGATGGTTTATCCATGTACAATCTCAACCTTGGTTGATACCATCTCTGTAACAACCCTCTTCATACCGGTACGATTATACCAATCTCCATCGGTACAAATGGGGTCATTACAGTGGGATAATAACCCAACACTAAACGATAGGTTGATATGTACATGAATAACAAATGATTACAGTGGAAATAAAAGAAATAATGCATTCTCATTCCATCATTCGATCATCATCACACATTCCACAGTCTATATACCAAGAGAAAGAAATGACAATGTCCGTATTATTACAATTCAAAAGAACTACATTGTCTATTACATTGTCCATACAAATGACATTATTCATACTATAAATATAGCAACTACTAAAAGTCTCCACAAGCAACTACTCCTTTTTTTCAGCATCGATCTTCACTACACCTTCCTCAAGTGCGAAAACTCATGTCTCACCTATACGCCGAAGCAAGTATGAGTCTAAAAGATCCAGCAAGCAATCTAAAGACTCAACCTTACACATATTACACACATGTTAAACTACCAAACAATAAAGAAACACACGTTATCATTAAAACCATAACAATTTACATGGCACATGCTTTATATAATTAACTACACATAAATCACCCAAACACGTTCCTAACTAACACATGCTCATATTAGATCATGGATAATAAACATATACCTTCACATGCTTTCTACACCTAACATGTAATATGATTTAGCAATCCAAGCGTTATCCATATTATTGTACAACTCTACCAAATAGATCATGGAGTTAAGCACAAAGTAAAGAGCAACCTAGCATGATATATATTCATATTTCACATGCACTTTTCACATTAATTACACATTTCATTTAGTGTTTTAATATAAATAAATCACAATTACATATGATATCACATTTTCTTAAACATGGATTGAAGGTTTAAAACATATTCAAGTCGGTTGGCAACCATATACAATTTAAGCATGGAACTATGTACTAAGTGAATAGCATGTCTATCATGGAACTTAGACATTCTTTCATGTATTTATCACAACCATAATCACACTTTACTTGCTGTTTTGACATGAGATAACACAATCACATGAATTTACACTTGTTCACATGCTATCTTATTCATTAACAACTCCACATGCTCATCTTTCTCATTGCGCAATTTACATGCTTACATACACATATTCACATACATTACTACAGGGATGTTGTTAAACTATTTAACATGATACCAAACATGATGTTACATCTAACATATTAACATATGAATGATATGGATATATGCCTTATTACCTTGGTTTTCACATGCAATCATGCTCTCATTAACATTTACTCTCCCTTACACATCATTTCACATATTCTTCACATCGTTTACTCTTGCACTTTTACTTATCACATATCACATCACTTGCACTTACCACGTGCCACATTCACATGTCACTTTACACTTTCTTCATATTTTATCACTTAAGTTGCCATGACACATAGTCCTAACTACCATCTGGAGGACGCATGCACCGATATCACATAGCACATAGCACATCACTTGACACACACCCGCCACTTGGGCAATCTAGTGGCGAATCTTGGTAACTGCGCAGACCGGCAGAAGCCCACTCCACCATATCCAGTGGTACTTATCCACCTCTAGGGTTTCATCCTAATGCCCTTAGGATATTTCACAACGTTGAGCCTTCCATAGGGACTTTTCTATGGTACAGCTCTCAGACCTCTATGGTAGTAGTGTCAATCTCGGCCCAATTTTTCATTAAGCACATTATCACATTTCATCTCGTTTTACTCACATTTAATTCACACTTTAATCCCTTTTTGCACATGCACTTTGAATAATAATCCCATTTCAGGTTACAGAGTTTAATCTTACTGTTCAACAGTGATAAACAACTCAAAACAGTACACTAACATGTTATTAATACTAATTTTACATGATTACAACTAACATGCTCATTATGATTAAATTTCACATGTTATAATACAAACAGTACCTACGGTTGTCACATCAGTACCAAAATTTTATCACATGCTACATACAGTTAGTATATCACATATTAATCTTTCCAGATTTTTATAAATAGTAATTCAAATTTTAGTAATTAAGACAAAATTCAGGCATATTACTCAAGAATTTCACTTAATTAGATTTCACAGTGAAACAGTACCATCTAACAGTTTCAAAGCATGAAAACAGTCATCATACTAATAGGGAAAATTTATAAAACATGTAGCAAATCAAATTATTCCGGGTTAAACATAGATAAACCATGCTTCTCTCATTAATACAAGAATTTTAATAATTAACACTATGTACAAAAATTTGAAATATCCTCATGATATGACCTAATGACTGACCCTGACCACATACAATTTTTACAACATGCATATACATCCAGAAGTCCAAATAACACATTTTAGAGATCAAGCAGTACACTTTTAGAACCCTGAAGAACTTGGCGACACAGTGTGTGCCGCCAACTGTGTAAACGGCACAGTCTGGTGCCGCCAACACAGGAACTTCGCGGCACAGTATGTGGCCGCTAACTTCCTGTCTGTAGACCATGTAGACAGCACACAAATGCATTGGAAATTTGGAGATTCCAGGACACGAGGAAAATTTTGGGAAAATGCTAGGACCTAAGGGGACATGAGTAGGGTTGACATCCGTAGGTTACTTGCCTCAAAATAAATCTACAATGATCAAATCTTGCCGAAGAATCCCTCCTCGGCCCAGCCAAGAAGATGCTCAAAACCTCTTCAGATCCGGTTCTTATGTTGATGTAGATTGATCCTCGGAGTTGGGGATGCTTCTTCTATGTATGGACTATCCTCCAGTCGGTGTAGAACTCCAGAAAACTCCTCCAGTCACCGGATCCAGCTCTCCAAAGATTAGCTTTTCTCCATAAAGGGTTCTAGGGTTTCACAAATGCCAAAAGACTTAATCCGGCCGGAATAGGGTGATTTTATACAGCTGAGTAGGTTGGGTACGCATTAGGGTAGGTCTCCTATGGTTATAGATGGGTTTCCTAAACTGGAACCGGACGAAATGCATGCGTTACCAAATCTGAAACCGTCATACAGCTGGGAACTTGGCGTCCACCTATGGTGCCACCAACGGGGGGGTTGGCGTCCATCGATCTGGACGCCAACTCCTCCTGGCCAGGCAGTCAACGGCAGACATGTTGCCGCCAACTGGGATTTCGGCCAGAACACAGACATACGTCCAAAACAGATACATAATCACATCACAAACAGTTTAATGGGTACTGAAATTAGTAGATATCATATGTACGAAGTTAAACATATACATATATACGTGTACACAACATAATTACATACAACATGCATTGATTTAAATAAATATAACATGTACATCGATAGTTAGATAATGCATGCACATTTAAATATATACATGTACGAAAAATAACTCATATGCACTTACAAGGTATATATCAATACTTACCTATCATATGCTCAACCTTACTTAAACACAACATGCACAATATTTAAATAAATACATCATGTACAAAATTAGCTAATTACCTATATTTGCAGAAATAACATACATACATACATATACACATTGAATAATTATAATATACACAAATTTAATACACTCACTATATACATAACAAGTAACTACCACATGCATAATATAAAATGAACAAAGTTCGGGGGTCTCACAGTTTCATGACTATCCTTTTGTTGCTGTCAAAAGGGGGAGAAAAATAAAATTGGTTTGATGCCGTCAGTATGCTTTGGGGGAGAAATATGGAGAATTTGGTAAATTGGTTTGAGAAATTGGAGTAAGTGCAGGTTGTAGGAGAAACAGCAGTCAGGGGGAGTATGAAGAGACCAAGTTTGAGTATTTGTTTTGTCATCATCAAAAAGGGGGAGAATGTTGTGTTGAGTGTGTTTTGGAATTCCTTATTGATGATTTATTTAATGATGACCAATGAACATCACTCATTTCTTTGATTTTGATGATGATATATGAGGATATTGCACATATTGATTATATTACAATAATGCTCAAACAACATGTTCTTGCTACTTAATATCTTATATCTTACTCTTTATGACATGTTTTGATGGTCTACTCTTCTTTTGTACAAGTTTACAGAGTTTTTGTAAAAGTAGGTCGACTCTAGTTGACAGATAGGTCGACTCTACAAGACTGCCTAGCAAGCTCTTGAAGAAAATGTCACAGACAGGTCAACTTCAGTTGACAGATAGGTCGACTCTTAAAGACTGCCCAGCAAGTTTCTGAAGAGTAAATGTCAGTAGTGTCGACTCTATTTGGAGATGAGGTCAACACTAGTATCCATCCAGTGAACCAGTTTTTGGAGGAATAAACAGGAGGTCGACTCTACCTGTTGATGAGGTCGACTCTGTCTACTGATCAGGTCGACTCTGCCTGTTGATCAGGTCGACTCTACTTGTTGGTCAGGTCGACACTAGTGTTCTGACCAGTAAGCCTTGGACTGATGATTGGTTAGTAGGTCGACTCTGTTGAAGAATGAGGTCGACTCTCTCTTTCTGTGCAAACCCAGAATTGTGCAGAGGATGAATCCGATGGCTGTGATTTCGTTCTGAGGTCCTTATGGGAGATGCTATAATTACTAAATTTCCCTTTCATCCAAGTGGCAATGTGATTAAGACCTTTTGGACACTTGGCAGCCCAGGATGCTTTCTAGGTTTCTGTGCACACTCCCTTTACATAAAAAGGGACTGCACGGAGGCTATAAAAGCTCTTATCTCTGTTCTGAAGCTAAGGAGCGCCCAACGAGCAATCCAGAGCTCGCAAGCCTCCAGCCTTCCAACAATTACATCCAAAGGGAAGTGGTGATCAAGGCCAAGCTGTGATGTGCTGAGAAAGGGAGCAGATCGAGCAGAAGAATAGAAGAAGAAGAAGAAGTACTCGCAATTCAGATGCCACTGGAGCAGAGCATCGGGAATTGAAGAGGATCTCCATCGAATTCTTTCAAGGCTCTTCAATTCAATCTTCTGCAAGACTTCTTCACCGAGGAGCATCCAACCCACATCTATTTAATTATTTCTTAGAGTGTTCATCTCACTTTCGTCTGTGAGATCTGTACATGAAGTTCTGTGCAGATTTCTGTGTACGATTGAGTCTGTGAATTAGATCATTGCTAGAGGATCTGATCTCTTATGTTTTTTATCTAGCTTGTGTTGAGCCATCGTGCTCAGTTTGGAGTCGTCGTGCTCCGGTTGTGTTTGATCCATCGTGTTCAGTGTGTGAGTATTCATACTCACTGTGTGTTGTGAGCCGTCACGCTCTAGTTTGTGAGTCGTTGCACTCACTGTGTGTTTGAGCCGTCGTGCTCAGTTTGTGAGTCGTCGTACTCACAGTTGTGTGTTGAGCCGTCGAGCTCAAGGGTGTTTGGAGTCGTCGTGCTCCAGTGTGTGTTGTACTCGGGTTGAGTAGTGAAGCCTCACTGTGTGAGGGGTGGATGTAGGAATCACTGGTGTGATTTCCAAACCACCTAAAAATCCCTTGTGCAATAGTTTGATTTCTTGTCTCTGTGCTAGATGCTTGCATAGGATTTCGCTATCACTACTTGTACAACTGCTTCACACATTCTATTCACACATATACACATCAGATCAGTAATAGTTTCTGTCAAATAGATCTATAAATCTAAGTGTTATTTGAATTTCTTAAGCTTCTACATCATTTGGTAATAGATCTATTCAACCCCCCCTTCCAGATCTGTTCATACTTTTAATTCGATCCTATAATTGGTATCAGAGCGAGTTAACATCTGTTACTGATCTAATTTGATTGCCTCTATTTGATCTATTTGCTCTAACTGCTTGAACTGTTTGCTTGCCCATTCACTGTCTGTTATTTTGACTGATGGATTCTCAAGGATTTTTAGCTAAGGGCCATTCCATTAATAGACCACCATTTTTTGATGTGTCTGATTACTCCTATTGGAAGAATCGTATGCAAGTTTTTCTAAGGGCACAAAACTATGAAATCTGGAAAATAGTTGACAAGGGTCCTTATGAAAATTAGAGAGATGAGGAGAATTGGACTAGAGAGCAAATCAGGAAAGCTACTCTTAACTATAGTGCCATGAATATGGTTCAGTGTGCTGTCCACCATAAAAAATATTCAAGAATATCCATGTGTAAATCTGCTAATGAAATGTGGGATAAACTTGAATTAATGTACGAAGGAACATCTCAAGTTAGGGAAACCATAGTAAACATACTTGTTTCTGAATATGAACTGTTTATGATGAAAGCTAATGAGTCAATTTCTGAAATGTTTGTTAGGTTTATGACAATCGTCAATGGACTGAAGGCACTAGGTAAAGAGTACACTGATGTTGATATGGTAGAAAAATCTTGCACTCTCTATCATCTATCTGGCACACAAAGGCTACAGTGATTGAAAATTCTAATGACTTATGAAATAAATTTGAAAAGAACTGAAGAACATATGCTTAAAGCTAAACCAGTAGCACTTAAGGCTTCATCAAGCAATAAGGAGAAAATTCAAGAAAATCTAATTCTAAAGAGTCTAAGTCTGATGAGGATGAACTTGCCCTCATTACTAGACAATTCAAAAAAAATTTAAAATCAAGAAGAGGAAAATTTAATGGAAAGAAAAAATATGCTTCTGGTAAAAAGAATGCTTCTTCTTCAAACTTTAATGCTGTCAGAAATGAAAAAGTTGATGAAGGCATTACCTGTTATAGGTGCAACAAGACATGACACATGAAGGCTAAGTGTCCTGAAGTCAAGAAGGACAAATACAAGAAGAACAACAAAATGAAAAAGCCAAAGCAATGATTGTAACTTGGTCGGATGAAGACCAAAGTGAGAATGAAGAAGAGAACTCCTCAAGCTCAGAAAATGAGGAGTTATGCTTTATGACTAACAGCAGTGAGGGAAAGGTAAGCTCTTCATTTGAACAATATACTATTGAAGATTGGGAAGATGCATATCTGAAATAAGAAAAGAAAATAAACATTTGAAAAAGAAAATTGAAAATGTTATGCATAACACTTCCTTAATTAGAAGAATATTTGAACTTGAAAATGAAATATCTGAACTTAATGAAAAAAGGAAGAACTTCTGAATGAAATCGATGAATTTAAAATTGCATCTCAAAAGGCCAACAATGATTTTGAAAAGCTTTCTGAAAGAATGGAACTACAACAAAAAGAAAAGCAACAAGTTATTGATGAAATTCAGAAACTTAAGAAGTTGCTGGTTGAAAAGAAACAAGTAATAAAAAATTTCACAAATGGAAAAGAAAATCTTGATGCATTGTTAGGACTAAAATGAATGCTGAAAAACATGGACTAGGATTCACCACAGAAAAATCATTGAAGAATAAATCTAGTGAAAAGAAAGAAAAACCTTCAAAAATTCCTTTGATAATATTTGTCAAAAGCACTAGTCCAGAAAACAATATTAAACAAGAGTCAAGGAAAACATCTGAAACAATCAAAAACCAAAATAAAAAGAAAATGTCTAATCAGAAGAAACATAACAGACTGACACATGTTGTAGACAGGTCGACATAGGTTAGTCATAAGTTCAAACCTGTGGCCACTGAGTCGACTCTGTCTCAACATAGGTCGACCTATCCACTTCTGAACAACAACATGATATTTCGTAAAAATCTAAATAAAAATCTGAAAATTTATAAAAACACAAAACACACTTTCATGATGATTATTGGATATCCAGGACATCATATCAATCTAATTGGATCAATTCTTCAAATCAATGGTATCATAATCCTCATTGGTACAATTCTCAATCCTTCTATCCAAAGTTTCCAAGATATCAATAGAATTCTTTGTCTGGATTTCCATACATGAACAATCATTTCGATATGAAAAATTTCCCTGCTTATGAAAGGAAAAACACTGGCATTTTCATTCCAAATCAGAATGTTAAACTACTAAAAAGGGAAATCATTTCTGAAACAAAACAAAAGCCAAAAACAACTCAAATATGGATTAGAAAAGACTTATTATTTTTGCTCAAACAAACTGATGGTCCCAACAATCTTTTGGTACAAAAATCTTTTCTTCTCTGATCTGATTTGTGTAGGAAGGTCGTGCACCCAGCTCCAATGTGTGGTTTCTTGACAATGGGTGTTCACGACACATGATTGGAGACAGAACAAAGTTCTCATTGCTGATTGAAAAGGAAGGAGAATCTGTTACTTTTGGAGGTAAAAACAAAGGGAAAATAATTGGATCTGGAAAGGTTGATAAATCCTCCTCAAACTCAATTGAAAATGTTCTGTTAGTTGATGGTCTGAATTATAATCTTTTGAGCATTAGCCAATTGTGTGACAAGGGTCACAAAGTTGGTTTTGAATCAGACTTTTGCAAAATACTTGATTCTTCATCTGGAAAAAAAAAATCTTTGGAAAAATAGAAAACAATGTCTACATGATCAATCTTAATAAAAACTTTGCTAAAAAACATCTGTTTGGTTGCAAATAAAAGTGAAATTGCATGGACATGGCACAAGAGACTTGGTCATGCAAGTTTCAACAATATAAATAATCTCTTACGGCTAAATCTGGTTAAGGGACTTCCTGAATCTTTTCCAAATATTAAAAATCAACTTTGTGGGATATGCGCTCAAGAAAAATAAACCAGAAAATCTTTTAAAATTATTAATGATGTACTCATTTCTAAGCCACTAGAATTACTTCATATGGACCTTATTAGACCAACAAGAATTCTCAGTCTTAGTGGCAAAAGATATGGATTTGTCATCATTGATGATTTTACTAGATACACCTGGGTCATCTTTCTATCCCACAAAAGTGACACTTGTCTAGAATTCAGGAAATTCTGTACCACTTCCTTAATGGGTTGTAACACCCCGAAAATTTAGTAATTAGAAAATTAGAAATAAATTGAAAACGATACATTCAATATTTATGAAATAGCAAAAAATGTTTTTGATCACATGAAAACTCAATTGTTGGGACCATCAGTTTGTCTACGCACTGAATTTTATGATCACATGAAAACTAAATTTGAAATGAGTTTGATGGGGGACTTACAATTCTTTTTGGGATTGCAGGTACATTAAACAAGTGAAGGAATTTTTGTAAGTCAAACAAAATATGTGAAAGAACTTTTGAAAAGATTTTACTTTCAGCACCTCAAGCACTCAAGCACACCAATGGCAATAAATGTAAGATTATAGGAAGATTCATTTGGTAAGTCAGTAGATCCAAAGACCTACAGTGGTATGATTAGTTCTCTACTTTATCTCACAACCTCTAGACCTGACATTCAATTTAGTGTGTGCATGTGTGCTAGATTTCAAACCAATCCTAAAGAAAGTCACATGTTAACTATAAATTTTTTTTTAAATATCTTGTTGGAATATGTGAACTTGGAATTTGACATCCTACTGGTTGCAAACTAGACTTAATTGCTTATTGTGATGTTGATTATACTTGTTGTAAGCTTGATAGGAAAAGTACTAGTGGTTTGTGTTTATATCTAGGTGGATGCCTAGTTTCTTGGGCTTCTAAGAAGCAACATTCAGTAGCTCTATCCACTGCAGAGGCTGAATATGTTACGGCTGGTTGTTGTGGCACTCAAGTTCTTTGGGTGAAACATCAGCTCATAGACTATAATCACAAATTGGGTTGTATTCCTATTTTTATGATAACACTAGTACTATTAATTTGTCTAAAAACTCAATTCAGCATTCACGAACAAAACACATTGAAATAAGACAACATTTTCTAAGGGATGAGGTTGCTAAAAAATATTTTGAGCCTCACTTAATTGAAACTGAAAAACATATTACTGATATTTTCACTAAGCCTCTTCCAGAAAATATATTTTCATCTTTAAGGAGAGAGCTTGGTTTGTGCAAACTTCCACATCATTGATCTCTTCTATCTCTTGTTTACAAATAAAATCTTTGAGTTTATCAAATAAAAGCCTTCTTGTTCTTGCAAATAAATTCTCACTTCTCGTAGTGCATTCTCACTTCACTAAATTGAATGTCAGGTCTAGAGGTTGTGAGATAAAGTAGAGAACCAATCATACCACTGTAGGTCTTTAGATCTACTGACTTACCAAATGAATCTTCCTATAATCTTACATTTATTTCCATTGGTGTGCTTGAGTGCTTGAGGTGCTGAAAGTAAAATCTTTTCAAAAGTTCTTTCACATATTTTGTTTGACTTACAAAAATCCCTTCACTTGTTTGATGTACCTACAATCCAAAAAGAATTGTAAGTCACCCATCAAACTCATTTCAAATTTAGTTTTCATGTGATCATAAAATTCAATGCGCAAACAAACTGATGGTCCAAACAAATTTAGATAGAAAAGACTTATTATTTTTTCTCAAACAAACTGATGGTCCCAACAATCTTTGGGTACAAAAATATTTTCTTCTCTGATCTAATTTGTGTAGGAAGGTCGTGCACCCAGCTCCAATGTGTGGTCTCTTGACAGTGTGTGTTCACGACAAATGACTAGAGACAGAACAAAGTTCTCATTGCTAATTGAAAAGGAAGGAGGATCTGTTGCTTTTGGAGGTAAAAATAAAGGGAAAATAATTGGATCTGGAATAGTTGGTAAATCCTCCTCAAACTCAATTGAAAATGTTCTGTTAGTTGATGGTCTGAATTATAAACTTTTGAGCATTAGCCAATTGTGTGACAAGCGTCACAAAGTTGGTTTTGAATCAGACTTTTGCAAAATACTTGATTCTTCATCTGAAAAAATAAAATTCTTTGGAAAAAGAGAAAACAATGTCTACATGATCAATCTTAATAAAAACTTTGCTAAAAACATCTGTTTGGTTGCAAATAAAAGTGAAATTGCATGGACATGGCACAAGAGACTTGGTCATGCAAGTTTCAACCCTATAAATAAACTCTTAAGGCTAAATCTGGTTAAGGGACTTTCTGAATCTTTTCCAAATATTAAAAATCAACTTGTGGGATATGCGCTCAAAAAGATCAAACCAGAAAATCTTTTACAAATTTCAATGATGTACTCATTTCTAAGCCACTAGAATTACTTCATATGGACCTTATTTGAACCAACAAGAATTCTCAGTCTTAGTGGCAAAAGATATGGATTTATCATCATTGATGATTTTACTAGATACACCTGGGTCATCTTTCTATCCCACAAAAGTGACACTTGTCTAGAATTCAGGAAATTTGTACCACTTCCTTAATGGGTTGTAACACCCCGGAAATTTAGTAATTGGAAAATTGAAAACAATAAATTCAATATTTGTGAAATAGAAAAAACGTACGTGCCATTATCGTACATACAAAAACCCATTATAAAATTCTATAAAAACCATATTTCAACTCTAAATAATACTCCCTAATGACCCACGGAGAAATTTGTGCAAAGGAAAATCCGATTGCCCAAGGTTAAGGTGTTTTGCGATCGATTATCGTAATTAAGGAATAGGTCGGGAAATCATTATCACGTGTACTTAACGGAGTCCAAAATTATAATAAAATTTATGGGTGGACTCCAAACAATATGTGGGGATAGTACATAAAAGAAATTGGATCAATGGACAACTTATGACCCATGAACAAATTCAAGTATGAAAATAGTAAATGAATAAAATTTTAAATAAATGGAAAGAAATAATTTCCGTTTATCGAAATGGTAGAACTTATGTACCACTATCGTACGAGAGGGAACACATCGGAAAATTCCGTAAAAATTATAAATCAACTCAAACATTATTCCTAAGCATTCTGCGAAGAAATTCGTGCAACAAAAATTCGATTGGCCAAGTGTACGTCACAATGTGACTAATTATCTAAATTATGAAACTAAGTCGGAAAACTGTTAACACGGAAATATAACACGATCATAAATTAAATAAACATGTTGGAGAGACATCCAACATCATGTATTCATGACCCATTATCAGAATTGGGCCAATGGATCAGTTTTGGCCCAAGAATAAAATGGAGCAAGAAAAATACCCAGAAATTCGTAACCCTAATTAAGCTGAAATTAGAAAAAGGCAATTAGGGTAAAACTTGAGGTAATCAATCACACATAGCAACCAAATTTCATGCCTAGCCATACTAGAGAGTTTCCTAAAGCCTCTCATACCCTAATGGGGTGAGAAATCATCAAAACAAGGAAGGTGAGAGGCCAAAACAGCAACCTTTCTTTCCTACACCCAATGGGACTTCTAAAATCCCTAGATGCTTAAATACTTGTCATGAAACCCTAGGGGATGAGTTTACCTAGTGTTGGGGTCGTGGTTAGCTGTTCTTGAGCACAAGAGGTGGAGGGAAATGCCCCAAGACGGAGCTCTTCTTCCCTGCTGTGTCTGCAACGACCTATGTAGAGTGCTCATATTGGAGTCGACCTAAGGGAAGCCAAACATTAACCAAACCGTGCAAGACTTATACCCCTAGAAAGAGGGTCGAGTTTAGCTTCTAATGGCACTGGTTTGCCTATTTTTCATTTATTAGTTCGGGTGTATTAAGCGTTCTCCTCCAAGCAGTCTGGAAGAGGGCTTTTTGGAAAATGTGACTTCTTCAATCCGAAAGGTTGGTGATCTCGGGCCAAATCTAAATAAATCATATATCAATGTGTAGAGCAGCGAGTCTACTTTCATGTGCAAGTGATTTCGTCAATTTTCATTGAGTACATCTTGATTATTAAGAGTTTTCCCTAAGTCACGTATGTCTAGGGATTTTTGCATTCTTCTTGCATTTCACGCAAACTGAGATAGATTTGGATCAAACCCAAAACATGAATCTTTTTCTACTAGTTGTCCTCGACGTTTTTTGTTTTAAGAGTTTTGCCTAAATGTCACTGGTTTGCAAGGTATAGGTCAATCATGAAGGGTGCTACGTTTTTTTCTGGGTTTCGGGCAAGATCCATAACAGCAACGACTCCAGACGTCGCGATTCATGTTGCATGAACGCGATGTACTGGTATGCCGCGATTCATTAATACGTGACTGGGTATCAAGTCATGATTTGATGTTGACGGTCAACCACAGTGCATAAAACTGTGCGCTGCATGGTTTTCAGCACTGGCCATGAACGCGACGGCATAGGCCGTCGTGATTTGAGTCGTTTTCCCACCCAAAGATTTTCCTATATTTTTATATTTGGTTTTTAAAAACTATCTCTTTAACATGACGGGTTGACCCGTCGTGATTCAGAGAGTAGCATTAAAGCGTCGGTGTTTACCGTCGCTGTTTCCTTTGAAAGGCGACCACATGACCCGTCGTGATTTGAACGCAATGGGAATGTACGTCATGATTTACATGCTTGTTACCGAACTGTGTTTTGTCTGTGTACGGCTCCTTTAAGTGCGTCGACTGGTTCCGACGTGATTTAAAGGCCGACCCGAGACTGTTCTTACCAGCTAGTCAGTCAGTATGTTTAGTCTCTTAGTCTGTAAGCATGTTACTTAGTGACGCATTGGCCTCAAAACAAATCAACCCATTTGAAAACTATAAAGACATGAATATGATTCTTAAATACAATATGAATTGATTTATCTATATTCATTTGATTATTATGTTGTAATCTAGCATGATGTGAAATTGTCATAATAAGAATGTGATATGAATCTGTGGAGATTACATGTTAGAGTGGACTTGCTTAGTTTAAGAGCTTTCCCATTATGTTATTTGTTTATTGCGTATGGACTTTCCTTATTTATATGCTTTCCGATGTTTCCATACTTTGTTCATCCATTGCATATATGATTAGGAAAGTTCCATGACACGACACTTGCACGTTGCACGATTAGGCACACCCCTCTTGGGGAATTGGGAGCTCTCTGTCGGCCATTCCGTATTGGCAGACTAGCGATCTTTTCTCTAAGACCTCTGTAAGTCTCTGTACTCTATGGATTCCCTCATAGAGACCTAGCTGTTTGTACCATGAAGTACCCTGGAGATAGAGAGCACTTGTACCGCGTACGATATGTCATTAGTCATCCTCTTGTTAAGATATTAAAGAACTATGAAACATAAGATACGTCGTTATGCTGTCCAAATAATCTTTTGAGCTATTGTCATACCTTGACTCTATGAATGATCATGTCCTTATTACAATGAGCTTGTTATTGGAAATCCGTGGCCATAATATTTATATGTTTGATCGGCACAACGTGGGACTTCGCTCCATTTGACTAATGCCTGTGCAATAGGGGCCCTGTCTGGTCCTAGGGAGGAGCGCCCCAACGTACTTATTAACTGCGGGAGTATGGACTTGTGGTGCGTGGCATGGCACTGGAATGTGTGCAAGATTTGTGTGAATGTGCCTTCGTTTGATATGATATGATAAGTTTGATATGATACGTCTGATCACGTGAATATGTGATCTCTGTGTGAATATGGCCAATTCTTGTTTATGTGATACAAACTCATTCTTGAAATCCTTCTGATACGATTCTTTTCTTGAATTACCTGTCCAATACATATGAAAGTCAGTATTTGTTTCGTTATGATATTCGTTCTATTCAGCCATTTGACTTGTTAGAAATGCATGCACATATAGCCATCATGTACTTGTTAAGATCCTGCTTATTTAAAATTCTAATCACGTATATTAGTGCCCGCACATTGAGATGTAAATTCTACTGGGCTAGTTTGCTCACCCCTATCTTCCTAAACATTTCAGGTTGTGCAGATGAGGTGCATGCTATTATGAGGGGGCTTGTGCGCCGAGCGTGGAGTACGCCTTAGAGAGTTTTTCTTTATTCTATATTAGAGAGAGATTAGTAATCATTGTAAGTTTGTCTTTCTTTGAGAGTTAGATGAGACTATTAGTGGTGAGTTGTTCTTATTTTGACCTTTAGAGATTGTAACATTCACTTACAATGAATAACAGAGTTTCATTATTGAATTATGGGCCCTATTGATATGAGTCATTTGTCCTGGCTTCTGAATGCTTACTTGTTCGTCGCGTTCCCGATTTAATTCCACTGCTAAAAATCGCGGCGCGACATGGGTTTTTCACATAAAATCAAATCCATTTTGACTGATCGTGGGGGAGAATTTGAGAACAAAGCTTTTTCTGATTTGTGTGCTGAACTGAATATTTTCCACCGATTCTCTTCTCCAAGAACTCCAGAAAAAAATAGAGTTGTGGAAAGGAAGAATAGAACTCTGGTGGAAATGGCTAGATCTATGCTCCTAGAAAGTAAATTGTCCAAATCCTTCTGGGCTGGAGCTGTGAACACTACAAATCACATTTTGAACAGAACATTAGTCAGACCAAAAATCAGAAAAACCACCTATGAACTTTTGAAAAACAAAAGGCCAACTTTGTCTTACTTTAAAGTTTTTGGTTGCAAGTGCTTTGTACATAATAACAATAAAAAAAATCTTGATAAATTTGATGCCAAAAGCCTTGAAGCCGTTTTCCTTCGTTATTCAGAAATTTCTAGAGCTTATAGAGTTTACATTCTCAAGAATAAAATTGTGGAAGAATCTCCACATGTAGTTTTTGATGAAAATTTGTATCAGACTGATGACTCTACGTCTTCCAGGGTTTCTCAAACTAATGAAGAAGATGACTTCATTGTCGAATCTTCACCAACTGTTGAAGAGAATGGAGATCCATTTGAAAGTTTGGACAATCAATCACCTACCACAAGTGGATCAGGTAATATTGTTCCAGAACTGAATGAACCCCAAGAGGTAATCCCTAAAAATAGATTTTTAAGAGATCATCCAATTGAGAATGTAGTTGGTGATGTGCATGATAGAGTTAGAACTAGATCATCTTTTCTGAATGCAATAAATGAAGACCCACTGTCACTAATTTCTCAAATTGAACCTAAGTCCATTGATGAAGCTCTAACTAATGAGGATTGGATCAATGCAATGCATGATGAACTTCATCAATTTGACAGAAATCAAGTGTGGGAATTAGTACCCAGACCTAGTGATCAATCTGTGATTGGCACTAGATGGGTATTCAGAAATAAATAGAATGAAAATGGTCAGGTTGTTAGGAATAAAGGTAGACTAGTTGCCAAGGGGTACAATCAAGAGTTTGGTATTGACTTTGAAGAATCATATGCCCCTGTAGCTAGACTAGAAGTTGTGAGAATATTTCTTGCTTTTGCATCATCCTTGAAATTTAAAGTTTATCAAATGGATGTAAAAAGTGCTTTCTTGAATGGCTACATTAAAGAAAATTTTTTGAGTCTCACTTCATTGAAACTGAAAAACATATTGCTGATATTTTCACTAAGCCTCTTCCAGAAAACACATTTTTATCTTTAAGGAGAGAGCTTGGTTTGTGCAAACTTCCGCATCATTGATCTCTTCCATCTTCTGTTTGCAAATAAAATCTTTGAGTTTATCAAATAAAAGCCTTCTTATTCTTGCAAATAAATTCTCACTTCTCACAGTGCATTGGCATTCTTGGTATATCAAATAGTGATTTGAAGAAAGGCAAGTCAGGCTTGTCTGGACACTTTCACTATTTGTGAGTATATGTCTTTGCCAAGTATCAAGAGCCTTTATATGCAACTATTGAGGGGGAGCTTTGCTTTTCAATAAAAAACTCATGTTACTTCTACTATCTTTTGGTATCAATTATTTACTTTCAATTCATTGAATCCCTCCTTCTTCAATAATTTTCATGGTCACCATGTCTGGGGGAGATTGATGATAAGGGAAGTCATTTGATATCAAAATTGTGCTCTTTGTCAATTCCTCTATTATCTGATATCCGAATTCTTGACACTGGTTGTCAATCTTGAGCCCCAATTTATTAAAATTTTTTAGTCTCAGTGCCATTTTCATATGAGAGACTTAATACATTTAAAACAAACTAATTGTTCATTTAGTTTACTCTCAAAGATTCATTTTCATATCAAAGTTGTGCTATCTTAATACTGAAAGTCTTTAAAATGATTTGCAAAACACTTATAGGCACATGAGTTGCATTAATATTTAACATATGTAAGTTTAAGCTTTACTTTTACCATATGTTCAGAATAGTTTCTCTACATTCATATCCATGACTTCTCTGGTCAAAGTAAACAAAATCCTACAGAACATTAAAAGAAAATGAACAACAATCTGGAAAGATAAAAACAGAGCAGTGCAAATTCTTGAACCACTGAGTAACCGGGCCATTTCACCTAAAAAGTGATCTGTTTCGCGTCAAAAAGTGGGAAACAAAATTTTCAACTCTGTATAAGATACTGAAAGTTAAACCACTGAGTAATCACGAGGTCTTGCATCTGGTAAATGTGATCTCTTGCACTGAAAAGTGAGATTTAACTAATTTATTTTTGTATTCTTTCCCAGCTCAAAATTGAAAAAAAATTCAACAAGACAGGATAGAAAAGCTTAAGACCTTACTAAAGTTCATGTATATTGAGTTTAGCTTTACTATTCTACATTGTGTTACATTTAAAGCTTCTAACTTCCTTGTTGAATACTTTTCTTCACTCACATAGGTCACTTTCATTCACATTTGCATCATTATTTTAACTACATTCATATCGTTATATTTTGCTATACTTTGTGTTGAGTGTGTCCTTGCGATTAAACTTTCATGCACAATAAAAAACATAATAATCTCTCTCATTTGTCAATATCACTTTGTCTCATTTATTTTGATCATTTCTGAACATCTTTTTCTTACCACTTCATTTCCTGAACTCCTACCTTCTTAGTTTTCATGACTATCCTTTTCATGCTGTCAAAAAGGGGGAGAAAAATAAAATTGGTTTGATGCCGTCAGTATGCTTTGGGGGAGAAATATGGAGAATTTGGTAAATTGGTTTGAGAAATTGGAGAAAGTGCAGGTTGCAGGAGAAACATCAGTCAGGGGGAGTATGAAGAGACCAAGTTTGAGTATTTGTTTTGTCATCATCAAAAAGGGGGAGAATGTTGTGTTGAGTGTGTTTTGGAATTCCTTATTGATGATTTCTTTAATGATGACCAATGAACATCACTCATTTCTTTGATTTTAATGATGATATATTGAACATATTGCACATATTGATTATATTACAATAATGCTCAAACAACATGATCTTGATACTTAATATCTTATATCTTACTCTTTATAACATGTTTTGATGGTCTACTCTTCATTTGTACAGGTTTACAGAGTTTTTGTAAAAGTAGGTCGACTCTAGTTGACAGACAGGTCGACTCTATAAGACTGCCTAGTAAACTCCTGAAGAAAATGTCACAGACAGGTCAACTTCAGTTGACAGAAAGGTCGACTCTTAAAGACTGCCCAGCAAGTTTCTGAAGAGTAAATGTCAGTAGTGTCGACTCTATTTGGAGATGAGGTCGACACTAGTATCCATCCAGTGAACCAGTTTTTAGAGGAATAAACCGGAGGTCGACTGTGCCTGCTGATGTAGTCGACTCTGTCTGCTGATCAGGTCGACTCTACCTGTTGGTCAGGTCGACACTAGTGTTCTGACCAGTAAGCCTTAGACTGATGATTGGTCAGTAGGTCGACTCTGTTGAAGAATGAGGTCGACTCTCTCTTTCTGTGCAAACCCAGAATTGTGCAGAGGATGAATCTGATGGCTGCGATTTCGTTCTGAGGTCCTTATGGGAGATGCTATAATTACTAAATTGCCCTTTCATCCAAGTGGCAATGTGATTAAGACCTTTTGGACATGTGGCAGCGCAGGATGCTTTCTAGGTTTCTGTGCACACTCTCTTCACATAAAAAGGGACTGCACGGAGGCTATAAAAGCTCTCATCTCTGTTCTGAAGCTAAGGAGCGCCCAACGAGCAATCCAGAGCTTGCAAGCCTCCAGCCTTCCAGCAATTACATCCAAAGGGACGTGGTGATCAAGGCCAAGCTGTGATGTGCTGAGAAAGGGAGCAGATCGAGCAGAAGAACAGAAGAAGAAGAAGAAGTACTCGCAATTCAGATGCCCTTGGAGCATAGCATCGGGAAATGAAGAGGATCTCCATCGAATTCTTTCAAGGCTTTTCAATTCAAGCTTTTGCAAGAGTTCTTCACTGAGGAAAATCCAACACACATCTATTTTAATTATTTCTTGGAGTGTTCATCCCACTTTCGTCTGTGATATCTGTACATGAAGTTCTGTGCAGATTTCTGTGTACGATTGAGTCTCATTGCTAGAGGATCTGATCTCTTATATTTTTTATCTAGCTTGTGTTGAGCCGTCGTGCTCAGTTTGGAGTTGTCGTTCTCCGGTTGTGTTTGAGCCATCGTGCTCAGTGTGCGAGTTTTCGTACTCACTGTGTGTTGTGAGCCGTCGCACTCTGGTTTGTGAGTCGTTGCACTCACTGTGTGTTTGAGCCGTCATGCTCAGTTTGTGAGTCGTCGTACTCACAGTTGTGTGTTGAGCCGTCGAGGTCAAGGGTGTTTGGAGTCGTCGTGCTATAGTGTGTGTTGTACTCGGGTTGAGTAGTGAAGCCTCACTGTGTGAGAGGTGGATATAGGAATCACTGGTGTGATTTCCGAACCTCTTGAAAATCCTTTGTGCAATGGTTTGATTTCTTGTCTCTGCACTAGATGCTTGCATAGGATTTTGCTATCACTACTTGTACAACTGATTCACACATTCTATTCACACAATTCACACATATACACATCAGATCAGTAAAAGTTTCTGTCAAATAGATCTATAAATCTAAGTGTTCTTTGAATTGCTTAAGCTTCTGCATAATTTGGTAATAGATCGTTTCAACCCCCCCTTCTAGATCTGTTCATACTCTGAATTCGATCCTACAATTGGTATCAGAGCGGGTTAACATCTGTTTCTGATCTGATTTGATTTCCTCTGTTTGATCCGTGTGCTCTGACTGCTTGAACTGTTTGCTTGCCCATTCGTTGTCTCTTATTTTGACTGATGGCCATTCCATTAATAGACCACCATTTTTTTTATGGGTTTGATTACTCCTATTGGAAGAATCGTATGCATGTTTTTCTAAGGGCACAAAACTATGAAATATGGAAAATAGTTGACAAGGGTCCTTATGAAAATCAGAGAGATGAGGAGAATTGGACTAGAGAGAAAATCAGAAAAGCTACTCTTAACTATAGTGCCATGAATATGGTTCAGTGTTCTGTCCACCCTAAAGAATATTCAAGAATATCCATGTGTAAATCTGCTAAGAAAATGTGCGATAAACTTGAATTAATGTATGAAGGAACATCTCAAGTTAGGGAAACCAAAGCAAACATACTTGTTTCTGAATATGAACTGTTTATGATGAAATCTGATGAGTCAATTTCTGAAATGTTTGCTAGGTTTATGACAATCATCAATGGACTGAAGGCACTAGGTAAAGAGTACACTGATGTTGATCTGGTAAGAAAAATATTGCGCTTTCTATCATCTATCTGGCACACAAAGGCTATAGTGATTGAAGATTCTATGAATTTATCTAAAATTTCTTTGGATGAACTCATAGGATCTTTAATGACTTATGAAATAAATCTGAAAAGAACTAAATAACATATGCTTAAAGTTAAACTAGTAGCACATAAGGCTTCATCAAACAACAAGGAGAAAATTCAAGAAAAATTTAATTCTAAAGAGTCTTAGTCTGATGAGGATGAACTTGCCCTCATGACTAGACAATTCAAAAAAAATTTAAAATCAAGAAGAGGAAAATTTAATGGAAAGAAAAAATATTCTTCTAGTAAAAAGAATGCTTCTTCTTCAAACTTTAATGCTGTCAGAAATCAAAAAGCTGATGAAGGTGTTACTTGTTACAGGTGCAACAAGACAGGACACATGAAGACTAAGTATCCTGAAGTCAAGAAGGACAAATACAAGAAGAACAACAAAATGAAAAAGCCAAAAGCAATGATTGCAACTTGGTCGGATGTAGACCAAAGTGAGAATGAAGAAGAGAACTCCTCAAGCTCAGAAAATGAGGAGTTATGCTTTATGGCTAACAGCAGTGATGGAGAGGTAATGTAACGTCGCGTGTTTTTCGGATCTTCGCAGATCCTTGCTTAGCGGGTTTGGTGGCCAATGTGTGTGGCCCATTAGTCTGTATTTTAGGTATTCTCATAGATTGTGAGGCATTGTGGGCCGGCAGATTGGGCCCAAAACACTCACTGGTTCACTGTTTGTGAACGCTACAGTGTTGGGCGTCGCGTTTTGAACGCCACAACCCTGGGTGTCGCGTTCTTGAAACCGCTGTTTGGCGGTCGTCGTCTGCTTGCATGCCGCGTGTCGCACGTTGGGTGACTTCCTGACGTTGGCCTTGGGAAGGCGACGACCTCTTACATCGCGTTCAGGTCGCGATGGAGGGCTACGGTGCGTTCCTAACTACAATGTGCTTTTATTGAAGGTCGGCCGAACAGAGCTCAGCAAGCTCTGCTCGGCCAGGGAGACGTTTCTGTGCAGGTTTACTGGTGATTCGGGGTTCTGGAGGAGTTTTTGGCGTGCTCTCACCGCGAGGACATTGCATGGAGCGGGGGAGACGCCGTGTCGTGGTTGGTTTGCGTGTTCATTATGAAGGTAGGGATATTCCACCTCGTTTTACTATGTGGATTGCATGTGGTGCATGTTTAGATTGTTTAATGCTTTATAAATAGTAGATACCATGCTATGGCATTGAGAAGAGCATGAAAAATGGGTTTAAACACCGGTTTATAGGGTTATTGGGGGAGATCCGGCGAGGGGTCCCCGGATTAGGGTTTCGGCATGTGAAGGCGACGGACCCTGCTGTCGCGTTCTGAACGCGACAGGCCGACCCGTCGCATTCTACTTCTGAACGCAACCTATCGGGGTGTCGCGTTCAGAAGGCGACATGGGACCCTGTCGCGTTAACAGGTCTGAGGGATTTTATGTGTGTGCATGATGGTATGGCTATCCGACTATCGTGGTTTGTTGTGCATGGCAATGGTAGTGGTGCATTGGCACCTGTAGCGCTCCTTGAGCGTGTTGGTCATATGGTGAACGTGTTGTTCACGTGGTTAGCGTGTTATTCATATGATTAGTTTGTTGTTTACGTGGTTAGGGTGTTGTTCATGTGTTTGGTATGGTGTCTATGTGGTTTGAGTGGTGTGTATAAGATTGGTTTGTGGTGGTTGGGCAGTGAGGTTCCAGTGTGAACCTAGCCTCGGTCCTTTGATGCCTTTTATCGGTTATTTAAGATAGTTTAATTGATAAAGCAAGTGTAGAGTTAAATGTTAGTGTGTGGCTACTAAATGGTTAATATGTATTTGTGATTAATGTGTCAATGGAGGTCATGAGATGACCAAGGACAGGCCAGATTATTATTGGTTAATGTAGCTTATGTATGTGTCTGTGTAGGCTAGCTTGTAGGTCACAGAGTGACCGGAGCAAGCTATTCCTAACATGTGTACCGTAGTTTGTAATAAAGATTTTATATGAATATATCGTGGTTTGTGAATTGCCGAGTTTGGTGGTCCGGCGCCTATTCTGGAATGCCTCTTCAGTTGGGTACCCCAGGTTTTGTGTGAGCCAGGCACATTAGTGCTCGGGGTTTGTCCCGGTACTGTGTGTACCACCGAGGTCTGTGTCATCTTCTTGGACACCCTCACTCCTGTGTTTGAGTTGTACGTCCGGCTGAGCTAAAGACGGCAGAGGGGCAGCGACTTGTGAGAGTTTGTGTTTAGTCTCTTGTAGCGCGCTCGTGGTTGGGGGTACGGACACCAGTAGACGTACTGGTCCCCAGCTAGTCCTATGTTTCTAGTGCCTCACTTTAGGAAGCTCGGGCCGGAGTCTCTAAGGGTGCCAGGCATGGGCCTGCAGCTGTGTGGTCTGCAGGTGTGCTGTTGGTTGGTCTCCATTGTTCTTTGGCTTGTCTTTGTGGAGCGGCAATTGGACCTTTCGTCCGTGACTGCGAGACTGAGAGGTGGTTCTTGTGCTATGTTGTCCGGGTTGGATATTAGCGTCATGAACCAGTAGTCTGTTCCCGTGTAGTGGCGTCGTTCTTTTCGACTCGTGCTTTGCCAGTGGTTGTGACTTGTGTATAGTGATTAGTTGGTTGAGGTTTGACCTGTTGTGGTATGCCTTGTAGGAGGCACAGTTGTGTTGAGGCTTTGTGGTGGTACCTCGTGGCAGTAGGTACCTATACCCTTTGTAGGTATCTGTTTCTCGTGGTACATTGTGTACCAGCCTTTTCAAGTGTTGAGGTGGAGCTGTGCTCCGTAGAGGTCGTGTGGTGAGACCTTTCACCCATTGTGTTTTACCTTTTTCGAGTAAGCTTCCATTTGTGGTTTAAGTGTGTGACTAATTGGCTTGCTGATGCCAGCCTTGTTATTGTAATGGTTTGCTTATGAGGCTTGTGGCCTAGGCATTTCAGTTGTTGGGCGGACTAGTGGTGTTGTGCTAGTCCTGTTGTTCCTTTTCCCTTTTGAGATTTGCATTAGCTGATAGGATTATATTTAATTGTTGTTAATCATGAATTGTTGTGAGCATGACATGGTTTGCCTTTCGGCATTGCCAGTGAGACCCTTTGGGGTTGAGGTCTCTTTAGTTTCGTGGGTGGATTTGGGTGGTCCCTACTGAGCCTGTGACTTGTTGAGGCTCATCCCCCTACAGTTCTTTTCAGGGCTTACTATTTATATGGCTTGCAAAGGCGTTGTGGCAGACTTGTACTACCAGCAGTAGCGTTAGTTGTGTTAAGTGAGCTTGTGCTCCCTCGAGGTATGCCCCAGGTAGTTGTACTTTTTAATTGGACATGTAATAACGTATTGGGACAATTGTAATTTGTTATAAACAAATATGAGCACATGTACTTTCTTGTGACTTATACTGTTGTGGTTGTCTTTTATATTCTTACTGGACACATGTTCGAGCTATCCCTTTCGAGACTTCGGTCCGTTCGTGGGAGGCGGATCTGGATATGGAGCCTTATTGGGCATAAATATCCAAGGCCACTACAGTTGGTATCAGAGCATGGTCCAGTTAGAATATGAAAAGACATTGAAGTTACAATGTCCCAAGACATGGATTAATGTCCACTGCTGGTAGTAAGTCTGCGATTTTATGTGGTTTAAAGTGGTTTTTACTAGAATTTTGTCATGTGAATTGTGTGTTTGTTTATATAAGTGTGGCAGTTACTGGTAGTAACTGAGAGAAGATGTGGTTAGAGAAAACCCAGTTTGTGAAATGTGTATGATTGTTTGCACACCTGGCAGTTGTTAGTAATGGTAAAGAAATGATGTGATTAGTTGTATAAGTTGAGAGGTTATACTAGTGTGTCAGTTTACAGTGAAAGTATAATTGTTTAAAGATTCTCAGTTACAAGAATTAAAGAGATTGGTGAACTTGGCTATGATAATCAGAAAGGGGAAAATAGTATCTTGGAAAAGGTGTGTCTGAGGTATTTTGGTAAGATACGGAGTTGGCAGAGATAGGTATAGGGTAATGATATGATAATGAAGCAGTGGAATAATGTTATTAATGAGGAATAAATCAGTGCGTAATAAGGATTGTTAAGTGTGTGAATTGTAATTGAGAATATGCAAAAGTAATTGCAGTATTTGAGATTTGTGTTAATCAGTGTTAAGGAACAGTGTGGATAATAATGTGAATAGTGTTATGGAAGGTTTGGAATAACTGTGTGAGACAGTTCAGTTTGAGATGAGGTACTGGTAAACAAAGGAGCAGAAATGTGTCGTAATCAGATTAAGTGTGTTTGAGATTAGAGGTGGAAGCAGTAAAGAGTTTGCGAATAGTGTTGTTGTGAATAATGAAGATAATAGGAAATTTGATATAGAGATATATGTAAGCATGTATTGAGGTGACTAGTTGGGTAAAGAAAGAGTAAAGGAAGAACAGTGTGTAATTGGACTTTTCCGAGAATGTTATAAGAAAGATATTTATTTGATAAGTGGCAGTTTGTGAAGATTTCATAGAATGATTTATAAAGAATTACAGTATTGAAGACAAGATTAGTGATGCTTAGCAGTCGGATACAGTTTGTGGAAACATAGAGGTAAAGTTTGTGTCGGAATAGAAAGAGATGAATCAGTTGAGAAGCAGCTAAAGAATATCGAATTGAGAGGAACAACAAGGCAGATTATGAATGGATATTTGTGAATGTGCTATAACAGTGAAATTGTTTGTATTTGGCCGTAAAGCAGTAGTGTAGAATAAAGGAATTAGGCAGAATAAGTTATTGTGTTTAAAGGAAATAGTTTCAGTTTCTGGTTATGGCAGTATTCAAAAGAAAGATGATTGTATAATAAGAAGGATTGCAGTGTAAATGGCATAGTGGGATTTGTCAGTTAGTAGAATAATTAAGAGAAATATTTTGCAGAAACAGTATTATGTGGTTAGCAGTAAAATTAAAGTTCAGTATTAATGACTAGATGAAGAAAGAATGTGGCAGATTACAGAATAATGATAATCAGATGATTCAAGAGATGTGCAGTAAGAATTTATTTAGAAATATACAGTAAAGTGATCTCGATGAATAGATGAGTTTTATTATAAAGATATTTCCATAAGTTTGAAGTAAAAGTCACAGCAAATCAGTTAAAGAATAGTAAGCAGATTATAGTATGGCGGAATAGAACAGAAAGAGTAAGGAATGCATAGAAATTAGAATTAAAATGTAATCAGTTAAATGGTGAATAGCTCGAAGTCAGGTGGCATCTAATTGAGAGAAAGTTTGGCAAAGTTGAAAGTAGAAAATGTGCAGTGATAGTTGAGCAGTTTTATTTACCCGATAAAGAGAGAGCAGTGTCACAGCAATGAAAGTGGATATTTTGAAAGATTATGTAATAGATTGATTAAATTAGCCAGATAATGTTATTTTAGCAAGGAAAGTATATAAAGGGTAAAGTATGTCAGTAGTAATATGACAAGATTCAGAATTTGATGTGGCACAGATATAGTTGAAGATAGAATATGAGAAAAGTTAGTAGAGTAGAGTTATTATGTGATAAGAGATGTGTAATGTCAGCTGAAGAATATAACTTAAAGCCAGATGTGTTAATAGTGGTATGGCAGAATTCAGAATTTAAGTAAGTGGCACAACCAGAATAGAAATATTAAGAAAAGCAGATCAGAAATATCAGTATTTTCTTCCAGTGTTAAGTGAATAAATAAGATGATTTGAGAAGCCAGTAAAGTTAGAATTGAGTTTAGCTGGAGTCAAGGTAACAGTGTAAATGGAAAATAATTGAAAGCAATAAAGAAAGCAGAGTTTATAGAATATTTTGTCAAATATCCGGTGTAATCAAAGTGGCGCAGCGGAAGCATGGAAAGCAATGTTCGCAAGTTGCCGAAGATTTAAAAAAAAAATTAAGGCTTGTGTACAGTTGAGCAGAGAGGCAGAGGTTCTTAGTCAGATATGAGTTAAGGCAGCTTGTGCAGAATGACAAAAAGAGGCAGAAAATTTAAAGATGATAATGTAAATTGTTTCAAGAAATAAACAGTTGAGAATGTGAACACAGATAAAGCAGAGTAGCGGTTGGAAGTGATAAGCAGATAATGGATCGGCACCGAGGAATTAAAGAATTTAAGCAGGGTTTAGCAGGGCAGAGTACCCAAAAGTAGCAGAGTAAAGTGAAAGGTTTTGAGCAAGAAAAGTGGTCCAGAAAGAAATGTTGCAAACACAGCCGAGAAAAATGTGGAAATAGGTTGAGTCCAAGGAGATAAAGCGTCAATAGCAGGGTAGAATCGCCTACAGTTGAAGAGTACAGAAAGGACAGAAAATGGCAATTGGGTAGCACAATTGTGAAATGAATTAAAGAGAAAAGAAAGCAGAACAAGAGCGGAAATGAACAGATTCAGTTAGCACAGATAATTTGAAAGGCAAATGCAGACAAAGTGTATCCTACTTGTTCTGTGTATGGCTTTGTTTCTTTTTAGGTGATAGTCCGATTTATTGAGGTTTATTTTGAATGTCGAGGATGACATTCCTTTATAGGTGATAGTAATGTAACGTCGCATGTTTTTCGGATCTTCGCGGATCCTTGCTTAGCGGGTTTGGTGGCCAATGTGTGTGGCCTATTAGTCTGTGTTTTAGGTATTCTCGTAGATTGTAAGGCTTTGTGGGCCAGCAGATTGGGCCCAAAGCACTCACTGGTTCACTGTTTGTGAATGCGACAGTGCTGGGCGTCACGTTCTAAACGCGATAGCCCTAGGTGTCGCGTTGTTGAAACCACTGTTTGGCGGTCATCGTCTACATGCACATCGCGTGTCGCGCGTTGGGTGACTTGCTGACGTTGGCCTTGGGAAAGTGACGGCCTCTTACGTCGCGTTCAGGTCGCGACGGAGGGCTACGTCGCGTTCCCAACTGCGATGTGTTTTTATGCAAGGTCGGCCGAGCAGAGCTCAGCAAGCTCTGCTTGGCCAGGGAGACATTTTTGGGCAGGTTTTCGGGTGATTCGGTGTTCTGGAGGAGTTTTTGGCGTGCTCTGGCCGCGAGGACGTCGCATGGAGTGGGGGAGACGCCGTGTCATGGTTGGTTTGCGTGTTCTTCACGAAGGTAGGGAGATTCCACCTCATTTTACTACGTGGATTGCATGTGGTGCATGTTTAGATTGTTTAATGCTTTATAAACGGTAGATACCATGCTAGGGCATTGAGAAGAGCATAAAAAATGGGTTTAAACATCGGTTTATAGGGTTATTGGGGGAGATCTGGCAAGGGGTCCCCGGATTAGGGTTCCGGCCTGTGAAGGCGATGGACCCTACTGTCGCGTTCAAAACGTGACAGGCCGACCCGTCGCGTTCTGCTTCTGAACGCGACCTATCGGGGTGTCGCGTTAAGAAGGCGACATGGGACCCTGTCGCGTTAACAGGTCTAAGGGATTTTATGTGTGTGCATGATGGTATGGCTATCCGACTATCGTGGTTGGTTGTGCATGGCAATGGTAGTGGTGCATTGGCACCTGTAGCGCTCCTTGAGCGTGTTGTTCATATGGTGAACATGTTGTTCACGTGGTTAGCGTGTTATTCATATGATTAGTGTGTTGTTTACATGGTTAGGGTGTTGTTCGTGTGTTTTGTATGGTGTCTACGTGGTTTGAGTGGTGTGTATAAGGTTGGTTTGTGGTGGTTGGGCAGTGAGGTTCCAGTGTGAACCTAGCCTCGGTCCTTTGATGCTTTTTATAGGTTATTTATAATAGTTAAATTGATAAAGCAAGTGTAGAGTTAAATGTTAGTATGTGGCTACTAAATGGTTAATATGTATTGTGTTTAATGTTGCAATGTAGGTCATGAGATGACCAAGGACAGGCCAGATTATTTTTGGTTAATGTAGCTTATGTATGTGTCTGTGTAGGCTAGCTTGTAGGTCACAGAGTGACCGGAATAAGCTATTCCTAACATGTGTATCGTGGTTTGTAATAAAGATTATATATGAATATATTGTGGTTTGTGCGTTGTCGAGTTTGGTGGTCCGGTGCCTATTCCAGAATACCTCTTCAGTTGGGTACCCCCGGTTTTGTGTGAGCCAGGCACGTTAGTGCTCGGAGTTTGTCCCGGTACTGTGTGTACCGCCGAGGTCCGTGTCGTCTTCCTGGACACCCTCACTCCTGTGTTTGAGTTGTACGTCCGGCTGAGGGAAAGACGGCAGAGGGGCAGCGACTTGTGAGAGTTTGTGTTTAGTCTCTTGTAGTGCGCTCATGGTTGGGGGTACGGACACCAGTAGATGTACTGGTCCCCATCTAGTCCTGTGTTTCCAGTGCCTCACTTTAGGGAGCTTGGGCCGGAGTCCCTAAGGGTGCCAGGAATGGGCCTGCAGCTGTGTGGTCTGCAGGTGTGGTGTTGGTTAGTCTCCACTGTTCTTTGGCTTGTGTTTGTGGAGCGGCAGTTGGACTTTTTGTCCGTGACTGCGAGACTGAGAGGTAGTTCTTGTGCTGTGTTGTCCGGGTTGGATACTGGCATCATGAACCAGTAGTCTGTTCCCGTGTAGTGGCGTCGTTCTTTTCGACTCGTGCTTTGCCAATGGTTGTGGCTTGTGTATAGTGACTGGTTGGTTGAGGTTTGACCCGTTGTGGTGTGCCTTGTAGAAGGCACAGTTGTGTTGAGGCTTTGTGGTGGTACCTCGTGGCAGTAGGTACATGTACCCTTTGTAGGTATCCATTTCTCGTAGTACGTTGTGTACTAACCTTTTCAGGTGTTGAGGTGGAGCTGTGCTCCGTAGAGGTCGTGTGGTGAGACCTTTCACCCATTGTGTTTTACCTTTTTCGAGTAAGCTTCCGTTTGTGGTTTAAGTGTGTAACTAATTGGCTTGCTGATGCTAGCCTAGCTACCCTTTGTGGGTAGGTTGCCTGTGAAGCTTGTAGCTTAGGCGACCTGTTATTGTAATGGTTTTCCTATGAGGCTTGTGGCCTAGGCATTTTAGTTGTTGGGCGGACTAGTGGTGTTGTGCTAGTCTTGTTGTTCCTCTTCCTTTTTGAGATTTGCATTAGCTGATAGGATTATATTTAATTATTGTTAATCATATATTGTTGTGAGCATGACATGGTTTGGCTATCGGCGTTGCCAGTGAGACCCTTTAGGGTTGAGGTCTCTTTAGTTTCGTGGGTAGTTTTGGGTGGTCCCTACTGAGCCTGTGACTTGTTGAGGCTCACTCCCCTATAGTTCTTTTCAGGGCTTACCGTTTATATGGCTTGCAAAGGCGATGTGGCAGACTTGTACCACCAGCAGTAGCGTTAGTTGTGTTATGTGAGCTTGTGCTCCCTCGGGGTATGCCCCAAGTAGTTGTACTTTTTAATTGGACATGTAATAATGTATTGGGACAATTGTAAATTGTTATATACAGATATGAGCACATGTACTTTCTTGTGACTTACACTGTTGTGGTTGTCTTTTATATTCTTACTGGACACGTGTTCGAGCTATCCCTTGCGAGACTTCGGTCTGTTCGCGGGCGGCGGATCTGGATATGGAGTCTTATTGGACATAAATATCTAGGACCGCTACAGGTAAGCTCTTCATTTGAATAGTATACTATTGAAGATTGGGAAGATGCATATGCTGCTTTAGTTGAAAAGTATTCTGAAATAAGAAAAGAAAAAAACATCTGAAAAAGAAAATTGCAAATGTTATGCATGACACTTCCTTAAATAGAAGAATATCGAAACTTGAAAATGAAATATATGAACTTAATGAGGAAAAGGAAGAACTTCTGAATGAAATGGATGAATTTAAAATTGCATCTCAAAAGGCCAACACTGATTTTGAAAAGCTTTCTGAAAGAATGGAACTACAACAAAAAGAAAAGCAACAAGCTATTGATGAAATTCAGAAACTTAAGAAGTTGCTGGCTGAAAAGGAACAAGTAATAAAAAATTTCACAAATGGAAAAGAAAACCTTGATGCATTGTTAGGACTAAGAATGAATGCTGAAAAATATGGACTAGGATTCACCACAGAAAAATCATTGAAGAATAAGTTTGGTGAAAAGAAAGAAAAACCTTCAAAAATTTCTTTGATAAAATTTGTCAAAAGCACTAGTCCAGAAAATAAAATTAAACAAGAGTCAAAGAAAACATCTGAAACAATTAAAAACCAAAATAAAAAGAAAATGTCTAATCAGAAGAAACAAAACAGGTCGACACATACTGTAGATAGGTCGACACAAGTTAGTCATAAGTTCAAACCTGTGGCCACTGAGTCGACTCTGCCTCAACATAGGTCGACCTATCCACTTCTGAACAACAACAGGATATTTCACAAAAATCCAAATAAAAATCTGAAAAATTATAAAAACACAAAAACACACTTCATGAGGATTATTGGATATCCATGACATCATATCAATCTAATTGGATCAATTCTTCGAATCAATGGTATCATAATCCTCACTGGTACCATTCACAATCCTTCTTTCCAAAGTTTCCAAGATATCAACAGAATTCTTTGTCTGGATTTCCATACATGAACAATCATTTCGATATGCATAATTTCCCTGCTTATGAAAGGAAAAACACTGGCGTTTTCATTCCAAATCAGAATGTTAAAATACTAAAAAGGGAAATCATTTCTGAAATAAAACAAAAGCTAAAAACAACTCAAGAATGGATCAGAAAAGACTTATTGTTTTTGCTCAAACAAACTGATGGTTGAACGCGCGACATTGTTGACTGTGCATTTTCGTTGTCCAGAGTCCTCGCACAAGTCAATATGCGTACTTCCTCTAAACTGTCTCACAAATTTAAAATAGCAAAAATGAACTCATACAGTGGTGAGAACAGGTCATATCCACGGAGAGGCAGAATAAAGCTTGAATTAAACTACTTTGACTTGAAGTTTCTACCGACAATGCATTAAAAGTGAATGTGTAAACAACACCGATCAAATCCCGCACAATCTTGACAGATCAAACTTAATGAAAGAACATGTGGAATTGAAAATGGAAGAGATATGATATCAATGTACCCTCTCAATTGAGGGATCAAAAAGATAAGCAAAGATCTGGAATAGGAATTCTCAAATAACTAGATGAACAGACTTGAATAAAAACTAGACAAAGAACACGTTCACCTCTCCAAATGTTCAATCCAAACTAAAAATTATGCACAAATGCAAGTTCTAATTCTGAACTAATCTGGAATTTAGAGAGTTAGAAGGATGACAGAACAAAAAAACTCAAAAGAAATTAGCAAGCCAATGTACCTTCACAGCTCGAGGGATGAACAATCAGATCTCTCCACAAACACCGCATCAACTATACTCACAACTCAAGAAGTAAACAAAGAATAAGAACAAAGCTTATTGTTGCTAAATCAAACTCTTACTGCCATTTATGAGAACATGAATAAGAGCAAAGTTAATAACACTAAGAAACTCTGAAAGCTTTCTGGACGCCGTCAACCTCCCAAACACCAAACATCTACAGACAGGAGGAAGAAGCAGTCGAACTCTCCACAACAAAAGAACGCAAATAAAACAAAGTCTACTGAATTGATTTCACCAACACAGAGAGAAGGAAAAAGTAGAAATCAATTGGATCATCTTCGTCTAAACAGAAGAAATGGAAAGAAGAAGAAATTCAAAACAATTCCAGTTGCCCTCCCCTGGGGTCGAATGATCTCAAAAATTGAGGAACACAGAAGAAAACCAATAAATTTGCAATCGCCCTCCTCACAGCAGCCGAAATAAAGAAGGAAAGAAGAACAATCCACAAGAACAGGAACTGAGAACTATTTGATCCAAGATGAACGCAGCAGAAACAAGGAACCCAGAATGCTGAACCAAAAACCCAAAAAATGTAGAACTACTCAAATTTCCAACCAACAGCAAGAACACTCCTTAAAACCCCTTACAGAACTGAAGAAAACCCAAAATAACACTGTGCTCAAAATCCCCAGAAATAGCAGAAGCGAAACCCTCCAAATCCTCACAGCTATGCTTGAAAGAAGAAAATACAGAATAAAAACTAGAAATCCTAAAATCGAACCAGAGAAGCCCCCCCCCCCCCCCAACAATACTGGAAGAACAGAAAATAAAACCTAAAAATTCTAAAAACTCCAACCCCCTGCTCTGAGGACCTTGGGGTCCCTTTATAGGCATCCAGGCGCCTCTGCTTCCTCTGCAGCTCGCACCAGGATCGCCACCTCAGCAGGCCGCCTTCCTGCCTGGCGCCATCGCCCTGGTCACAGCCTCCAGCGGCACACGTCGCCACCTCATCTGACCCTACTCTGCATCCAGTTGATCAGGTCTCCATTTTGCTGCGCCCTGGCCTAGCCCTCACCCGGCCGCACCAGCCCATCGCATCCATCGCGCCTGATCTGCCGCACACCAAAGCTCCGCACGGGATCAGCTTCACACGATCGGCTGCCTCCATCGCCCAACAGCACACACCGCCACTGCACAGCAGCGCACGAGCTGCGTCGCACCGCCCCAGCCCTCTCAGCAAACCGCCTAGCCGTACGGTCCTCGCGCACACCGGATGCTTCGCACGGGAGATCCGCTCAGCACACCATCTGCGCGCTAACCACCTGGCCTGCCCAGCCAGCTGGCCTCCGCCTCCTGCATCGCCCATCTGCAGGTCGCCGCGCCCATTTCGCCACCCAGCCGCTTCTCACACCCGCTGCGCACGAACGGCACACACCCGCCTGGGCACTGGCCGTCCAGGCCCTGCACTGCCCAGATCAGGCCACCACCTCAGCACAGCCCCGCCCAGATCTGCTTCAGCCATCCGAGCTCCGCCTGGGCTCAACCGCACAAGCGCCTCCATCAAGCCCTGCACGAGCCTGGCCAGCCTGCATCGCCATGGCCAGCAGACCCCAGAGCTCCAGCCGCCTGTGCCATCTACATTGCTGGCCGCTCTGCACATGGTGCCCGGAGCTCCTCACAGCAAGCTTCAAACCCCAGGCTTCCGGAGTCTTCTGATTTTAACAAGAAGAAAGAAAAGAGTTAGTGGTGTCCAGGTATATAAGAAATATTATTATTATTAAAAAAATTAAAATTGGGTGGGGTATTTACAAGTTTTATGTGTTTACAAAATATTTACAAAAATATTATTGCGATAAGAAGAATTTATTTACAATTGACTGTTATTTCTAAATTGAATCTAATTAGTCAATCTAAAAAAATTGACTTATTTGAATGAAATTTAACATGTACTCTAACCTAATATGCTTAAAATTTTATTTATGTATGAAATGCAAATTAAAATCAGATGGCACATTATTTATAGACAAATATGTCTAAAATCAACTAAATGTGTGAAATTTAACGTAAAAATTTATGTAGTTATCACTCCCCCCTACTTGAACATTGCTAGTCCCTTAGCAATAAAAATTACTCAAAATGTAGGACTAGAAGATGTAATATCTCATGCTAACCAGCCATCATGTAAAAGATTCATGTAAAGACATGTCTTTCCTAATTGTAAGGGCTTATGACAAGAAATTAGTGCGCAAAAGGTAGCTCACTTAAGAGTTCACATCAGCCCTCCTGGAGCTCCTCTATCTTAGCTAGTATTTGAGATTAGATTAATTCGAGGGAGAAGAAAAGAATTGTGGAATAAGATCATTGCTCAGTCAGATCAGGTTGTTTCTCTCAGTTCCATTCTGCCCAACTTCCTTGAGGATTATTTCACTGAGTTGAGGACTTTGCCTCTTTATTGGCACTTTGTGCACTCAGAATTTTTTCTTTTTCATCCATAATGCTGCACAACCCATCACTTTTCAAGAGTAGCGAGTCCAACTTTACTCAGATCCGGGACATTTTTCATGGATAATTTTTTTCTTTTGCTTTTGCTTTTTACTTTTTTTGCTTTTTCTTTTTTTTCCTCTTTACGGAAGGATGAACAGTCAGGTTCCTTGATCACACGCCTTCACTTCCTTCACAATTCACTTAAGGGGAGGAGAGAAAACCAATCACCTCTCTCCTACTAGCCTTGACAAATTTACTACATTCAGGTTCAGCTAGTCTAAGTGGCTGTGTAGTATGTGTATGAAAACTTCTTGCCATAAATCCTTACATAAGGTAGACAAGAAGTACATGTAATCATTTACTAGAGGCTACCTAACATGGATGTTTGCAAAGGAGTGTGACAACCACAAAAATTTAATGGTTAAAGATCAAATACATAGTCTGGGTTGTGCAATGCCACGCATTTTTATTCAAAAATGAAACATTGTGAAATTTTTATTTGCATATGTACAAGCTCAAGAAAAAGAAATGAAGCAATGGTTGGGATGAGGACTATGATTGCATGCTTATTCTACCTCTCCCCCCTACTTATTCACAGGAAAAGAAAGTAAGACAGAGAATTACCTGGTAAAGAAAATCTGTACACTTGGGTTGCCTCCCAAAAAGCGCTAAGTTTATCGTCTTCAGCCAGACGCAATTAGGCTTCATTTGACTCAGCTAGCTTGGTAGAATCAATTTTTACAGAAGATGAGCTTTCAAAGAAATGTTTTAACCTCTGCCCATTGACAGTGAATGATTGTCCAGTTTTAGGATCAAGAATAATGACAGCACCATTGTCAAAAACTTTGACAACAGTGTAAGGACCATCCCATCGGGACTTCAAGTTTCCACGAAGCCTAGAATTAAATAGCCAGACCTTATCATGCACTTGAAAAAATTTTCTATGAATGTGTTTGTCATGGAATGCTTTTCTTTGGCTTTATAGATTTTTGGCTTTGGCTTTGGATTATTCTCTCCCTTAAACCCTAGAGCACAGGGTTGGTCTATTGCTTTTTTCACACAAGATTCTTCCAAGGAGTCTACCACTAGACAACTCTCTCCTTGATCATGGTGCCCAGATGCCTTAAAAATATTGATACTAACCCGCTCATCCCCAAATGATATATCCATCATCCCGGTAGCACAATTAATGTTGGCTCTAGCTGTAGCCAAAAAGGGTCTACCAAGGATGATGGTGGACTGAGTTAAATCCTGAGGAGTGTTCATGTCCAAAATGATGAAATCGGCAGGAAAGTAACAATCATTGATTTTTATAATAACGTCCTCAACTAAGCCTTTAGGAGTGGTAACAGAACGATCAGCTAGTTGAAGGACGACAGAAGTGGGTTTCAATTCTCCTAACTTGAATTTCTCAAAAATAGCATAAGGTAGGAGATTGACACTGGCTCCCAAATCCAAAAGACTGCTTTCAAAAGTGACTCCACCGATGGTGCAAGGAATTAGTGGAGTGCCTGGATCTTTAAGCTTCTTAGGGAGTTGGTTCAAGATAACGGCACTCACAGTTTCTGGAAGAATGATTGTTTCAATTTTATTCCTCATTTCACGTTTTGGAGTGCACATTTCTTTTAAGAATTTGGCATAAGCAGGCACATGCTTAATGGCATCAAGGAGAGGAATGTTGACATGAACTTGCTTAAAGAGTTCCAAGAGTTCTTCATTATCAGTTTGTTTGTTTTGGGTTTTGGCTTTAAAGCTTCAGGAAAAGGTTCTCTTGGAATGTAATAGTTTGGGTCTTCATTCATTTTGACTTTGTCTAGGGATTCTTCTATCATTTTCTCTTTTCCCTTGGATTTTTCTTTTTCAACATTCTCTTTAATTTCCTCTTCAATTTCATTTTCTTTATCCTCATTCAATGTTGACATGTGTGGGTGAGGATTTATCAAGATTTTTCCACTTCTTCAAGTTGACACAGTTTTGACATCTTCCACTTGGGGGCCCCTAGCTTGGGCAGGAGGATGATCCTGTTGTAAATGTTGATTCTGAATTTGTGGTGCTGGAATGTTCTGGACAAAAGCTTGTTGTTGGTTTTGTGGTGGAGGACCATTTGGTCTAACAGGTGGTTGTCTGTACCCCTGGGCCTGATGGTATTGCTGGTTCTGGTAAAATCCAGGAGGGTTGTTTCTTGGGTTTGCTACAGCTTGACTTGGCAATTGCCCTGCTTCCCTCCTTTGACATACATCAGCAATTTGAGACTCTATCCTTGCCAAATTTTGTTGAAAATTTTGGTTTTGAGTTTGATATTGAGTTTGTTGTTCTTGCACAGTTTGGCATAGAGTCGCCATCATGTTTTGTAGTTGATTCATTTTATCGTCCCAATTAGGCTGAGGAGGTGGTGGCTGATATGAAGGTTGCTGGAAATTGGTATGAGCAAATTGATTTGAGTTTTGATTTCCTTGGATTTGTGGAGGTTTGGAGTAAGAAGATTGGCCAAATCCCGAATTTTGATTGGGATAGGATTGACCGTACATGGTTTGCTTAAAGGCAGGTTGAGAAACTTGTTCTGATTGATTTTTCCATGAAAAATTCGGGTGATTTCTCCAACCAGGATTGTATGTGTTAGAATATGGATCATAGGAGGGTATGGAGAAACCTTGAGCAGCTTGAACTTGTTCTTGAATGAAAGGAGGTAATTGGGCAGTAGTGGGACATGCATTGGTGGGGTGAGCTGGGCTAGCACACATAGCACAAGTTTCAGGTTGTTGAGAAAAATTGGGTGTGGCTTGCCCAGTCAAAGATAATAATTGATCAATTTTTTGTTCCAACTTCTGCTCCAATCTTTGGTCAAGTCTAGCTATCAGATCTTCTACCCTAGAATCTGATTCTCCTCTCCCTTTTACTTCATACATCCCTGCCTTCTTTATAGGTCCTAGTGCTCTCTCGTAAGAGTAGAGTGAGGCATGATTGATAGAATTCTCACTCAATGTATCAAAAAGATTATATGCCTCATCCTCGCTCTTAGTTATGAATGCTCCTCCACATGAGGCATCAACCATTTGCCTATTCGATTCAATTAGTCCTTCATAAAATGCTTGGACTATTTGCCACCTCGACAAGCCATGGTGGGGACATTTTCTAAGCAACTCTTTTAGTCTTTCCCATGATTCATGCATTAATTCTCTAGGGTGTTGGGAGAATCCAGTTATTGCCTTCTCATGGTGTTGGTCCGACCAATGGGGTAAAACTTCTTCAAAAATTCCTGTTGCATTTTTGGCCATGTTGTAATTGTTCTCCCTATGGTTCCTAACCAATGTTTGGCCTTATCTTTTAGAGAGAATGGAAATAGGGTTAGTCTCAAAGCATTTTCAGTAAAATTTTGGATCCTTACAATGGAACAAATCTCTAGGAACTCATCTATATGCCTATAAGGGTCTTCATTGGGATTGCCATAGAAAGATGGCAACATCTGAATGGTTCCTGGTTTGATTTCAAAATGATTTGCAGGAATTTCTGGCCTAATCCAAGTAGCATGTTGATAGTCAGAAGGAATGAAGTATTCCTTCATTTGTCTAGGTGCAGCCTCTTCTACATTTCTAACAACTTGGTTCTGGTTTTGATTGGCCATCCTATGAAAGAATCTTTCTATCTCGTCTATAGGTTGGGCCAAATCTATGTTCAAGGATCGTCTACCAAGCATGCACAGTGGAAAAGCCCTCTATTTAAGATTTTTGAATTTTTTAGATTTTTATTGAATTTTATGAATTTTATGAACAAACACAAACAAACAAACACTTTCAAAACAAATTAACCTAACCACTAAGTGTTCCTTGGACTTATGTTATTTTTCTCAAAATCAGATTTATGCTTGCTTAAATCCAATCCTAACTCTTCTTGTACCGTCCAGGTAAGAGGTGGAGTAGAGGGAGCCCCCCTTGCTTTCGCAAGGACCCAATTAAATAACATCTAACTCACTTAAGCGTAAGCTTTTTAACCTCTAATCCTAGACACCAGACTCAAAGAGAAGTCTTAGAATTAAGAAAGAACAAATCTAATTATGAACCCTAGGGCCAAGTCTACTGGTTTTTATTAAAAAGCTGAGGAAAATGCAAGAATGTGGAATTTTTTGTGATTTTTGGGCAAAGGAAAGGGTGATGAAATCCCTCACCTTATCTTTTTATTCTAATGGGTGAAGCCCTTAAGCAGTCCCATTTTCAAATGTGAAGTGCAACTATCAGATTCAAACAATGGGTTGTCTAATGCTAAGTCTAATGCATGAAACGGGCGATGGAAGTCTTACCTTTCCCCCGCACTCTTCAATGCAAGAAAAGATATGACAATTAAAATGACATTTAAGATGATGAATGTCCTAAAACATGAGATTCTAATCTTGAGAAATGAATTTTTTATTTACAAACAAACGGCTAACATGAAAGAGCGATTTGAAAAAAAAATTAGATTTTAGATTTTTTAATTTTTATTTGGTTTTTTTAATTAAATGAAATAAAATTAAGAAAATATAAAGTGATATTATAGACTACTTCCAAACCAATCAAACCACCAAAAGTCCAATTATTACATGCCAACAAGAAGGAAATCTCTGTACATGCACAGAGAGTACATGAAAACCTCACTACAAGCTTCTCTCACACTCCCCTATCTAAAAGACTGAATTAAAAGAGAATGGGAAATGAAATCAGCAAGCTCCTCCAATGGGCTTCAAATGCCAAGCCCAATCTCCAAGTTCCTCCTTATGTGCAAATCTGAAATAAAAGCCCAACAACAAGTCAATAGAAGCCCAATGCAAATGAAATCAAATGAAAGCAGATTAAATCAAACTCTAATGCCTCCCCGGCGACGGCGCCAAGATGAACGCGCGACATTGTTGACTGTGCATTTTCGTTGTCCAGAGTCCTCGCACAAGTCAATATGCGTACTTCCTCTAAATTGTCTCACAAATTTAAAATAGCAAAAATGAACTCATACAGTGGTGAGAACAGGTCATATCCACGGAGAGGCAGAATAAAGCTTGAATTAAACTACTTTGACTTGAAGTCTCTACCGACAATGCATTAAAAGTGAATGTGTAAACAACACCGATCAAATCCCGCACAATCTTGACAGATCAAACTTAATGAAAGAACAAGTGGAATTGAAAATGGAAGAGATATGATATCAATGTACCCTCTCAATTGAGAGATCAAAAAGATAAGCAAAGATCTGGAATAGGAATTCTCAAATAACTAAATGAACAGACTTGAATAAAAACTAGACAAAGAACACGTTCACCTCTCCAAATGTTCAATCCAAACTAAAAATTATGCACAAATGCAAGTTCTAATTCTGAATTAATCTGGAATTTAGAGAGTTAGAAGGATGACAGAACAAAAAAAACTCAAAAGAAATTAGCAAGCCAATGTACCCTCACAGCTCGAGGGATGAACAATCAGATCTCTCCACAAACACCGCATCAACTATACTCACAACTCAAGAAGTAAACAAAGAATAAGAACAAAGCTTATTGTTGCTAAATCAAACTCTTACTGCCATTTATGAGAACATGAATAAGAGCAAAGTTAATAACACTAAGAAACTCTGAAAGCTTTCTGGACGCCGTCAACCTCCCAAACACCAGACATCTACAGACAGGAGGAAGAAGCAGTCGAACTCTCCACAGCAAAAGAACGCAAATAAAACAAAGTCTACTGAATTGATTTCACCAACATAGAGAGAAGGAAAAAGTAGAAATCACTTGGATCATCTTCGTCTAAACATAAGAAATGGAAAGAAGAAGAAATTCAAAACAATTCCAGTTGCCCTCCCCTGGGGTCGAATGATCTCAAAAATTGAGGAACACAGAAGAAAACCAATAAATTTGCAATCGCCCTCCGGATGAACAGAGGAAATCACCGGCAATCGCCCTCTTCACAGCAGCCGAAATAAAGAAGGAAAGAAGAACAATCCACAAGAACAGGAACTGAGAACTATTTGATCCAAGATGAACGCAGCAGAAACAAGGAACCCAGAATGTTGAACCAAAAACCCAAAAAATGCAGAACTACTCAAATCTCCAACCAACAGCAAGAACACTCCTTAAAACCCCTTACAGAACTGAAGAAAACCCAAAATAACACTGTGCTCAAAATCCCCAGAAATAGCAGAAGTGAAACCCTCCAAATCCTCACAGCTATGCTTGAAAGAAGAAAATATAGAATAAAAACTAGAAATCCTAAAATCGAACCAGAGAACCCCCCCCCCCCCCCCCCGCAACATACTGGAAGAACAGAAAATAAAACCTAACAATTCTAAAAACTCCAACCCCCTGCTTTGAGGACCTTGGGGTCCCTTTATAGGCATCCAGGCGCCTCTGCTTCCTCTGCAGCTCGCACTAGGATCGCCACCTCAGCAGGCCGCCTTCCTGCCTGGCGCCATCGCCCTGGTCACAGCCTCCAGCGGCACACGCCGCCACCTCATCTGACCCTGCTCTGCTTCCAGCTGATCAGGTCTCCATTTTTCTGCGCCCTGGCCCAGCCCTCACCCGGCCGCACCAGCCCATCGCATCCATCGCGCCTGATCTGCCGCACACTAGAGCTCCGCACGGGATCAGCTTCACACGATCGGCTGCCTCTATCGCCTAACAGCACACACCGCCACTGCACAGCTGCGCACGAGCTGCGTCGCACCGCCCCAGCCCTCTCAGCAAATCGCCTAGCCGTACGGTCCTCGCGCACGCCGGATGCTTCGCACGAGAGATCCGCTCAGCACACCATCTGCGCGCTAACCAACCTGGCCTGCCCAGCCAGATGGCCTCCGCCTCCTGCATCGCCCATCTGCAGGTCGCTGCACCCATTGTGCCACCCAGCCGCTTCCCACGCCCGCTGCGCACGAACGGCACACACCCACCTGGGCGATGGCCGTCCAGGCCCTGCACTGCCCAGATCAGGCCGCCACCTCAGCACAGCCCCGCCCAGATCTGCTTCAGCCATCCGAGCTCCGCCTGGGCTCAACCGCACAAGCGCCTCCATCAAGCCCTGCACTAGCCTGGCCAGCCTGCATCGCCATGGCCAGCAGACCCCAGAGCTCCAGCCGCCTGTGCCATCTACACTGCTGGCCGCTCTGCACATGGCGCCCGGAGCTCCTCACAGCAAGCTTCAAACCCCAGGCTTCCGGAGTCTTCTGATTTTAACAAGAAGAAAGAAAAGAGTTAGTGGTGTCCATGTATATAAGAAATATTATTATTATTAAAAATATTAAAATTGGGTGGGGTATTTACAAGTTTATGTGTTTACAAAATATTTACAAAAAATATTATTGCGATAAGAAGAATTTATTTACAATTGACTGTTATTTCTAAAATGAATCTAATTAGTCAATCTAAAAAAATTGACTTATTTGAATGAAATTTAACATGTACTCTAACCTAATATGTTTAAAATTTTATTTATGTATGAAATGCAAATTAAAATAAGATGGCACATTATTTATAGACAAAATATGTCTAAAATCAACTAAATGTGTGAAATTTAACGTAAAAATTTATGTAGTTATCAATGGTCCCCACAATGTTTTGGTACCAAAATCTTTTCTTCTCTGATTTGATTTGTGCAGGAAGGTCGTGCATCCAGCTCCAATGTGTGGTTTCTTGACGACCTCAAGAATCATAACTGTCAAAAGCAAATTAATGATCTATGAATTTGGGGACCAAATTCTCTTAAGTGGGGGAGGGTGTAGCACCCGGAAATTTTAATTACATAAAAATTTAAATAATGGAAATAAATAATTTCCACAATATCGGAGTATTTAAAACATACGTATCATTATCGTACGTGCTAAAACACGTCATAAAATTCCGTAAAAATTATAAATCAACCCCACACATTATTCCTAAATGTTCCACAAAGAAATTTGTGCCATGAAAAATCGGATTAGCCAAGTTTAAAGTGTTTTGTGACTTATTATCGTAATTCATAAATAAGTTGAAAAATCAGTATCACACGTACTTGGATGAGTCAGAAAATTAAATAAAAATCATATACGGACTTCAAATAATATCCTATAATGACCATCAAGAAATTTGGGTCAATAAAAATCATATGGGCTAGGTTTAAGAGTTATTGTGACCGGTTATCCAAATTAGGAAACAAGTCAGAAAACCGTTAACACGGAAATACGACGCAACCAAAAATTAAATAAAAATGTTGGAGAGACTTCCAACATTAGATATTAATGACCCAATATCTTAATTGGGCCAATGGACCACATATGACCCAAAAATCAAATGAAGCAAGAAAATGCATGGAAATTCGTAACCATAAATAGGCTGAAATTAGAAAGAGGCAATTAGAGTTGAATTGGGAGGAGAGCATGCATTCTTGGCAACCCAAATTTGTGCTTAACTATGGGGGGAGGTTTCCTAAAGCCTCACACACTCTAATGGAGGAAGAAATCCTCAAAATAGTAAACCAATAAGCCAAAACCGAAACCCTAGTTTCCTTGTCACAATAGGACTCCTAAACACCGTGGTTGCTTAAATACTCTCCACCAAACCCTTGGGGACGAGTTTACATCTTGTTGGGGTCGTGTGGAGGAGTTCTTGGCGGCTGGGGAGCAGGAGATCGCCCACACCAAGCCGTTCTTCTTCCCCGTTGCTTCTGCTGCGACCTGCATAGATAGTCATCTTGGAGTCGACCAAAGGTGAGTCAAACCATAACCAAACCTTAGAAGGCTTATACCCCTGGAAAGAGGGTCAAGTCTACGTTCTAACCCAAGTGGAATGCCCAAATTCCATGCAGTATACACGGAGTATTAAGCGTTCTTCAAATAGTGGTCTAAACAACAGATTTCTAGAAAAACGGGACTTCTTCAACCCAGAAGGTAGGTTTTCTCAGGCCAAACCCTAACATATCCTATACCAATGTGTAGATCATCAAGTTAACTTTCGTTTCCCACTGGTTTCATCGAATTCCAATGAGTAGATTTTGAATTATAGGCATTTTGTCAAAGTCGCACTTGTCAGGAACGTTTGTGTTCATGTCCATTTATCATGCATCTTGAGACCGTTTAAAATTGTTCAAAAATCATAGTTTGCATCTATTCCACGTTCCCTACAACTTTCATGATGAGACTTTTGTCCTAAAAGCCCTAATTAGTCCTACATCATACCTTGCAAAGTAGATCTTGCATTTAACTGTCCATAGTTTCTATACCTCATGTTTGACTTGATTAAAGTCGGTCGAAACCATCATTGTTTTCTAATTCCGATTTACTGGAAGCACCCTTGTATGTATAGGTTGGTTTAAAACTGGTTTCGTGATTTTTCATGCACTGTGTAATTTGTTCTTAATTTTAGAACAATTCTGTGTCAAAATAGGGAAAGTCTGGTCCGCAATCCAAAGCACTGTCCTTTCTCTGTCGGACGCAGGCCAAGGACCTGAGAACACGACGGCTCGATAGGCCACGTTCTAAGGCAGATCACGACAAGAATTCTGTCGCGATCTGATCGCGACAGAACCGCCGTCGCGACCTGACCTCCTGGTCTGACAGCTCTGTTGCCTTCTTCATATGAACCGTCGCGAACTGCCTGCCTGATCAGACAAGCATGTCGTGATCCTTACAAGGCACTGTCGCGTTCTGATCTGACCCCGTCGCGACCCTGACAAGGGTCCATCGCGACCTCAGGATTTTGGTATGAAACCCCACTTATTTGTTTTTTTACAAATCTAACCGCTATACCCGAGGTCTGATTAATATGATATTTAGTGTGTAATTCACATGTCTTGGGTCTGATCATTGCATGGTGGTTATTTTAATGGCTTAAAAGTGGTTAACCCATTTAAAAGTTTTAATTACATGAATGTTATTCTAATTGCTCCTTAAATGTTATGATCCATTCATGCAACTTGCGATTTAATCTTCCTATTATTCGACCATGTTTAAAATGATAATTTGTTATCTTAAATCTTGCAAACCCTAATTAGTTAAAGTGCATAGTTTCATGTCATGCCTTCATGTTAAGTGTTTTCCGCGAGTTTGGAACCGGTGGTTTGTGAATAGAGACACGCGTACATCACTACACACTTACACGTCTAGGCAGCCATTTCTTGGGAATTTGGAAGCTCTCTACCGGTCATTCTGAATCAGTAGACTAGTGACCTATTCTCCAAGGCCTCCGTAAATCTCCTCTGACCATGGATTCCCACATGGCCAACAGTTGGTTGTACCATTGAAGTTCCCTGGAGATAGCGTGCACTTCCTTTCTCTTCTTGTTCTCGTGAGTGTGATTTACAATCTAGACTAAAGCCATTAATGTAAATATTGAACTAAAGTATAAATCGTACCGTTATGTTGCCGAATTTATCTCTTGACCACTGTTATCATGCAATCATGTTCACATTACTTATTCTCATCATTATCATGAACATGACGTTACACATGCGTACATATTGAATCTCTCATTGGCCATTATTAATGACTGTGGGTATCTACATTTAAAAATTGAAATGAGATGCTGACCGGGCACGGCGAGTGTCCAAGGGCTCCAGTCTAGCCCCAATGACGGAGAGTCGTAAATATACTGCTAACCATGGGGTATAATGATTACTGGCGTTGCATCTGCGCTGGGAGTCTTGCTTGCTTGTTGAATGATAGATACAATAACCACATACACGTGTCCTGGTGTACATTCTTGATGGATCGTTTCTTGGTGTACATTGGTGTCTACGTGCCTGATTAGTGTTACTTGATCATGCTCGTACAGTCTTTCTTGCTTGCTTGCGTGATATGGCCATCCTGCATTTATTGCAATCTACATGATATCTTGCGTGCTTGTTACATGCCTCACTCTTGACATCATATTGCTCGTTATATTCTTGCTCTATCACGATCACTCTCTCTTTAGCTTGTTCATGTATCATGTTTTAATGAGTTTTAATCGTACATACATAACATGACATTCATCGTGCTTACCTAGTTATAAATTGTTAATCACTTATATCATTATCCGCACATTGAGATATAATCCTACTGGGCTATGTAATCACAAGGATTGTACCCCCCTCAACACAGACATGAATACCAAATATGATAGCATGGAAAATAGGATGTGATCGCCACCTAGAGCATTGCCAAATAAAGATAATAATGCGGACTAACTACTCTAGGAAAGGGGGGAAGAGAACAGAGGAGTACTTGATGTTGCGGTCGTCAGGACGGACGCGGGCAGCCTGAGAACGCGTCGCCATTGCTAGCCGCGTCTCTTTGTCGCGTCCCTCTCCACTGTCGCGTTCTCTTCTATGCGGGAGATGATGGATGAAACCTTCTTCCCGTCCTCCAGCCGGCTAGAGGATGAGATCTCCTCGTGGATCTTCGCTTGGGTGCCTGCCAAAACAACGAAAACAAGAAATAAAACCCTGTTATACTATGTTAAGTGTAGTAGCTATTCTTAAATGAAAGAAAGATGTGGAGCATGGAGGGAACGGACCTGGGGGGTGGTTTTAAACCCCTTGGGTAGTAGGAAAACGTGGGGAGGAATATGCATGGGGAGAAATCATGGGAGAGGAGAGGGAGGAACCCTAACTAGCATGTATTCATGTGCAAAACATAGAAAAGAAAGTAAAAATCAAAACTAAACAGATACTACCCCGTTTGATGTGATTCTAGTTGGAGGTCGGAGAGGAGGACGTCTTGAACAACTTTCATGAAGACATCTTGAAGATATCTGGCTTGGTTTGGGCTGTGGAAGAGACGATAATCCCGCATGTGCAGATCTCGATATGAGAGAGAAAGTGAAGATCAATCTGCTGTAACTTTTCACACAAGCCACCAATCGACGTGATTCCACTTTGAGGTTGAAGAGGGCTCTGTGGAGAGTAACTTTGATGAAGAAACCTCGAGGAGATCTGGCCTAGTTCGATCTCCACAAGTCGTGCAAGCACTGCTGGTCCTGGAGGCGATATGAGAGAGAAAGAGGAGAGAGAAAGGAGGAAAACGTGAAGAACAACTTCTCCTCTGCCTTGGGGACGATGGGACCTCGTGAGCAGAGCCTCCAGGGACCTCTCCTCGTGGTGGTAGCCTTCCTCTCTCCCTTAGAGAGTCCTAAGATGTGTTTTAGATAAAGATAGAGTCCAATCCCAAGTTAGAGAGAGAGTCCAAGTTGTGGGAGAGTTTGAGAGTCTATCTAGAGTTTGGATAGACTTAGGGGCTTCCTAGGGATGAGGATAGGAGGTTTGGGTCGTAATCCAACTCAAAGGGACTTTAGATAGGCTCTAGGATGGAGAGAGAGGCCGAAAATCACGTAAAAACGTGTTTACGTGCATGGCTTTGTCGCGTCGGATCGTGGGGCCGCGTTCTGGTCGCGTCCATTCACTAGGTCGCGTCACTAGAGGCAGTGCGTGCAGTGTCCACATAATGGGTCATAACTCTCTCCACAGATATCGGATTGATGCGCCGTTTATTGCGTTGGATTCGAGACTCAGAGGGCTACAAAATGATAATATTATATGCCTAATTTGGATTATAAATGAGGAAGTTATGATCTCTCAAAGTGAAGGCATGTTCACAGGATTGGGCAGATTGCACAGTTTTGATGTTTCAAGTGGTGTTTGGCCATGGGCTTGAGAATGGGCTTGAAATTAAGGGTGAATGGGCTCATGATGGGCCATGGGAGGACCCTAAAGTGATGACCAATTTGGGACATCAATGATATGAACAAGAAAAATGTGCTCAACTTATAGGCCGAAAATGGGTGTCTACAGGCTAGTTTGCTCATCCCCTACTTTTAACCATTCTAGGTGATTATGACATTCAAGAAGAGGAGCAAGTCGAGGATGGGAATGCGTCCGAGTGATGAGCGTCCCAACTATGAGATTAGTTACAGTAGTTTTCTTTGAGAGTTAGAACATGTAGTAGGAAGTGAGGAGTATTATGTACTTTTCCTTTTTATTGAGTCTAGTCATGTTATCCTATAGTCTAAGAGTTGTAATAGTTCCATTTTGAATACAATAAGTTGAGATTTGAATGTAATTTATATTGAGTTCATCATTTGGGCCCTATTGTGAAGTTGTGTTGATACACATTTAGTGTGTGCTAGCTAGAGGCTTATTTGCCGACTGTTCACGTCTCGGGATATCGACTTGAATTATTTCTGAATAATTTATATCCGCTGCGTAATTCTCGGGACGTGACAGTTTAGTGGTATCAGAGCCTAGGAATACCAAATAGGATACATGTCTCAGGATTAGGAGATACCTCTGGAACCTAGGTCATATAAATTAAATATAGTACATGGTGAGAATGGGTAGAGATTGGGAATATGATAGAATGAACAAAACACTCCTACCCATTGACTCTTATAATGTATCTAGAGACATTAATTGGTTTCCATCCTTTTCTCAGGAACCCTCATAACTCTTACACTCAACTGCAATGGCTCGCAACTAGTGGCAAGCTATGCAAGAAACCGTGGCTGGGTTGACTCAGGCGTTACAAAATGTGGTTTAGGCTAGAAATCAGGCTGATGCTGCTGCTAGGAATGGAGCGGGTGATTTACACCGTAATTTTAGGAGTTTAAACCCTCCTCGTTTCTCTGGATCCCTTGACCCAGGCGAGGCAGATAACTGGCAGGAAGAAATAGAAAGGATTTTCCAAGTTATGCAATGCACCAATAGGGAGAAGGTGGTACTGGCCACTTTCCAATTTACTAAGGATGCCCGAGCATGGTGGAAGGCCACATCGGCCCATCTGCCAAATGTAGCTGAACTGGAATGGGCAGGTTTCCTGGAGATGTTCCGAGGAAAGTACTTCTCGGAGAGGGTCAAGGAGAAGAAGGCAACGGAGTTTGCCGCACTAAAATAGAAAGGGATGCCTGTGGCTGAGTAAGTAGCTAGCTAGACAAGGAGGTCCTCGTAGTGACAAGGAGGTCAAAAGACCAAGAAGTAAATGAATCCACATGAACAGAATAGAAGTAAATGAATTGTTTCTTTTTTCTTGGGATTAGGATTAAACTTGCTGATCTTTACAACTGCAAATGTTTTCCTCATTTTTATCACATAATATTGTAGAAATTCCTGAAGGTTAAACATGCATACATATTTCCAAGGTTTAAAGTTACTTAATGATTAAGCAAAATTGAAATGAATCTGTTCTCTATTTCACACACTTTTTTTGTGTCTCCTTTGATTGATCAAACTAATGTTGATGTTTTTCTTTGAGCTAGGCAAGGTTCGATGGGAGCATGGAGGGGCCTTCGGACTATCTTCGATCTGATTATTTTCATCTTCTGAGTCTCTTTCTTCGGGTAAGATCAAGCGAGCCTATGTGGTGGATCATTTTTAGTTAATCCAGCGAGCCTGTAATAGACCAAAAAAGCTGCTGCCTTAGGGTCTGTTTGTTTCAACGTAACACTCTATTGGCCCTTAAAAGCCTAGAAATTGGTAGAAGACTCAGTACATAAGTAGACAATTGGAGGAGGCAGCAGGTGAAGTGGCAGTATGGTGAACATGGCTCAGCCTCTTCTAGATGGTAGATTTAACATCTCTTTTCTAGGTTCATGCTAGATAGGACAAATACCAGCCCAAAACAAGGCAAAAGAAATGGTACAAGTAAAGAAAAAAGAGGAAAGAAGCAAATTGAATAATTTCTCATGTTTATTTAGACTGCTTTAGACCTATAATTTCTGAAGGAGAGCAGTAAGAAAGACCTAGAATTTATTGAAAATTAGCAAAGCCAATTCTTCATGTTCATTTATAGGCTACTTTAGCTGAAATTGGCTCTATAAACTTTAGCCGTCTATAAGATAAGCAAAGGCAATCTGTTAGATTGTATTCTTTAAGATAAAAAGACAGCCACATCTCTCTAATCAAGCATGGTCTTCTGAATAAAGTAATATCATTCTTCAATTATAAGAAGAATGCCATATCATATTTTCACAATCACTGAAGATATTTATGAATGTGTAACATGTTATTTATGGAGCACCTGAACAATAGGAAAATGGAGTGTTGTCATTTGTATTAGGATGCACAGATGTTGATGCCACTCTTTGTTAACTCTCATTTCCAATTACATGTAATGTAGTTGGGGGACATATATATTTAGGAATGGATTTTGTTAATACCAATTTTGCTCTTAACTCTCATTCGCAATTATAAGTACTGCAGCTCAAAGTAATGTTTGGAAATTGGATAGTGTTCTAGGAAAATTAACCACAAATATATATAGTTTGTATAGTTTGTTTTGCTATATTTTGTATAGAACCCCTACACATCTATGGCACTGTCAGGTTATTCATAACAATCTTCATTATTTTTCTGAATATTGTACCTAAATGATTTTTTTTGTATTAGGATGCTATGAGTATATGCCCCCACCTCCCATCAAAACCACAGATTTTGAAGTAGAGGAATTTAGGGAATCTCATGGTAGATTACCTATTGTGATTGGCTCGCTTATTTGTTAATTGACATCAGGATGACATGACCTTTTATTTATTTTATTTTATTTTTTTGGGGGTGGTGCTGGACCACATCTTCTTGGGCATTCCTTTGCTAAGAGGTATAGCTGCAGACTTTATGCGATGGAAGAAAGTGTTCATCTTCCATACTAGGTGGTAAGTAAGGTTGTTTTTATGGTGGAATCAGAAGCAGTAAAACAAGAGAGAAAAGTTGGTAGTTTGTCCTTCATGCAACCCTTTGGACTACTTGGAGGGAGCTAACTGATGGATCTTTAACATGCAGAGAAGGACTCCAAAAAGGATCCCTATCTTCTTTTGAATGACCAACCCTTCCGTGTGGGCTAGAATTTGGGTAGGTCCAGGGTTAGCAACTTAGAAACTTAGCATTTTTTTTCCATTACAGCATATATTTATTTCTTGAGTTAGCTATAATATGGTATAGAAATATAGTAATGGCCTGAAACTTTTTTAGGCATATACATGAATTCCAAATTTTGAATCATGGGCAATAAGCTTCTGGCGCTTCTATGTAACAGAAACCTATGATGTGAAACTCTCATGGTTAAATTGGCCCTGATACCATGTTAAAGGCCCGAACTCTAACTCAAAACCTAGGCATTCAGTTGAGGGAATCCTCCACATGTATAGAGGTGAAACTCCCATTGATTTCGAATATGGGACTGAATCACAACATATTGAGTTGAGGGAATCCTCTACATATATATAGAGATGAAACACCCATAGATTTTTGACCTGGGGCTAAACCACATCAAATAGTTTTTCAGCATTGTCCTTGCATTCATAAAAATCTGCTACCATGTTTCTCAATTTAAAAATGTGTCTTCATCTGTAATAATTGGATGGTGTTGTATAGGCAAGCCTGGTAGTTTTTTGGGGCCTTTTTGTATGCCTACACTTGTACATTCTTTCCCATTTTCATTAATATACTTGTGGTACCATTCACTTTAAAAAAAGGTTCAATACCACTTATCAATGATTTTTCTTCTGAATCACTTTTTAATTGTGGATCATTTCACTGGTTATTCAGGAAAAACGGATGAGGGAAATTGTGTTAAAGGCAATGGGACAAGCTATCAGCAAGACAGTTTCCATTGCAGAAGTTATAAAGGTTAGCTCTGGATTTAGTATATAGTTATCCTTTTGTAATTTGTAATATCTTTTTATCTTCCATCAAGAACAATTTGTTGGTTCCTATCTTTTTATCTCCTCATCAAGAACTTAGCTTGGTTTGGGGGGTCCAAAATTCAAAATACTAATCCGATCGGCCTCCGGTTTGTTCCAGCACGACCAGGGTGATGAGTGTCACTTGTGGAAACTAACGGAGTTCAATTTCGACTCCCGATTTGAGCTCGACGCTCAAATTCACATTAAGCAAGTTAGTTTTGTTTTGTTTTGTTTAAAAAGGAATAACTTAGCTAAGTTTGGGGGTTAAAAATTAGAAATACTCATCCGATTGGCCTCCGATTTGTTCCAGCACGGTCGGGGCGATGAGTGTGACTTGTGGAAACTAACGGAGTTCAATTCCGACTCCCGGTTTGAGCTCAACGCTCAAATTCACATTAAGCAAGTTAGTTTAGTTTAAAAATGAAAAACTTAGGTTTGGGGGTCCAAAATTAGAAATACTAATCCGATTGGCCTCTGGTTTGTTCCAGCACGGTCGGGGCGATGGCTGTGACTTGTGGAAACTGACGGAGTTCAATTCGGACTCTCGATTTGAGCTCGACGCTCAAATTCATCTTAAGTGTGACCAAAATATTGACTGAAAGTGAGTGAATAAAAATATATAAATTTAAATAATTTATTGCTTATAATAATATTTAATTTTAACTTATTATTGTTATATATGTATTGTAGGTTCCTTCATCGGGTGGCGTGGGAGGAGACGAGCACGAGGACGAGGATTCATGATTTTCATTTCATTATTATTATTGTTGTGAACATTTTTATTATTGTGATGTTGTGGACATTTTATTATTGTTGTGGATATTTTATTATTGTTGTGGACATTTTATTATTGTTGTGTTGTGGATATTTTAATTATTGTTGTGAATATTTTATTATTGTTGTCTTGTGGACATTTTATTATTGTGTGTTGTGGATATTTTTATTATTGTTGTCTTGTGGACATTTATTATTGTTGTGGACATTGTTGTATTTACACAGGTTATTTTTCTAAAAATGTATATATATTTTTAAAAAATTAATTAAAAATATAGAGACCGATTAGTGACCGAAATAATTCGGTCATTGTTCGGTCCCTAAAATAGTGACCGATTTGTGACTGAATTCCATCGGTCACTGTTCGGTCCCTAAAATAGTGACCGATTGGTGACCGAATTATTTCGGTCACTGATAGTGACAGATGGAATTCAGTCACTAATTCGGTCACTAAATTAGTGACTGACATAGTGACAGAAAATTTCAACCACTATTCGGTGACTATTTAGTGACCGAATTAGTGACTGAATATGTCGGTCACTGATAACGACTTTCAGCGGCTGAAAGATTTTGGTCACTAATCGGTCACTATTTAGTGACCGAAATATTTCGGTCACAGATTTGTGACCAGAAATTCTTCACCGACAAATTCGGTCTCTATTTGGTCACTATTCGGTCTCTGAGCCTTTTAGTGACCGAATAGTGACCGAATAGAGACCGAAAATGTCGGTCTCTAAATGCGCTTTTTCTTGTAGTGTAAATACTTGTCATGAAACCCTAGGGGATGAGTTTACCTAGTGCTGGGGTCGTGGTTAGTTATTCTTGAGCACAAGAAGTGGAGGGAAACGCCCCAAGACAGAGCTCTTCTTCTCTGCTATGTCTGCAACGACCTGTGTAGAGTGCTCCTCTTGGAGTCGACCTAAGGTAAGCCAAACCTTAACCAAACTGTGCAAGACTTATACCCCTGGAAAGAGGGTCGATTCTAACCCTAATGGTACTGGTTTGCCTATTTTTCATTCAGTAGATCGGGTGTATTAAGCGTTCTCCTCCAAGCAGTCTGGAAGAGGGCTTTTTGGAAAAACGTGACTTCTTCAACCCAAAAGGTAGGTGATCTCGGGTCAAATCTAAATAAATCATTTATCAATGTGTAGAGCATCGAGTCTACTTTCATGTGCAAGTGATTTCGTCAATTTTCATTGAGTACATCTTGAGTATTAAGGGGTTTCCCTAAGTCACGCATGTCTTGGGCTTTTTGCGTTCTTCTTGCATTTCACGCAAACTGAGACAGATTTGGGTCAAACCCAAAACATGAATCCTTTTCTACTATTTGTCCTCAACGTTTTTTTGTTAAGAGTTTTGCCTAAAAGTCACTGGTTTGCAAGTTATAGGTCAATTATGAAGGATACTACGTTTTTTTCTGGGTTTCGGGCAAGATCCATAACCGCGACGACTCTAGACGTCGCGATTCATGTTCCATGAACGCGACGTACTGGTATGCTATGATTCATTAAACGTGACCAGGTATCAAGTCACGATTTGATGTTGACGGTCAACCATAGTGCATAAAACTGTTCGCAGCATGGTTTTCAGCGCCGGCCATGAACGCCGTCGCGATTTGAGTCATTTTCCCGCCCAAAGATTATCCTGTATTTTTATATTTGGTTTTTAAAAACTATCTCTTTAACAGGACAGGTTGGCCCGTTGTGATTCAGAGAGTAGCATTAAAGCGTCGGTGTTGACCGTCGCTGTTTCCTTTGAAAGGCAACCACATGACCCGTCGCGATTTGAATGCGACGGGTATGTACGTCGTGATTTACATGCTTGTTACCGAACTATGTTTTGTCTGTGTATGGCTCCTTTAAGTGCGTCGACTAGTTCCGACACGATTTAAAGGCCTACCCGAGACTATTCTTTCCGGCTAGTCAGTCAGTATGTTTAGTCTCTTTGTCTGTAAGCATGTTACTTAGTGACGCATTGGCCTCAAAACAAATCAACCCATTTGAAAACTATAAAGACATGAATACCATTCTTAAGTACAATATGAATTGATTATCTATATTCATTGATTATTATCTTGTGATCTAGCATGATGTGAAATTGTCATAATAAGAATGTGATATGAATCTGTGGAGATTACATGTTAGAGTGGACTTGCTTAGTTTAAGAGCTTTCCCATTATGTTATTTGTTTATTGCGTATGGACTTTCCTTATTTATATGCTTTCCTATGTTTCCATAATTTGTTCATCCATTGCATACATGATTAGGAAAGTTCCGTGACACGACACTTACACGTTGCACGATTAAGCACACCCCTCTTGGGGAATTGGGAGCTCTCTGCCGATCATTCCGTATTGGCAGACTAGCGATCTTTTCCCTAAGACCTCCGTAAGTCTCCGTACTCTATGGATTCCCTCATAGAGACCGAGCTAGTTGTACCATGAAGTACCTTGGAGATAGAGAGCACTTGTACCGCGTACTATATGTCATTAGTCATCCTCTTGTCAAGATATTAAAGAACTATGAAACATAAGATACGCCATTATGTTGTCCAAATAATATCTTGAGCTATTGTCATACCTTGACTCTATGAATGATCACGTCCTTATTACAATGAGCTTGTTATTGGAAATCCGTGGCCATAATATTTATATGTTTGATCGGCACAACGTGGGACTTCGGTCCATTTGACTAATGCCTGTGCAATAGGGGCCCTGTCTGGTCCTAGGGAGGAGCGCCCCAACGTACTTATTAACCGCGGGAGTATGGACTTGTGGTGCTTGGCATGGCACTGGAATGTGTGCACGATTTGTGTGAATGTGCCTTCATTTGATATGATATGATAAGTTTGATATGATACGTCTGATCACGTGAATATGTGATCTCTGTGTGAATATGGCCAATTCTTGTTTATGTGATACGAACTCATTCTTGAAATCCTTGTGATACGATTCTATTCTTGAATTACTTGTCCAATACATATGAAAGTCAGTATTTGTTTCATTATGATATTCATTCTATTCAGCCATTTGACTTGTTATAAATGCATGCACGTATAGCCATCATGTACTTGTTAAGATCCTACTTATTTAAAATGCTAATCACGTAAATTAGTGCCCGCACATTGAGATGTAAATCCTACTAGGCTAGTTTGCTCACCCCTATCTTCCTAAACATTTCAGGTTGTGCAGATGAGGTGCATGTTATTATGAGGGGGCTTGTGCGCCGAGCGTGGAGTATGCCTTAGAGAGTTTTTCTTTATTCTAGATTAGAGAGAGATTAGTAATCATTGTAAGTTTGTCTTTCTTTGAGAGTTAGATGAGACTAGTAGTGGTGAGTTGTTCTTATTTTGACCTTTAGAGATTGTAACATTCACTTACAATGAATAAAAGAGTTTCATTATTGAATTATGGGCCCTATTGATATGAGTCATTTGTCTTGGCTTCTAAATGCTTACTTGTTTGTCGCGTTCCTGATTTAATTCCACTGCTAAAAGTCGGGGTGTGACATGGGTTTTTCACATAAAATCAAATCTATTTTGACTGATTATGGGGGAGAATTTGAGAACAAAGCTTTTTCTGATTTGTGTGTTGAACTGAACATTTTCCAAAGATTCTTATAGACGTGTTTTTTCCAAAACACACCCCACAAAGAGATGATTAAAAAAAACAATTTTTTAAATAAAAAGGAAATATGGCGGATGGGAAAGAGAGAAAACAAAGACGTGCGTGTGTGCACGAGGATGAGTGCGATCGCCAGGTACACATAGGTATCGAAGGAAACGAGCGAGGAGGCAGACATGGGGGGTACTTACCTTCACCCAAAAGCGCGGGAGAGTAGTGTGCGGGCTCTTCTTACTTCTTCCACCGACCGACCGACAAAGAAGATTTAGCTCCAAATGGGTTACCTTGCAAGAAAAGACAATAAGAAAACAAATGAGGAGATATTAGGCTTTGAGGTGTAGCACCGAAATCAAGCAAAGATGAAAGAAAGGTGATAGCATGGGCGTTAACACACCTTGTGGGGTGGTGTTAAACCCCTAAAAAAAGTGTGGGTATGGAAATGATGTGTGTTATGTGTTGTGTGTGAGAAAATGATGTGATGAAATGCAATATATGAAACAAAATAAAGTGAAGTGGAGGGAAAGAAGAAGAAATGGCGATGTAGCCCGCTGTTGCAAGGGACGAAGTGGACGAAGAAAGCGCCTCCCACTTCGCTCCAATGCACGTGAGGAAGACAGAGGCTCCGAACTTCAAGAATTGAGTGTATGAAATGGCTTGGGATGGTGGATGCTTCTTTTCGGTTCGGAAGTCGAGTCTCCGGTGCGACAGGGCTTCGCCGTAGTGCTTGGGTTGTGCCCCAAACAATGGCCTCGGGGTCTATTTATAGGGACAAAATGCCTAAATCGCGTCCGACACAGTGGATGCCTATCTGATTAATCGCGTCTGACTAAAGTGCCGCGATTTCCAAGATTCACTTGCTTTGATTAAGCCCTTCCAAACATCGATTATGGCCATTTTAAGAATCGCGTCGACAATAGCCGCCGCGTTTCTAAACCTTCCGATTTATATCGATTTTTTTCCAATATTAAAAATGGAAATAATGAATCACGTCCATCAAAGCGAATGAGTTTTGGAACAGAATCGTTATTTGAGGGAAAATCGATCTTCTTCAAAGGAAGGTTAGAAATGCGTCGACCTAGGTGGACGCAATTCTAATTAGCAATAAATCTTTCCAAAAATGATTTTGAAAATTACCATAATTCAAAAATGGAACTCTTAATCGTGGCGGCTTTAGTGGACGCGAATCTAACAGGGTAACGCTAGAAAAGGAAGTCTGATACGCGTCGATTTTACCCGCCGCGGATCAAACTCCTTAAATGGCGTCCACTGTATCAGACGCGGATAACTTAAGTTCAACAGTCCCCTTTGGACCATTTGTGAAAATTCCTAAAAATCTTAAAACAAATCCAAAAAAAAGGAGAATCACTCAAGAGGTTAATTGAAGAGAGCCACTTCGAGGCATCGCTGTGTAACATGAAATTTACTCAATATGTTGCCAAATGGTGTGTCTACAGCTGCCTCACCTTGGCGTCTGCTTTGCAAGGAAATGGAACGAAGTGGAGTGAAATGAAGGCAATGAAATGGAATGAATGAAATGGAACGAAGTGGAGTGAAATGAAGGCAACGAAATGGGAGCAATGGAATGGTATGAATGAAGTGGGAATGAAGTGGAGTGACTAAAAAGAAGACGCCAAGGTGTTATGAGACACGCCTCAACAACATATGACTAGAGCTGTTCTTCAATTCAAAGTGGAGCGGCTTGTAGAAAACCTCAAGAGAAAACTCAAAGTCTGGACGAAAGAAGAAGGAGTGTGCACGTGGGCACGAAGAGGAGAAAGATCAACTTCCAGCGTCTGGGAAGTACCTAAGGACACAATCCGTTAGGTTGCACCATTGGGGGCGTCTGCCACTGCCTCTGATGGATCTTAGGGAAAATAATGATGAACTAATAAGGAATCCAAAACATGAGTTTCTCGAAAGATTATCTTCAAACAACAATAAAGTGAACTGAGTACTTGACTTGGAACGTAATATTTCATGTTAACTGGACTTGAGGACAAGTGGTTCTCTTCAGTTAAGCACGAAAGTGATTATCCGAAATTATGCTCAAAGTCCTACATGATGCATGCTGGGTTAAAAGAAAAAGATTAAAACAAAAGAAATATAAAATAATCAAGGATAATATTGCTACGATGCCGAAGTCAAGAGACCGGATGGAATCTGTCGTCCTTCTGCAACGCAACGGCCTATCCTCAAGTCATAAGAATCTTCTGGAATTGTCATCGTTTTTGCAGAGGAGGGAAACTCAAATTCCAGATTCATCAGAGCATCGAGGTCCTTGATATGCTCTAATAGAGTATACAATATAGTAAGATGCAATATATACAATACCAGAAGGGATCGCCGAAGATGATCGAGAATAGTACGGCGAGAAACGCATCCAGAATCTGCGCTCAAAGATTCATCAGCATTGACAAGCAACAAATAATATAGCAAACCATGAGAATAATGTTGCTTGAAAATCGCGTCCATAATACTGGACGCCTTTACTTACCTGAATCGCGTTGGACTAATCGGACGCAATTTAACATTACCTGTCGCAATGGAAGTCGGATTTAAGCGCCTTTAATCGCGTCCACTGCGTCGGACGTGATTTAAACTTTCCACTCGAGACTTGATTTTTCTTACCTATTTTGCATCCTTTCCTCTCTTTGATGCTTGCCTCCGGGCTTGTGCGAGCCAGGGTTATAAAACACCCTTCAATCAACTCTTTTCATGCTCTCACCACCCTCCCTAAAGTGCAGGAACCAAGCATTGAAGCAAGAAGAAGAAGGAGAGAAGGAGAAGAAGCTTGAAGCAATGGAGCATGGTGATGCTCCCCCCTCTAAAAGGCCAAGAATTGAAGGATTTCAGAGGCTTAGTAAGGTGGATGGACACATTTGTAAGCTTGTTCAGGCTAAATGGTGAGTAGATTGATCTTTTTCATTAATTTTGATGTGTTCTTGATGTGTTCATGATGTGCTTGATGTGTTCTTGGTATGTTCTTGCTCTCTTTCTTATTCTATCTATTTTCTTTTTTCTCTTCCTCTCCCCAACATCCTGAACGACCCATCAACTCTCCATGACTCATGCACCATCTCATGCAACCATGCGCCCCTCTCTTATGGCCAATACTACCCATGCACATGACCATATATCCATGGACATACCTACCCATGCCACAGGACTATCCCCTTTTCCCGGGCAATCGGCGCTATATGTGTTTCCCATGGCTCCAAAAATGACTACCTCCATAGCCTTGACATGACCAACATCCTTAAGAGATGGGGAATCAACAATCTTGTTGTCCATGCCAAAAGATACCACGAAATCCATCTCGATTGGGCAGCTATGGGAGCATTAGTAGAACTTTGGCACCCTCAAACCCATACCTTCCTCTTCAAGACTTTTGATGCCACTATCCTGTTGGAAGAGGTTGAGTTATTGCTAGGCTTGAAGCAGATGAAACAAGCGAGGAAGATGAAGTTGATCATGCCGAGGTGATACACGAGCAAGGTGGTGCTCGAAGGCTTTATGGATGCAAGGGCGGCCCAAGACATCCGGACCGAGAAGGGAATTGTCCTGCAAAAGCTGGCGGCTTGAACAATGAAGGAGATACCCAAGGCGGAAAATGACGAGAGGCTGGAGAAGGTAATGAGAGAGTTCACTGTCTACGTGGCAGGTGCACTCCTCTTCCCCTCAATTGACAACATCCTTGAGGAGGATCACTGAGCGCGGTATGCGGCATATGGAGGGCGAGAGACTGGGACCGGTAGTGCTAGTCTTCCTCTACAGCGGGTTGACGGCAACGAGCTTGGGTAGGCCTCCTTACGGTTCAATGTTATTACTTACTTGTTGGACTGACCTGCACTTCAAGTTTGATTTGAGCAATGAAGTCCCTAGCTCGTCTCGTATCTTCTCCAAAGTCTGCTCCGTCACTTGGACAGCTTAGTTGGCTAAGAAGGGCACGTGGCTAACCGAATGCCACAACTCAAGATGCGGGCTGATTGGCATGATCATCTCCGAGCATGCCCAGAAACGCCTTCACTTGTACTCCGACGCCACTTCTGACAAGGACCTACGGACACGGCTAGCACCCGGTGTGGACTTACGACTGATTGGGCATCTGAGTTCGTTCCTTACAATCCACACCGCTGCCTCTCTCAACTCGGGCTTCCACGGTGCAACTTCGAGGGGCCGTCCCACCTTTCACCAATCAAATGGCGGGAAATTGGGACCAACAATGACGGAGAAGAGGCAGACACTATCAAAGCACTGTGGAAGATTTGCTCTTACCGGAGGCCGGTCCCAAGAATTTGCCCAAGTGGCCGTTTGTAAATGCCACAATTAATTCTTCATAATAAATAAATCACATCCTTAATATGGCGAAAATGCACCCTCATATGTGATTGTATCATCCAAACATTTGATTTTTTTTTCCTTAAAAATAACCCTCGGGTGAGCCTTATGAATCGCGTCTGATACAGACGTCGCGTATTACCTCTTGATACGCGTCCATTGGGTTGAATCACGTCGGCCTGAGTCATGCGTTTTAGAATATTGAATTGCGGCCACTGTGTTGGACGCGATTCAAGGGGCTACCCGAGGAGGGGATTTGGGCACGATTTGCACAGTTTTTAATCCTTTTAAGTGGTTTTAACTTGTGCTGACTTGTGTATATTTTGTGCAGGGAATCATGAAGCCGAGATACAGTGGCCGCTAGTGATAGTGTCATAACAGGGGCTTCCGGACTTTCAGAGGGAGAGAGTCCAGGAGATGGGTTCAGGCCGATCCTAGAGATTGAGTCATTTTATGTAGACAGCCCCCAGATACAGGTGATCAGGGAGAGGTGGGACCGACCAGCAGGGCATTTCTGTTTCCCTGGGGGTACATGGTGCCGAGTTTAGAGAACGTGACGAGGATCACGGGCTCCGAGTGGACGGAGAGGCGGTGACAGGGGTCACTTATGCGGATTACACGGAGAACGTCTAGGACTTGCTGGGGTTAGAGCCGATGGAAGAGGATGAGCTAGGCGACCGGAGGATGGTCGATCGGATAGTGCTACTGGAGAGCTTGGGTCTGCGAGGAGTACGGTAGGCAGGTGAGGAGACGCTGCAGAGTTCGTGCAGCGAGCAGCGGGGCTGGCCAAGGCGGTGTACGGTCAAGACCCCGGGGATAGGGGGAGGGCGGACAAGGATCTGGGGCGGTTCCTTGTATTCTTCTTGGGGAATTGTGTACTCAGAACCAAGGGAGATGGGATCCACTGTTATTTTTTAGAGATATTGGAGGATCTAGAGAGAGTAGGATAGTACGCGTGGGGTACGGCCTTCCTGGCGCACACCTTCGCAGATCTCTCTAGTGGCACAGGCAGGGAGACGACAGTGGGCGGATTCGCGCCCTTTCTTCAGGTATATTTCTGCTCCCTCAATTTTTTTTGGGGTTTTGAAATTATTCTAGTTTTTTGGAGTTTGAAAATATTCAAGTTTTTTTTTGGATTTTGAAATAAAGGTCGTAACTCGGCATAGTCCCTTCTAAGAAGATGCGTGGAACAAAAGGGATCCACTCTAATTGGAAAAAACGTGGTACTTGGACCCTTCAATTACTTGGTTATCGTTAGAGAGTTTATTAATAATTCTTGAGTGTGTCAGACAGAGGTTGGACGTGCTTAAGGTGCCTTCACCCAAGGTGGCTTTCGGCGACGTCCTCCTTAGTTGATCGTTGCCTTGCCTTGACCCTAAGACGTACCCACGGAAAGAGAGAAGAAGAAGTTTAGGAAGTCTGCCACCGTCTGGGCAACTGGGGAGACACTTATTCCTCTGCCCTATACTCAATGGGGTTTGGTCTTTTTCGGCTTGTGTGGTTTTTGGCACGCTTATGACCAGGTCCATTTGGATCTCTGCGCGGACTTTTGCCGGTATTGACGTGCTCTTATATTTGATTTGCCTGGTTTTTGCTCTTTTGCTTTAATTTGGCATTGATTTTTCTTTTTCTCCTTATTGCCTTGACTTACACCCGTTTGAGCTTTGGGCGGATTCAAAAGGTCAATCCCTCATGTTTCCCTTTTCTATTGGCGGACCGAGTGGGAAAGAAACGGGTAATATCTTAGACTCATGGTTTGACATTGATCTTCTTCAGTTCAGATTCGGTGCCTCTAGCTTCCAAAGGTGGGCGTGTAAAGTGTGAGTTTCGGCACCTCAGGCTAACGCACAAAGAATAGGAATGAATTAAAAATGACAGATTTTCATTTTAGGGTCTATGTACGACGTAACTCCAAACACCTAACTAGGGGTAGTATTTCTTAAGATGTAGCCCATTCCAAGGGTGAGAGATCTCCTCACCCTCCGCATTCACTAGCCTGTACGCATTGCCTTGATACACTTCTTTCACTACTTACGGCTCTTTCCAGTTTGGTTGGAGTTTAGAATGGGGACCACCTGGTTTTACAAATATTCTTTTTACCACCATTTCACCAACTTTAAATTTTCTCTCAATGACCTTCTTTTGTGAAAACGAGTGAGTCTATTTTGATATGATCTTGTGTGTTCTGCGGCGACCAGACGCTTCTCATCTAAGAGTTCCAATTGTGCCAGGAGCGATTCGCATCGCTCATCAATTGACAATTCCTTGTCAAGCTGGATTCTTAGTGAGGGGATAAGAATCTCGTATGGTACTACTGCCCCCATTCCATAAGTGAGGGCAAACGGTGTCTGCCCTGTGGGAGTACGGATTGAAGTGCGATAGGCCCATAGAGCTTCTACAAGTTTTTTCTGACAAATCCGAGAATTTATTAGACTCACAGGTTTTCTTAACAATTTTAATCAAAGTTTTATTTGTGCCTCTGCTTGGCCGTTACCTTGCGGATATATGGAGAAGTCGGTTCGTCCACAGTTCAAGCTTCTACATCATCTGATAATCATCAAGTTGAAGCTTGGAATTCTCTGAACGACCACCAAGAAGAGTTCTTCATCAGGATTTGTTTCTACTTCTCAGAACTCTTCTTCTTCTACACTTTTCACTACTCTGTGTGTGTGGCAGTGGTTCAAGCATCTCTTGTGCTTGATTCATGTGTGGGTTGTTGTTCTGATTGCGTGTTTGCATCAGACAATGTGCGTGGTATGTTTGTAGAGTTGAACTCACTGATAAGCAGTCATTCTGCGTGTGTGTGTGGATGGTGGATGTAGGATACACAGTTGTGTACTCCGAACCACCTTAAATCTTCGTGTCCTGTGGTTTGCATATTTTCACGGGAGATGTTTGGTAGGCACGTTGATTGTTCACACGCTAGATAGGTTGCTTAGTTTCTAATCACAACTTGCACACACACCATAGTTCGAATTCATACATATGTGTTTAAGATTTCGATAAGTCAGTGTTAGCATCTAAAAGAAGGTCATAGTGCTTTTAAATCGGTGGTAATCTATTCAACCCCCCTTCTAGATTACTGCACTAGGTGGTTCCACACACCTTTCAATTGGTATCAGAGCAAGGTTTCTTCGATTTACTGCTTTAATAGCTTGATCTCACGATCAGGAGAAATACGGTCTCATGGAAACTAACAAGGGATTTATGGCTGAAGGACACTCAGTGTCTAGGCCTCCCTTTTTTGATGGCGCTGACTACACCTACTGGAAAAATCGTATGCAGGTGTTTCTGAGAGCTAAAGACTATGAGCTGTGGAAGATCGTCAGCAAGGGGCCTTATGAGCTGCCCGCTGACGAAGATACCTGGACAAGAGAGCAAATCCGCAAAGGCACCTTGAATTGGAGCGCATTGAACATGATGCAGTGTGCTGTGCATCCGAAGGAGTATTCAAGGTCTCCACATGTAAGTCAGCAAAAGAAATGTGGGACAAGCTGGAGCTTATTTATGAAGGTACGTCTGAGGTAAGGGAAACCAAAGCTAGCATGTTAGTATCTGAATATGAAATGTTTAAAATGAAAAAGGAAGAAACAATTTCAGATATGTTGCTAGATTATGATCATAATTAATGGCTTGAAAGGTCTTAAGAAAGAATACAGTGAGAGTAACTTATTTAGGAAGATACTTCGATCTCTTCCATCCTCTTGGCACACTAAGGCCACTGTCATTGAGGATTCTAAAGACCTTTCCACAATGAAATTGGATGAGCTAATTGGATCCCTGATGACGTATGAAATAAATCTAAAGAAAAGAAACTGAGGTTAATCCTAGAAAATCGATTGCTTAAAAGCATCTAATAAAGTCTCATCAAGTTCCAAGAAAGAGATCCAACATGAAAGTGATGAAACTGGAATGTCTAGTGATAGTGAGAATGATGAAATGGCCATGCTCACTAGACAGTTCAAAAAATTCCTCAGGTTCATAAAGAAAGGCTCAGGTAACTTCAAAACTTTTCCAAAGAAAGATTTCTCAAATAAGTTTGAGTCTAACAAAAAATCTGACATGATTATGTGCTATGAGTGCAAGAAGCCAGGCACATGAGAGGTGAATGCCTAGAGCTCAAGAAAAAGTTGAAAAAGGACAAGTTAACTTTCAAGAAAGCTAAGGCAATGATGGCTACTTGGAGTGATGAAGATGAAGACGAGAACGCACAAGGAAGCTCTGGAGATGAAGAAATTCAGTGCTTAATGGCAAGGAGTGAAGACTTCGCTGAGGTAAACTCTTCCTTTGAAAATTACTCTGTTGATGATTGGGAAGAGGCATACACCTTATTGTTTCAGAAATTTTGTGAATATAATCAAAATAAAGCACTGAAAAAGAAGATCACTTCACTTGTTCATAGCACATCTAATGATGAACATATTGCAATTCTATCTAAAGAATTGAGCTACTAAATTGAACAGGAAGGTCACCATGAGGAAATGGATTGCTTGAAAGAAAACTTCAGGAAAATGAAAAGGAGAAACAAGCATTAAATAAATCAGTTGAAACTCTCTCAACATGAGAATCAAGACATTCAGAAAAAAATGGAACAAGCTCAAAAAAACTAAAAGGTAAAACTGATGATCTCTCAAGATTTGTAAAAGGAAAAGAAAATTTGGATGCGGTTTTGGGAGTCAAATCTAACATCACAAGGCATGGGCTTGGGTTTCAAACTGAAAAACAAAGAAACATGGAGAAAATTTGATCACATCTTTTGTTGATTGCAGTCCAAGTTCAAGTAAGCAAGTTCAAGCTAAAAGTAAAATGCTCAGGCTAAAGGTAAACAATCTCAAAACAATCAAAAGACTTCATCTGTTCTTCAATCTAAGAAAATTGTCGACATACCCAAAGAGACCTGTCGACAGGCTTGGAAATTTGCAGAAAAAGGAATGCCAAACAAGCATCAAAAGGGCCAAAAACAATCACAAGTTAAATACAACAGTAAGAAAATTGTAAAAACTCAAAAACCATCATGCAACTATTGTAAGAAACTTGGCCATACTGAAAAACAATGCTGGAATAATTAAACAAACTGAAGTGCAAACAAGTTTGGATTCCAAAGCATTTATTTTTGGCATGAATGAAAAATTGGGACCCAAAGTAATTTGGGTACCAAAACCTCTTGTCTGATCCATCTATGCAGGAATGCCTAGCAGCCCAAAATCAAAATAAATGGTACTTGGATAGTGGCTGCTCGAGGCACATGACGGGCGACAAAGAAAATTCTATTTGCTGGTAAGAAAGACGGAGGACAAGTTGTCTTTGGAGGTAACAATAAGGGTCAAATAATTGGCACAGGTAAGGTAGGTAAGTATGCCTCTAACTCAATAGACAATGTGCTCTTAGTTGATGGTCTCAATCACAATCTTCTTAGCATTAGCCAACTGTGTGATAAAGGCCATAAAGTCATCTTTGAATCAAATGCATGCTAAATTGTTGATAAAGAAATAGGAAGTCTCAAGTTTTCTGGAAAAATGGTGAATAACATCTATCTAGTTGATTTAGATGAACCAGAAAACAAAAATTTGTGTCTTGTTGCAAATAAGCAGGATGAATTGATTTTGTGGCATCGTAGGCTAGGCCATGCAAGTTAGAATGTTTTGCACAAGATCATGAGGATAAAACTGGTAAGTGGACTTCCTGAAATTCAATTCAATAAAAATGAAAGTTTTTGTGATGCATGTGCACATGGAAAACAAACCAGAAAGTCTTTCAAATCAAATGCTCTCATAATCACTTCAAAACCTTATGAATTGTTGCATATGGATCTTTTTGGACCTACAAGAACACTAAGTCTCAATGGAAAATGTTTTGGGTTTGTCATTGTAGATGATTTTTCTAGGTTCACTTGGGTTAAATTTCTGGCCCACAAACATGAAGTTCTGAAAATTTTTCAAGAGTTCTTCAACAAGATTGAGCATAGCAACATAAACAAAATATGCTCAATCCGCACTGATCATGGGGGAGAGTTTGATAACAATTTGTTCTCTGACTTCTGCAGGAACCAAGGTATTAATCACAAGTTTTCCTCTCCAAGGACTCCGAAACAAAATGCAGTTGTGGAGAGAAATCACAGAACCTGGTGGAAATGGCTCGCACTCTTCTGGTTGAAAGCAACTTCCAAGGAGCTTTTGGGCAGAAGTAGTGAACACTTCATGCTACATCCTCAATAGAGCCATGGTAAGACCTGTAATGAAGAAAACCCTGTATGAGCTCTTGAAAGGTAAGAAACCCAGTATTGGGTACTTTAGGATCTTTGGCTCCAAAGTTTTTATCCATAACAATGACAAAGTTGATTTAGATAAATTTGAAGCCAAAAGTGATCCAGGTATTTTTCTCAGATACTCAAACACTCTAGAGCTTGTAGAGTGTATAACAATAAAACAAAACTGTGGAAGAGACTCCACATGTTATTTTTTATGAGTATTATGCAAAAACTAACAAATCAAATGTTTCCAGGTATGATGATGATGAAGAAAAAATACTTGAAGATCAAGATGAAAAGCCACTATCGACAGACCATGAAGAGGATGTCGACAGGCCTGCTGAAAATCCACAAGATCAAATTCTTCAAGAACATCCTCCCTAAGAAAAATTCCTCAAGAGCAATATCCTCAAGATCAAGACAACCCAGGTCCTTCAACAATCAGAAATCTCAGGTACTCAAAAGATCATCCACTTGATAATGTAATTGGGAATGTAAATGATAGAGTTCACACTAGGTCTCACTTTAGACACATTGTTGAACAAGATCATTTAGCATTTGTCTCTCAAGTGGAACCTAAAAATGTTGAAGAGGCTCTAAAAGAAAATTCATGGATAGATGCCATGTATGAGGAACTTGGGCATTTGAAAGAAACATTGTTTGGAGCTTACTTCCTAGGACCCCTGAAATTTCAGTGATTGGAACAAGATGAGTATTTAGGAATAAGCTAAATGAAGAGGGTAAGTGGTGAGAAACAAAGCTAGACTGGTAGCAAAGGGATATAATCAAGAATTTGTGATAGATTTGGAAGAATCCTTTGCACCTGTAGCTAGGCTTGAGGCAGTGAGAATATTGTTAGCATATGCATGCTCAAACATGTTTAAACTCTTTCAACTGGATGTTAAAACTTCCTTCTTGAATGGCTACATCAAAGAAGAAGTCTATGTCTTTCAACCCCTGGATTTGAGAATAATGAAAAGCCTAACCATGTTTATAAATTGCACAAAGCTCTTTTATGGTTTGAAACAGGCACCCCGAGTTTGGTACGACAGACTGAGCAATTTCTTGGTGAGTAAAAACTACTCCAGAGGTAAAGTGGACCAAAGACTCTTCACTAAATGTGTTCGCAATCACATAATTGTTGTTCAAATCTATGTGGACTGTTGCCCAGCTAGCAAGATGAATGGGATTCTTAAAATTGAGAACCTAAAAATCAGTTCACAAAACAATCACAAACACACTTTGATAGTTGTTAGTATTAGTAAAGAGAGGATAGCAAACACAATGCAATCAAACACACGACACACGGAATTTATCCTAGTTCGGACCTCCTCTCCATAGGAGTCCTACGTCCAGTCCCTGAGCAATACCTCAGGATTTCACTACTCAAGGGTACAGTCCCCCTCAAGGACACTAACACACCCAGCCGCAGCTGGTCTTCTCTTCACAACCCGAAGAAGAATTACAGCACCCTGGATCCCACCAGGTCTTCCTTCTACACGAAGGGAAACAACCACCCTGGAACCCACCATGTCTTCCTTCTCAACACGAAGGGAAAGAACACAGGAATCTATTCAAGGGATGGTTCGCCCCTAGATCAAGCTTAAAGACCAACGCTCGATCTGAAGCAACGACTGAGAGAGAAGGTTCTACGATGAGGAACACTCTTAACTTACAGAAGCTCTCAAGACTAACACAATGGGTGCAGAGAGCTAAGAGCTAGACAATCAGAGGAGTGAGGCTTTGCCCTTTCAGATGCTCGCGGAAAAACTTGTGAAGATTGTTGTAAGTCTTATGTATATTCTTCTCGAGCTTCAGTCTTCTATATATGTCTTCTATTTAAAAATTGAACGTTGAAGTGACCGTTTTCTCTAAGCTTTTGTTTACGTTAGACTGCATGTCACTGTAGAGCTTCTTGTTCAGCAGTCTTTAACTTTCCATGCACGCAACAAGATAGATGATCTTCTTTGATGACCGTTATCTTCCATATTGTCCAACGTTGTATTGAGTACGCTGTCAGAGACCTGCACGCATTAAATGCTAATACAATAGACAGTTAGGCTATCTCTTATTGTCAGTTAACGTTAGAGTGATTTTATATCAAAATAGAAGTTCCATTCTGTTCTTCTAAAAAGATGTTTACAGATAAGAATGGAAATAGAAGATATCATTTGCATGCAGTGCAGTGATACGTTTAGACATAATAAATGCATGTTTGTCAGAAAGATAAACGAATACTTTGACTTTTCAACGTACTCAGAAATGAGTTCAAATATCAAGTCGTTATATTCCATGAAATCGTTACATGCATGACTTATGAAATTGTTATGTAAATGAGTCGATATCCATGTAAATAGTTGTACACTTATAAGCAAACCGATGCACATACAAATCGTTATGACTCTATAAGCAAATCGTTATGAGCGAGTCGATATAATCAAATCGTTAAGGATGATGTGAGTGAATCGTTGTTTGCTAGATCGAATCGTTACGGCGACTAAGTCGTTATGTAACTAAACGAATCGTTACAGTGACAGAGTCGTTGTGTAACTTATCGAATCGTTACAAGGATCAAATCGTTATGGGACTTAACGAGTCGTTGTGAGATACAAATCGTTGCGGTCTCTTAGCGAATCGTTATGAGAGGCAAATCGTTGCGATCTCTTAGCGAATCGTTATGAGAGGCAAATCGTTGCGGTCTCTTAGTGAATCGTTATGAGAGGCAAATCGTTGCGATCTCTTAGTGAATCATTATGAGAGGTAAATCGTTGCGATCTCTTAGCGAATCGTTATGAGAGGCAAATCGTTGCGGTCTCTTAGCGAATCGTTATGAGAGGCAAATTGTTGTGATCTCTTAGCGAATCATTATGAGAGGCCTTCAATAGAATAGCGATGACTTATGAAATCGTTATAGAGCCAAAATCGATGTGAATGAGGAAATCGTTATAACAACTAGAGAGTCTATGTGTACTTAGAAAAATCTCATGCTTTGAACTTACATTGCTACAGAGTAAATAATCCTTACCCATTTAGCTTGTTATTCCTAGTTTCATTTCCTGTACTTCAAATCTCATAGAAAATATGTTGGATTAAACTTTGTTTTAGTTTTGTTAATCACCAAAATAAATATGTAATTAATTTAAATTACATGGGGATAAACTGATCATCAATCTCCCCCTTTTTGGTGATGACAAAACTTAACAATAAGCATAGATGATCTGAAATGAATCTAAACGAAATTGCGGAAATATAAGAGATATATTTCAGAAGTACTATATTTCTCCCCCTTTTTGTCATTAAGCAAAAAGATACCACAAGGTGACAAAGACAGAGAGAAAAGATAGTGAGAAAACAAGAGAGATATATTTAGTTGCCTTGGAGGTACATCAATGTAGAAAGCAAGAGACAAGAGAGAGGCATGCCGACGAATAATTGGCAAGGCCTGTCGTTCCTGCTCCTCAAAATAAGCTTGAAAAGCCCTAGAAGATATGGAGTAAGATGGTCCCATGTCAGGTAACATTCTTTGAAGATGAAGCTGCCGCTGAGAACGCAGAAAACTGCCATATTCATTGGTGCCAAGAGAAAGTTTGTAGGTACTGAATGAACCAAAGCTGGCGAATCGAAGAAATTGGTTGATCTTTATAGGATAGTGTAGCTGATGCTGCAGAAGATCTTTCTTCAAGGCCAAAAATGACTTGTACCGCTCGACCCATTGAACATACAGTTCCTGAACTGGATTGATGGAATTCAAATCCATGAAAGATTCAGCAGATAGAGGGGGCTTTCCAGCTCTGACCAAAGAGCTATTCAAGGATTCCAATTGAAGAGCATATTGATCGGTTTGCTTTGGAAATATGGCAATAAGGAAGGACAATATTGAGGTGATCAGTTAGGGTAAGAAAGGGAATGCCAAAAGTGGTGGAAAGAATGCTCTTTTGGAGATATTCACAATAAATTGGTCTCCTTCCATTTTCAACAGAGAGGGAGTACTAAAGAGGAGGAAACTTAGGTTCGGAAGGAAGAGCTAGGGTGGATGAGAGTTTCCTCTTTTTCTAAACAGGACTAGAGGAATCAGTCCTGAAAACATGAGAGGCAACTGCCAGGATTGAGATGAGTGTGGAGCGCTCCAACTCATCCTCACAATTGTTTAGAAAAGCACTGGCAAGTTGTGGATTTTCAAGATTGAATGTGATAGAAGAGGGTGGAGTAGGAGGATGAAGGATAGAACTTGGAGAAAAATTGGTAGATGATCTGGCTAAAGAGGGGCCAGAAGAGAATGATGCTCCAGCTGATGAGGAAACTGGAGGATATTCACAGACATATGAAGGTGGATAAATGATTTGAGAGATAGTAGGAGATGAGGTGGATTGAGATGGAAAAGGAGTTGGGGATGAGATGGTGCGAGGCATAGGTTGTTTGAAGGTGATGGGTGCTGGAGGTGCTGTGGATGAAGAAGGTGGTGAAGGAGGGGCTGGTGTTGCAAGAGGTGAAGACTCAGGGGCTTCGAGAGCTGCTGCAGGCTCTTCTACTCTTGGAATCACACCCTCAGAGATCATTGGCCCTGGTGGCCCAACCACAACCTCAGATGGCCCTGGTGGCCCAGACTTCATGGCTTCAGCAACAGGTGCTTCCTTCTCAACAGTCTGAGGCCCGGATGGCCCTGCTGGTTCTACTACAATTAGCCCTGATGGCCCTGCATTTTCTTCTGCTGGCCTTGGCCCTGATGGCCCTGCATTTTCTTCTGCTGGCCTTGGCCCTGATGGCCCTGCATTTTCTTCTGTTGGCCTTGGCCCTGATGGCCCAGAACTACTAATTGGTGCAGCAGGAGAGTGAGTTGGAGGGGCAGAGGTGGATTGCACCCTCGAAGAAATAAGCTTCTTGACACTGTCAAACTCACCTTTCATCCATCTGCATAATTGCTTGAACATTTTAAAATCATCTTTCAGGTTATGTACCTCAGTGGTCAAGGCTCCAATCTCATTTGCTGCTGAAGTCTGGCTGATAAGGATAGACTGAATATCAGACTGCAGAGATGTGAGAGTCTTGCCTTGCTCATTCAGCCTTTTAATAAGGGGCTTCAACTGAATCTTCAGCTGCCTCTCCTTGGGCCTCCTATGTGCTACTCTTTTCTTTTTGCTATGTGCCCTTGCAATGGGCTCCTTGAATTCAACATGCTCTTCATTATTCATAGGGGTACTTTCAGTGTGCTCCCCCTGAGGAGCTGCCTCCTGCTCAACTCCTTGCTCCCCCTGAATGGGAGTATCTTCTACTTGATCAGTTTCATGAGCAACTTCTTGCTCCACCTGACTGGGAGCTTCTTCCATTATTACATCTTCAGCTACCATTTCTTGCTCCCCCTGAATGGGAGCCTCGACAAAAACAATATGTGCATCGCTTGAAGCTTGAGCATCACTTGCCACTGGTTTCCCTTGATTGTGAGGAAGAGAGTCTAGTACATTTCTGAGAATGGATGCAACACAAGATGAAGGAGGCACATCTTCAACAATTTGCCCAACGGGCTCAATCTGCTCAAGCAAGACGTCCTCAATTCTGCCAGTTGCTGCATTGACCTGAACATCTGCTGCTGCTTCTTCTGGTTGCTCCTGAACTGATGGAGTCAGTTCCTGCTGATCTGGAATACTTGGTACTGCTGCTGGTACAACTGCTTCTCCTACCTCTTCCTGGACTTCTTGGGCTTCGCCAACAATGGCCTCACCCTCAGCCACAGAGGTCTTTGACCATACACCATTTACAACTGAGAATCTACTTTTCCTTAAGTTCCTGCTCCGGATGGCCTGCCCCATCTTCTCAGAAACATCTCCTACCACTGATGCCATAATGTTGAAATAACTTAGTTAAGAGATGGGCATAAGGTAGAGACACGTTCAGCTTACTCTTCTTATCCCATACCTGTGCACTTGCAAATTTCATCCTTTCAATAATGATTTCGGCCAAATTGATTTCCTGATTCTGGATGGCCCAGAACATTAAATCTGAGTCTGCTTTGGTGCATGTCGAAAAAGTAGCGCTTCTGGGAACCAAAATTTGACAAATTATAAAGTGCAACAGACGATTAAATGCATTCAACTGGTTGATATCTAGCTTCTCGTCCTTCAATTTGTATTCAGAACCAACAATCCCTAATCCTTTTACCTGGATATCCACAGAGTGAACTCCACTGCGACCAGAAGTAGTCACACCGAAGATTGATGCCAGTAACTCTCGTGTGACCCTAATCTGAGTTCCCTTGACCATGGAAGTCAAGGTCCCATCTTGTTCTGTCTTCAGACATACATAAAACGCCTTTACTAGGTCAGGATAACTTACTTCTGAGAAGGTAGCCATCTTCGTCCACTTCAATCTGTCCATAGCTGCGACGATGCTGCCCATTCCATTTTTCCGCAAATCTGCCACATCCACTGCTTTGTGACCGCACAACTTAGTCTTCACGGTCGCAAACCTTTCCTACTGCTCGACGGTGAGAAATACAGCTCCATAGCCCCCTACGCTACCGAATACACCAGAAGAGGCCATGGTTTTGGATGGAAAGAGTTTCTGGAGGACTGGAAAGAGAATTGGAACATGAACCCTCAAGAAATTTCCGGCGGGAAGGAGTTGGAAGCTTTGAAATCTCAGAGAGTCGATGCCGGAGTCGATAGGGTATCGCCTCAGGCAAGAAGAAAGAGAAAAATGAAGGTGGGAGGTGAATCGTTGCCACACAGATTTCAGGATATATGAATAAAGTGACTTTTCGAAATTGGAGGCGCCATGATGGCAGAAAACGACAAAGTGACCAGTTTGATGGAAATAAATTCTTTTAAAATTACGAACCGTCAAGGATATTTAAACAGGCAGGCACCATTTAGAATTTTGCTTAAATTCAAGGAGGAAAAACAATTGATATTCTGAATATTAATATCTCAGTTTTATACATATGATTCTTTCACAATTTACACATGCCTAATTCTCTTCTAAGAGAAGTAAATCTCTCTTCAGGTAAGGCCTTTGTGAAGATATCTGTTAACTGATTATTAGTATCAATGAAAGAAATATCTATGTTACCATTAGCTACATGATCACGAATAAAATGATATCTAACCTCAATGTGTTTAGTTCTTGAGTGCTGTACTGGATTCTTGGTTAGATTTATAGCACTGGTGTTGTCGCATAACAAATGAATTATCTTGATATGTAGCTCATAATCCTCAAGCTGCTGTTTGATTCACAATAGTTGTGTGCAACAGCTTCCAGCAGCCACGTACTCAGCTTCAGCCGTAGACAGTGCTACAGAATTTTGCTTCTTTGAGGACCATGATATCAGACATCCTGCAAGAAATTGACAACAGCCACTGGTGCTTTTTCTATTTATTTTGCATCCAGTGTAGTCAGCATCAGAATATCCTACTAAATTAATTTCACATGATTTTGGATACCATAAACCTAAATCATGGGTTTTAGCTAAATATCTAAAAATTCTTTTGACACTAATTAAATGAGATTCTTTAGGGTCTGCCTGATATCTAGCACACATGCATACGCTAAACAGTATGTCAGGTCTACTGGCAGTTAAATAAAGCAAAGATCCTATCATACCTCTGTAGATCTTTTGATCTACCTTCTTACCATCCTTGTCACTGTCCATCCTTGTTGATGTACTCATTGGTGTTGACAGTGGCTTGGCGCTTTCAAATCTGAACTTCTTTAGAAGTTCCTTGGTGTATTTGGCTTGACATATGTGGGTGTCGTCTTTTCTTTGCTTGATTTGCAATCCAAGGAAGTAGTTAAGCTCCCCCATCATGCTCATCTCGAATTCTCCTTGCATGAGCTTTTCAAAATACTTGCAAAGAGATTCATCAGTAGAACCAAATATTATATCATCAACAAATATTTGGACAAGCAAAATATGTTTAACTTTAGACTTAACAAATAATGTACTATCTACTTGACCTCTAATGAAACCATGGTTTAATAGAAATGCACTTAAACGATCATACCATGCTCTTGGTGCTTGTTTTAATCCATATAATGCTTTGTGCAACTTAAATACATGATTCGAAAAATCAATGTCATCAATACTTGGAGGTTGTTCTACATAGACTTCCTCCTTTATATAACCATTTAGAAAATCTGGTTTAACATCCATTTGAAATAGTTTTAAATCTAATGTAGATGCATATGCAAGTAATATTCTAATGGCCTCAAGTCTAACTACTGGTGCATAGGTTTCATCGAAATCTATGCCTTCCTCTTGGGAATAGCCTTGAGCTACCAATCTGGCCTTGTTTCTTATAATCACACTAGCTTCATCCAATTTATTTCTGAACACCCACTTGGTGCCGATTACTAGATGATCTGATGGTCTAGGAACAAGTGACCATACATGGTTTCTCTTGAACTAATTCAGTTCATCTTGCATGGCTAAAATCCAAGATTCATCAGTGAGAGCTTCATTGACTGTCCTAGGCTCTATTTGAGAAACAAAGGCTAAATAATCGCAAGGGATTACATTACCTCTTGTTCTTACCCCTTCAGATGGATCACCAATAATGTTTTCAGGTGGGTGATCTTTCTTGTATCTCCATTCCTTTGGAAGATTTTTATGTGAAATGTCCTTTTGTTGCAGGTCTTCCAGAGGTGGATCTTCCTTGTCCTCGATAGATGTATTTTTAATTTCTTGGACAATTCTTTTGCTTCATCAATATCACCATCTTCTTCCTTTCTCAAGGAAGGGTTAGTTTCATCAAAGATAATATGCACTGATTGCTCAATTAATAAAGTACGCTTATTAAATATTCTATAGCCTTTAGGTTTAGAAGCATACCCCATAAATATACCTTCATCCGATTTTGCATCTAACTTACCAATGTCTCTTTTGCCGTTGTTGTGGATGAAACATGGACATCTGAATGTCCTGAAATGACTGATCTTCGGCTTCTTTCCCTTGAATAGTTCATATGTTGTCTTCTTCAAGATAGGCCTGATCATCACTCTGTTGATAATGTAACATGCCGTGTCACTGCTTCACCCCAAAATACCTTGGCAAATCATATTCTGATAGCATTTTCCTTGCCATATCCAACAGGTTCTATTCTTCCTCTCAGCAACTCCATTTTGCTGTGGTGTCCTTGGTGCTGAGAAGTTGTGCTCTATCCCTTGGTCATCACAAAACTTGGCAAATTTCTCATTTTGGAATTCTCCTCCATGATCTGACAGGATTCCAACAATGCTGAACTTTTTGTCTTTCTGAACCTTTTTGCTTAAGCTTACAAAACTTTCAAATGTATCATCTTTGTGCTCCAAGAAGGATACCCAAGTTAATCTGGAGTAATCGTCTACAATGACAAATCCAAAATTCTTTCCTCCAAGACTTGTGGTCCTCATTGGCCCAAATAGTCCATATGAAGGAGTTCTAAGGGTTTAGAGGTTGTTACCACAGTTTTTGACTTGAAGGATGACTTGGTGTGCTTTCCTTTGGCACATGGTCCACTGACACCATCCAACCTTGTGCAGACTTTAGGTAAACCTTCCACCAAGCTTCTCTTGATCAGCTTTCTCATGCCATCTAGACTGCAGTGGCCCAATCTTCTGTGCCACAGCTCTGTTGACTTCTCTTTGCTTGCGGCCAGACATATATCCTGATCTTTTAGTTCTTCTAGGTAAGCACGTACATGTTCTTTTTCTCTATTGGCTTCAAAAATGACTGCTTCATCCTTCATAATGCGGCACTTAGATTCTTGAAATCTGATCTGATGACCTTTATCGCACAGCTGACTGATACTAATGAGGTTGTGCTTCAGTCCTTTAACCATAGTACATCCTCAATACTGTCTTGCCTTTGCTGCCTACTGAACACTGCCTATTACAGTCCTTTTTCCCATTATCTCCATAGGTGACTGTGCCTTCTTCAGCTTCTAGATGGGAAAATAGTCTTATGTTCCCTGTCATGTGCCTTGAGCATCCACTATCCAAGTACCACTTGGATGCTCGAAGGTTTCCCTGAAATAAAGACACTAGGCTTTAGGTACCCAAGTTCTTTTGGGTCCTGGTTGGTTAGTGTCATCATTAGTGTCATCATTTTTCTTTTTGATTACCCATATTTTTATGTTTAGTAGGACATGATACTTTAATATGACCTAGCTTATTGCAATGACTACAGCAAGACATCTTGGTTACTTTTTCAGTTGGTATGTATTTAAGGTTTATCTTGTATGTTGTGTCTTTGTTCAGGTACAATTTAGGTGTAGGATATATTTTAGGATAAACTTTAGTTTCTTCGTTATCGGGGGGAGTATAACCTAATCTATGTTTCTTTTTACCTGACCGTCTAGCACCTTTCAATATTAATCTAGTTTTATCATTGTAAATTTTCTAGAGTGCTTGATAATCTTTCATTTTCTATGGTTAACGTGTTGACTTCTTGTTTTAAATTATTTACTGTTTCTTGATTTTCCAAATTTTCTAATTGTTCATTTTTAATTTTCAGGTCGTCACACAGTAATTCATTTCTCCTTTTTAGTTAATTAATTTATTTTTCCATTGTTCATTTTTAGATTTTAAATCTGAATTAGTATTTTCTAGGTATGCAATGTTTTTCTTACTTGCTTTTAGTAATTTAGATACTTCTCTATATTTACAATATAGTTCATTGAGGCTTCTTCTAAGTTATCTGAATCAGAATCATTACAAGAGAAAAGGATGAGTCTGAAGTTACCTTGTCTTCTGTGTTGGCCATGAAAGCCAAGTTGACTTCTTCTTTTTCTTCATTGCTTGAGCTTGACTCACTGTCTGAGCCACTGTTGTTGTCCCAAGCCGCTGCCATAGCTTTCTTCTTGAATCTTCTTGGTTTTCTCGAACTTTCCTTCTTTCTGTACTCAGGTTTCTTGAGCCTTGGACACTCTGCCTTGATATGTCCGGCTTCTTACATTCATAGCAAATTGGCTCACCTTTCTTGATGTCCTTTGCTTCAGTTTTCTTGAAATCTTTGCCCTTTTTAAAGTAACGTCTTCCAGATTGATAATTTTTCTTCTTGGCTAAGATGTTGTAGTCTTCTTGATAACAATGCTTCTTCATCTTTGATGTTTTCACTACTGTCTTCATTCTCAGATTCTTCCTTAGACCTATCTTCTGCTGCTTTGAGGTCATTCGTGTGCTTCTTTCTACTTGATGATTCTCCCAATCTTTCCATTTTATCTCATGGGCCATGAGGGACCCAATGAGTTTCTCCAATGACATCCTTTCAGATCATTGGCTTCTTCTATATCTGTTACCTTGGATTCCAAGAAGATGGTAGGATCTAAGGATTTCCCTTACCATGTTTCTCTCATCTCATAGCTTTTTCCTAATCCAGCTACCCCGTTGGTGATGTCTGTAAATCTTCTGAACATCTGTGTAATGTTTCTTCTCCCGACTGCATCGAACCTCTCGTACTTGATGATCATATGTTTGATGATCAGTCTGTTCTCATGTAATTCTAATTAATTACATATTGATTTTGGTGAATAACAAAACGTGATTAACAAAACCTTCTCAAGTTTTCTAACATACATTCTATAAGCTTGTGAGGACAGGAAAAATCTCAAGTAAAATTCAAGCCCATTTGGTAAGTATTAGTACATCTATAGCATGTTCAAGTTCAGTATGATATTTCTCTAAGTCCACATCGACTTCTATTGAAAATCACAACGATTTCCTTAAAACTGTAACGATTTAATGTCGTAACGATTTCTTTGTAGAAACACTGTTTGATTTCAAACAATCGTTCCCAAACGTTTTCTTAAGTCTTCACAACGATTTCTTAAGACTCGTAACGATTTCTAAGTCATCACAACGATTTCTTAAGACTCTCGTAACGATTTGCTTTCGCAACGATTTCTTAAGTCATCACAACAATTTCTTAAGGCCTCGTAACGATTTGCCTTCGCAACGATTTCTTAGTCATCACAAGATTTCTTAAGACCTCGTAATGATTGCTCTTCGCACGATTTCTTAAGTCTTCGCAACGATTCCTTAAGACTCGCATCGATTTCTTAATAACTCATAACGATTTGCTTCCCGCAACGATTTCTTAAGTGTTCATAACGATTTCTCATTGAACACAACGATTTGCTTCATGCAACGATTTCTTAAGTGTTCATAACGATTTCTTCATTGAACGCAACGATTTGCTTCATGCAACGATTTCTAAGTGTTCATAACGATTTCTTCATTGAAACAACGATTTGCCTCATGCAACGTTTCTTTTTCATTGAACACAACGATTTGCTTCATGCAACGATTTCTTAAGTGTTCATAACGATTTCTTCATTGAACACAACGATTTGCTTCATGCAACGATTTCTTAGTGTTCATAACGATTTCTTCATTGAACACAACGATTTGCTTCATGCAACGATTTCTTAAGTGTTCATAACGATTTCTTCATTGAACACAACGATTTGCTTCATGCAACGATTTCCTAAGTGTTCATAACGATTTCTTCATTGAACACAACGATTTGCTTCATGCAACGATTTCCTAAGTGTTCATAATGATTTCTTCACTGAACACAACGATTTGCTCTCCACAACGATTTCTTCAGTAAACATAACGATTTGGTTATGTCTTACAACGATTTAGCTAAATTGACTTGATCATAAGATTTCATAAGTCATGAATGTATCGACTTCTTATGTACAACGATTTGCTATTGGTCAAAGCATTGAATAGTCAAAGTCGTCACGCATATCCTTCTGACACCTTTGCATTTAATGTAGACTGAACGTATCTCTGCATGCATGCAGACGATAACGTCCATTATCGTGCTTACTCTGTGTGTATCTTTTAGAACAGCTATTTGGCATTACTATTTCTGTGATTATTTGTTCTAACGTTGACTGACATCAGAGACAGCTTAGCTGTCTATCGTTTAAGCTTGAAATATGTGCAGATATCTGATGACAGTCCATCTTACAACGTTGGACAAAATAGAAGCCAAAGAATAACACTGAAGATTTTGCGTGCACAAATGGATAAAAGACTGTTGACTAACAGCTTCAAAAGGCCATTCAGTCTAACGTCTACCAAAGCTAGAGACAACGGATACTTTAACGAATACATTTCAAATTGAAGATATAATACAAGACAAGCAGTTCCAAAGAAAAAGACCATGAGACTTACCAACGAATACTACAAGCAAGTCTTAGCAAATTCAAATCTTCTGGGAGAATTTTAGAGCCAAGCATCCCACTCCAAATTGTCTCAGCTCTTTAGCTCTCTGTGCTGTAATAGAAATCTTGAGAGAGAGCCTGTGTAGTTCTGAGAGAGACCATTGTTTAGATCTCCTTCTCTCAGGGCTATTTGCTTCAGATCGTGGCTTGTTAAAGCTTGATCTAGGGGCTTGATTTTATTGCTTATTTTTGCTGAGTTATTCCCTTCTGTTGTGAAGGAAGACCTGGTGGTATCCAGGGTGTTATAGTTCCCTTCGTGGTGAAGGAAGACCTGGTGGGCATCCAGGGTGTTGTAGTTCCCTTCGTGTGAAGGAAGACCAGCTGAGCTGGGTGTTGTAGTGTCCATAGGGGGACTGTACCCTAGTTAGTGGAATCCTGAGTTATTGCTCAGGACTGGACGTAGGACTCCTAAGGAGAGGAGGTCCGAACCAGGATAAACTCTGTGTGTTGTGTGATTGATTTCCTGTGTGTGTTTGCTGTTTATTCTAACTTTCACTAACCTTCATCGAAGAACGTCTTTGTGTGAATGTTTTAAGTACAGGTATTAATCAAATAATTTTTAAAAGACCCATTCACCCCCCCCCCTCGGCTCGTCAACTGGGCAACAAGTGGTATCAGAGCGAGTCTCTTCGACAAAGAAGAAGATCCAACGATCTGAAGAGTAAAGATCCATGGCAGCCCAAGGTAACATTGAAGGTCAGTCTGTCAACCGACCCCCTCTCTTCGATGGTGAAGATTATGCTTATTGGAAGACCAGGATGGAGTATTTCCTGCAAGGTTTCGATTATCAAATCTGGTCCATAGTAGAAAGGGCGATCTCCTAGTCACAAATGAGAGGCTCAGTGGACAGATGATGACAGGAAAAAGATTTCCTTGAACTGTAAGGCTAAAAGCATTCTATGCTGTGCCCTCAGCAAAAGGAGTTCAATAGAGTGTCAGCCTGCAAATCCGCAATGGAAATGTGGGAAAAGCTCAGAATTACCTATGAAGGCACAGACAAGGTGAAGGAGACAAGAATTGACATTCTTGTTACACAATATGAGAGATTTCAGATGCAATCATGAGTCCATAACTCAAATGTTCAGTCGATTCACTGATATTACAAATGGTTTGGCTGGACTAGGGAAAACTTATGAGATTGGAGACATGGTAAGGAAAATTCTCAGATCCTTACCATCCTCATGGACCCCAAAGGTAACAGCTATTGAGGAAGCTAATGATCTGAAAAGGATGTCTGTGGAAAAGCTCATTGGGTCTCTTATGGCCCATGAGATCAATATGGAGAGACTAGGAGAGTCCTCAAGTAGAAAGAAGCAGTCCAATGCCCTGAAAGCTGAAGAGGACTCGTCAGAAGTAAGTTCAGATGAAAATGAGAATATTGAGGATAGTGAAATGAAGAAGCAATGCTATCAAGAAGATTGCAGCGAATTTTGGCCAAGAAAAAGAAGTTCCAATCCAGCAGAAGACACTTCAAGAAACACAAGGATTTCAAGATCTCAGAAGGAATAGATCAGAAGAAGACTGATCCAATATGTTATGAGTGTAAGAAGCCTGGACACATCAAGGCAGAATGTCCAAAGCTTAAGAAAGATGGACACAAGAAAAAGGACAACTTCAGACGATTCAAGAAATACAAGAAGAAGGCAATGGCAGCCGCTTGGGAAAACAGCAGCGACTCAGACAGTGAGTCAAGCTCGAGCAGTGATGAAGAAGAAGCCAACCTGGCTTTCATGGCAAATACAGATGATAAGGTAACATCTGACTCCTCTTTTGATTCCTGCAATGATTCTGATTCGGATAATTTAGAGGAAGCATTCAATGAACTATATGATAAATATAGAGATGTATCTAAATTATTGAAAGCTAGTAAAAACATTACTTACTTCTTAGACACAAACTCAGATCTAAATCAAAAATGAACAGCTAGAAAAATAGTTAACTGAACTTAAAAGAAGAAATGAGTTATTATGTGAAGATCTAAAAGATAAGAATGAACAAATAATTAAATTGGAAAACAAGCAAGCTCAGATGAACTGAAAACAGAATAAACTCATTAACAGAAGAAAATAAAAAGTTATCTAGCACATTGGAAAAATTCACAAATGGTAAAAACTCCCTCATATTAAAAGGTGCTAGAAGATCAGGTAAGAAGAAAAATGATTAGGATATACACCCCAGATAATGAAGAAACCATAGTTTATCCTAAAACATATCCAACACAAAATTTGTACCTGAACAAAACATTGCATACAAAGCAGATTTCAAATATATAGAAAAAGTAACTAAATTCCTGCTGTAGTCACTGTAACAAGTTAGGACATATCATAACAACATGCCCAACAAGACACAAGAAATGGATAATCAAAAGCGAAATCAATGATACTAACCAATCAGGACCCAAAAGAACTTGGTACCTAAAGCTTAGTGTTTTCATTTCAGGGAGGCCTTAGAGCATCAAAATGGTACCTGGACAGCGGGTGCTCAAGGCATATGTCAGGGAACAGAAAAATTTTCTCTCAACTAAAAGCCGAAGAAGGAACAGTTACTTATGGAGACAATGGGAAAGGCACAGTTATTGGTACTGGATCAGTTGGCAGTAAAGGAAAACCCATAATTGAAGATGTTCTTTGTGTAAAGGGTTTGAAGCATAACCTCATAAGCATCAGCCAACTATGTGACAAGGGTCACCAAATAAAGTTTCAAGAATCCAAGTGTATTATCATGAAGGATGGAGCAGTTATTTTTGAAGCAAATAGATGAAGGATGGAGCAGTTATCTTGAAGCAAATAGAGAAAATCTGTATGGTCTGTATCTTGAAGAACTGAAAGAACAAATGTCTGTTTGGTAGCAAATAGAGATCAATCAACTGAATTATGGCACAGAAGTTAGGACATTGTAGCTTAGATAGTATGATGAAATTATTAAGAAAAGCTTAGTGAAGGTCTACCAAAGGTCAGCATGAAAATGGAAGGTATTTGTAGACATGTGCAAAAGGAAAGCACACTAAGAGCTCTTCAAGTCAAAGACCGTGGTAACCACCTCAACCCTAGAACTCCTTCATATGGATTTGTTTGGGCCAATGAGGACCACTAGTCTTGGAGAAAGAATTTTAGATTTGTCATAGTTGGACTACTCCAGATTTACAGGGTATCATTCTTAGAACATAAAGATGACACATTTGAAAGCTTTGTCAGTTTCAGCAAGAAGGTTCAGAAAGACAAGAAATTCAGCATTGTTAGTATTCGATCAGTCATGGAGTGAATTTCAGAACGAGAAGTTTGTAAAATTCTGTGAAAATGAAGGAATTGAGCACAATTTCTCAGCACCAAGGACACCACAGCAAAATGGAGTTGCTGAGAGGAAGAACAGAACCTTATTGGACATGGCAAGAACCATGCTGTCAGAATATGACTTGCCAAGGTATTTCTGGGCTGAAGCAGTGAACACGGCAAGTTACATCATCAATAGAGTTATGATCAGGCCAATCCTGAAGAAGACAGCGTATGAAGTATTCAAGGAAAGAAGCCAAAGATCAGTCACTCAGGACATTTGGATGTCTTTGCTTCATCCACAATAACGGAAAAAGAGATATTGGTAAGTTATATGTCAAGTCAGATGAATGCATCTTCATGGGTACACCTCTAAACCTAAAGGCTATAGATGTTTAATAAACGCATTTTATTAATTGAACAATCAGTCATATTATTTTGATGAAACTAACCCTTCCTTGAGAAAGGAAGAAGATAGTGACATTGATGATGCAGATAATTGTCTAAGAAACTAAAGGATATATCTATTGAAGACAAGGATGATCCACCTCTGGAAGACCTACAACAAAAGGACATTACACATGAAAATCTTCCAAAGGAATGAGATACAAAAGATCACCCACCTGAGAACATCATTTGATCCATCTGTAGGGTAAGAACGAGAGGTAATGTAATACCCTGTGATTACCTCATTTGTTTCTCAGATTGAGCCTAGGACAGTCAATGAAGCTCTAACTGATGAATCTTGGATTATAGCCATGCGATGAACTAAACCAGTTCAAGAGAAACCAAGTATGGTCATTTGTTCCAGACCATCAGACCATCCAGTTATGGCACCAAGTGGGTGTTCAGAAACATTGGATGAGACTGGGTGATCCTAAGAAGCAATGCCAGACTGGTAGCTCAAGGCTATTCCCAAGAGAAGGCATAGATTTCGATGAACCTATGCACCTGTAGCTAGACTTGAGGCTATTAAAATTTACTTGCATATGCATCGACATTAGATTTAAAACTATTTCAAATGGATGTTAAGTCCGCATTTTAAATGGTTTTATCAAGGAGGAAGTTTATGTGGAACAACCTCCAGGTTTTGATGATACAGAATTTCCGAATCATATTTTTTAAAACTTCATAAGGCATTGTATGGTTTAAAGCAAGCACCTAGAGCCTGGTATTGAAAGGCTTAGTTCTTTTCTTTTAAACCATGGTTTCAGTAGAGGTCAAGTTGATAGCACCCTTTTTATAAAGTAAAAGTCAAACATATCTTACTTGTTCATATTTATGTAGATGACATAATTTTTGGTTCCACTGATGAATCTCTTTGCAAGTACTTTGAGAAGCTCATGCAGGGTGAATTCAAAATTAGCATGATGGGAGAGCTAACTACTTCCTTGGATTACAAATCAAACAAGGAAAGGAAGGCACTCACATCTGCCAAGCAAAGTACACAAAGGAACTCGTGAAGAAATTGGTTCGAGAACGCAAAGCCACTGTCAACACCCATGAGTACATCAACGAGGATGGACAGTGACAAGGATGCAGGAAAGTAGATCAAAAGATCTACAGAGGTATGATAGGTTCATTACTTTTTTAACAGCTAGCAGACCTGATATTTTATTCAGTGTATGTATGTGTGCTAGATATCAGGAAGATCCTAGAGAATCACATCTAATCTCAGTAAAAAGAATTTTTTAGATACTTATCTAGAACTTATGACTTAGGTTTTGGTATCCAAAAGCATGTGAAATTAACTTGGTAGGATACTCTGATGCTGACTACGCTGGATGCAAGTAGATAGAAAAAGAACCAGTGGATGTTGTCAATTCCTTGCAGGATTTGATATATCATGGTCCTCCAAGAAGCAAAATTTAGTGGCACTATCAACTGCTGAAGCTGAGTATGTTGCTGCCGGGAGCTGTTGTACACAACTCCTGTGGATCAAGCAACAACTTGAGGACTATGGGCTTCACATCAAAACAATTCCCCTGCTGTGTGACAACACAAGTGCTATAAATCTCACAAAAAATCCAGTACATATTCAAGGACCAAGCACATTGAGGTTAATACCATTTCATTCGAGATCATGTAGCTAATGGTAATTTAGAAATATCTTTTATTGATACAATGGTCAGTTAGCAGATATCTTCACAAAGCCTACCCAAAAGAGATTCACATCTCTTAGAAGGGAACTGGGCATGTGTAATTTGTGAAAAGATTTCTGTTTATACTGATATATAAATTTCAGAATTTAAGATATCTTTCTTCTCCATGGCGTTAAGCAAAAGATATACTCAATTATCCATTTTGACGGTCTCTCTTGGAAAAGTCCTTTTGAAAAGTCAAACTTGTTTGTCGTTTCCTCCCGCTTTTTGGCGCCTCACTTTTCGATAAAGTATTCATTTATTTACTCCAAAATCAATGTGGGAACGATTCATCTCCTACCTTTTACCTTTTTCCTCTTTCGTCTGGTTGCCTGAGCCGATGCCCTAACGATTCCGACATCGACTCTCTGCAAAATTCGAAGCCTCTCTCTCTTCTTCCCGTGAAGAATTTCTTGAGGGTTTTCTCTCCTGCCACCATCTCATCTCTCCAGAAAAACTTTTCCACCCAAATCCATGGCCGCACCAGCTTGTTTCCGCAGTCTTGGGGTATCAGGCTGAGTTTCTAACGGCCGAGCAGCAGAAAAGTTTACATTTGTGAAGACAAATGTGTGTGGAAATAAGAAGGTAGATGTTGCAGACCTGGAAAGGAATGGAATGCATAGTATAGTAGAAGCTATGAGCAGGATGAAGTGGACCGATATTGCTACTTTCTCTGAGGTAAGCTACCCGGACCTTGTGAAAGCATTCTATGTTTGTTTAAGAACAGAGGCAGACGGGTCCTTGACCTCATCTATCAAGGGAACCCAGATAAGAATAGATCATGAGTTGTTGAAATTGCTGTTTGGAGTGAGTACCTCTGGACACAGTGGGGTTCACACCGTGGACGCCCAAGCAAAGGGTCTTGGAATTATAGGACCTGGTTTTAGACTGAGAGATGGAAAATTGGATATAATCAGTTGAATGCGTTAAATCGCTTGCTGCACTTCATTGTTGTCAAATTTTAGTTCCTAGAAGTGCTACCTATTCAACCTGTACCAAGGCGATTCGGATATGATTTTTGGGCTATTCAGAACGGGAAATAAACATGGCCGAAGTGATGATGGAAAGAATGAGATTTGCCCATGATCAAATCTGGGATACTAAGAGTAAGTTAAATGTATCCTTGCCATATGCTCACCTGCTCACCAAAGTCTTTAAGCATTTTGGAATAAATGTGTTCTGGAGCTGTGTACAGAAGATGGGCCAAGCAATTACCCAGAAATTTGAGGAAAAGTGGATTTTCAGTGGTCAATGGTGTATGGACAAAAACATCTGTGGCTGAGGGTGAAGCCATTATTGGCGAAGCCCAAGATGTCCAACAAGAATAGCACCACATTAGCAGAACCAGCAGCAGAAGAGGCCCCAGAGATAGAGCATCACAGGAAGCAGCAGTAGAAAGAGAAGATGCAGTGGAAGCTTCAGTAGCTCAGGAGAAGTAGCAGTGGAAGATTCTGGCAGAAGAATAGAGAAGATTCCTCCTGAGATTTTTGTTCCTTCTGAATCAATATCAGAGGATCCTCTACCCACCTCCAAAGTGGCATCTGTGCTCCGAGAAGTATTGGATTCATTCACTCCACCCCAGTGATTCCAAAAACTGGTGGGAGTTTGGTAGAAGAGGTTGTGGCATCTGGCCACATTGAAGATACTGTGATGGCAGATGCTCCCATTCAGGGGGAGCAAGAAAGAATTGTGGAAGAGGCTCCTATTCAGGGGGCAAGAGAGATGAGAAGGAAGCAGCATCACAGGGGAGCATATTGAAGATGCCCCTGTAAATGAAAGGCCAAATGAAGTTCATGTTGAGGTCGAGGAGCAAGTGGAAAGGAGAAGCAAAAGAAGAAAATTGCTCACAAAAGGAGAGGAAATTCAAAAGAAAGTGAACTTGAAGCCTATCTTGAAGAGGTTGGATGATCAAGGTGAGATCTGAGCTCAGTGCAGTCAAATGTAAAGTCTATTATTGTGACCAGGCATCAACCTCCAAGGAACTTTCTCAGATACGGAATGCCATGAAGTGGTTTAATAAGGAAATGGGCGATATGAAGAACTTTCTTTCTGAGTTCCTGAAGGCAGTTGGAACTAAAGATCCTCCTCCATTGCCCCTCAAAGCAGTGCAGATATTGTTCCTAGGCCACCAGGGCCATCAATCCAGTGGTTGGGCCCTCAGGCCATCAGTTCACGAGGCTGGGCCATCAGGCCCGGAGACAGCAGCAAGTAAGCAGCCAGCAGAAGAGGTTGGACCTTCTGAGCACTTGGTAGTTGCCACCAGGGCCAATGATCTCCGACTGGGCAGCAGCATGTAGAAGAGTCAGCAGTTGCTCCTGAAGCCCCTGAGTCTTCATCCCTTGCAACTCTAGCCCCTTCCTCACCACCATCCTCTTCCATAGCACCTCCAGCTCCACCACCTTCAAACAACCCTTGCCCGCACAATTTCCTCACCAACCCTTTCCATCTCAATCTTCCCTCTCTCTTACTTCTTCCCCAATCCTTCCTCTTCCTCCATCTATCACTGAAGACTCTCCAACCTCCTCATCAGCTGAGGCATCCTCCTCATCTGGTCCTTCTTCCACCAGATCCTCTTCCACCTTTGCTCCAAGGTCACTTCTTTATCCTCCTCCTCCACCTACATCAATTACTTTCATACCTGAAAACCCACAACTTGCAGCGCCCTTCTCACCCAAGTTGAGGATCAGTTTGAACGCTCAACACTTACCTCAATTCTGGCAGTTGCCAATCATGTCCACAGGACTGATTCTCCCAGTCCTGCTCAGAAAAAAGGAAACTCTCCACCTCTATCTCTCTAACCCTCTACACCCAAATTTCCTCCTCTTTGGTTCTGCCTCACTGCTGAAACTGAAAGGAGACCAATCTATCGAGAATATCTACAGAAATGCGTTCTCTCTACAATTTTTGGCATTCCCCATCTTAACCTCACTGAACATCTTCACATTGTTCTTCCCTATTGCCCATGTCCAAAGCAAACCAATCCAAAATCCTCCAGTCAGCTGAGTGCAAGACTGAAGACCAGTGGGCAAAAGGGCACAAGACTCTATACAGTAATACCTCAAAGCCAAAGCAGACAGCATTTCTCGTCGAGATCACCCACTCTCTCTCTCTGAGTTTTGTTTTTCATCATCAAACTGTCTGGGGCCAGTTCATTCTCAAGGAAATCAGAATAGCAAGGCATTTTCAGCTCTATAATGATTACTGCTATCTGAATAAGATCCCTGAGGTTCAGTTGGGTCAATTCCATGAAGCCCTTGCTCCCTCCAGACTGAACATCCAGTAAATTGCTCCTTCCAAGTGGATCTCACAGCCTCAGAATGCCTGATACTGTTTTTCTTCCCAAGTTACATCCCTAGTTTTTGATTCCTCTGCTGGCTCTCATGCTTTTGAAAGATTTGCTCATGTGATGGGCCGTCAGTCAGCTAAGCAGGGTCGCCTCCCCTCCTTCTGAGGTTCATATTTAGAGATACCATTTGGGGCACATCTCTTCTGAGGTTCTGGCTCCCTTAATCTCTGAGTGTGAAAGGCTTTCTCCCACAGACTGGCAAAGCACTATCATCAGTCTGCTCTCCAACTGGAATCAGTCAACAGTTCTTTGTTCAAGGAAGGGAAGCCGATTCTATCTGCTGAAGCCTTCTTGGATCTGAATTCTATAAATCCAGTTCAAGTCTTTTATGTTCAATGGGCCTCAGAGATTCAGCTTTCTTTGCTTTGAAGAAGGACCTGCATGATCACCAGATTGTCTATCCTATCACCCTTGATCATTTCCTTCAGATGCTAGCTTTGGGAAGAGTACCTACTTCAGATTCACTATGACAAGGATCAGTATGCACTATTCCTGGAGAAACAGAGGCAGCTGTTTATTCAGCGCATGATCCCTCCATGGTGATTCTTTCACCATAGCACTTGGAGTTTTCAAGCAACTTTTTGAAGACCAAGAGATCAAGGCATGGACTGTTATTTCTCTCAGCATGCCTCTCTTCTTTCTCCTCTGGTCTATCTTCCTGTACCTTCTCAAAAGTAATACCATATCTTGTTTGTGTGTCTTTTCTCTTCTTCTTTGTCTCAGTTTATCTTTTTGCTTAATGACAAAAAGGGGGAGAAATTTCCTTAGCATTTCTGACATACAAAGCTTTTATTTTCAGAAATACAAAGTTAGGTCACTTATGCTTATTGATAAGTTTAGTTTTGTCATCACAAAAAAGGGAGAGATTGATGATCAGTATGTTTGATGATCAGTCTGTTCTCATGTAATTCTAATTAATTACATATTGATTTTGGTGAATAACAAAATGTGATTAACAAAACCTTCTCAGTTTTCTAACATACATTCTATAAGCTTGTGAGCACAGAAAAAATCTCAAGCAAAATTCAAGCCCATTTGGTAAGTATTAGTACATCTATAGCACGTCAAGTTCAGTATGATATTTCTCTAGTCCACATCGACTTCTATTGAAAATCACAACGATTTCCTTAAAGTGTAACGATTTAATGTCGTACGATTTCTTTGTAGAAATACTGTTTGATTCAAACAAATCGTCACATAACGATTTCTTAAGTCTACACAACGATTTCTTAAGACCTCGTAACGATTTGCTCTTCGCAACGATTTCTTAAGTCATCACAACGATTCTTAAGACTTCGTAACGATTTGCTCTTCGCAACGATTTCTTAAGTCATCACAACGATTTCTTAAGACCTCGTCGATTTGCTCTTTTCGCAATGATTTCTTAGTCATCACAACGATTTCTTAAGACCTCGTAACGATTTGCTCTTCGCAACGATTCTTAAGTCTTCGCAACGATTCCTTAGACATCGCATCAATTTCTTAAGAACTCATAACGATTTGCTTCCCGCACGATTTCCTAAGTGTTCTAACGATTTCTTCATTGAACACAATGATTTGCTTCATGCAACGATTTCTCAAGTGTTCATACGATTTCTTCATTGAACGCAACGATTTGCTTCATGCAACGATTTCTTAATGTTCATAACGATTTCTTCATTAACATACGATTTGCTTCATGCAACGATTTCTTAAGTGTTCATAACGATTTCTTCATTGAACGCAACGATTTGCTTCATGCAACGATTTCTTAAGTGTTCATAACGATTTCTTCATTGAACACAATGATTTCCTTCATGCAACGATTTCTTAAGAGTTCATAACGATTTATTCATTGAACACAACGATTTTCTTCATGCAACGATTTCCTAAGTGTTGTATAACGATTTCTTCATTGAACACAACGATTGGCTTCATGCAACGATTTCCTAAGTGTTCATAACAATTTCTTCACTAAACACAACGATTTTCTCTCCACAACGATTTCTTCAGTAAACATAACGATTTGGTTATGTCTTACAACGATTTAGCTAAATTGACTTGATCATAACGATTTCATAAGTCATGAATGTATCGACATTTTATGTACAACGATTTGCTATTGGTCAAAGCATTGAATAGTCAAAGTCGTCACGCATATCCTTCTGACACCTTTGCATTTAATGTAGACTGAACGTATCTCTGCATGCATCCAGACGATAACGTCCATTATTGTGCTTACTCTGTGTGTATCTTTTAGAACAACTATTTGGCATTACTATTTCTGTGATTATTTGTTCTAACGTTGACTGACACCAGAGACATCTTAGCTGTCTATCGTTTAAGGTTGAATATGTGCAGATTCTGATGACAGTCCATCTTACAACGTTGGACAAATAGAAGCCAAAGAATAACACTGAAGATTTGCGTGCACAAATGGATAAAAAGACTGTTGATTAACAGTTTCAAAAGCCATTCAATCTAATGTCTACAAGCTAGAGACAACGGATACTTTAACGATACATTTCAAATTGAAGATATAAATACAAGACATCAGTCCGAAAGAAGATCAGATGAGACTTACCAACGCATACTACAAGCAGTCTTAGCAAATTCAAATCTTCTGGGAGAATTTTAGAGCCAAGCATCCCACTCCAAATAGTCTTAGCTCTTTAGCTCTCTGTGCTGTAATCGAAATCTTGAGAGAGAGCCTATGTAGTTCTGAGAGAGATCATTGTTTAGATCTCTTTTTCTCAGGGCTATTTGCTTCAGATCGTGGCTTGTTAAAGCTTGATCTAGGGGCTTGATTTTATTGCTTATTTTTGCTGAGTTATTCCCTTCTGTTGTGAAGGAGGACCTAGTGGTGTATCCAGGGTGTTATAGTTCCCTTCGTGGTGAAGGAAGACCTGGTGGGGCATCCAGGGTGTTGTAGTTCCCCTTCGTGTGAAGAAGACCAGCTGAGCTGGGTGTTGTAGTGTCCATAGGGGGACTGTACCCTAGTTAGTGGAATCCTGAGTTATTGCTCAGGGACTGGACGTAGGACTCCTAAGGAGAGGAGGTCCGACCAGATAACTCTATGTGTTGTGTGATTGATTTCCTGTGTGTGTTTGCTGTTTATTCTAACTTTCACTAACTTCATCGAAGAACGTCTTTGTGTGAATGTTTTAAGTACAGGTATTAATCAATAATTTTTAAAAGACCCATTCACCCCCCTCTGTGGCTCGTCAACTGGGCAACAGTACTGTGTCAACCAGAATGTCTATTCTGTTTTCCTTTACTTTGTCAGTACCTTCGATGTGATTCTTAGCTTCTCCCACATCTCCACGCTGAATTTGCTGGCTAAAACTCTATTACATTCTTTCTTGCTAAGTGCATAGCATAATTGCTCTTTGCTTTGGCAGTTGAGAGAAATCTTCTTTCTATCATCTTCTATCCAGTTGACTCTGTTGTTTAGACAACTAGATCGCCTTCTTCACTATGCCCATATTGAAAATCGAATCCTTGTAGGAGTACTCAATCCTTGTTTTTCCAGTAGTATAGTCTTCACCATCGAACAGTGGTGGCATGTTTATGACTGAGCTTCGAAGTGACTTTGGGCTGCCATTTGATCTTTTCTCTTCAGATCGTTGGATCTTCTTCTTTGACGAAGAGACTAGCTCTGATACCACTTGTTGCCCAGCTAGCAAGCCCAGAGGGGGGGTGAATGGGATTCTTAAAAATTGAGAACCTAAAAATCTATTCACAAACAATCACAAAACACACTTCGATAGGTTTTAGTTTAGTAAGAGAGATAGCAAACACAATGCAATCAAACACACGACACACAGAATTTATCCTGGTTCGGACCTCCTCTCCACAGGAGTCCTACGTCCAGTCCCTGAGCAATACCTCAGGATTTCACTACTCAAGGGTACAGTCCCCCTCAAGGACACTTACACACCCAGTCGCAGCTGGTCTTCTCTTCACAACCCGAAGAGGAATTACAGCACCCTGGATCCCACCAGGTTTCCTTCTACACGAAGGGAAACAACCACCCTCAAACCCACCAGGTCTTCCTTCTCACACAAAGGGAAAGAACACAGGAATGTATTCAAGGGATGGTTCGCCCCTAGATCAAGCTAAAGACCAACGCTCGATCTGAAACAACGACTGAGAAAAAAGGTTCTACGATGAGGAACACTCTCAGCTTACAAAAGCTCTCAAGACTAACACAATGAGTGTAGAGAGCTAAGAGCTAGACAATCAGAGGATGAGGCTTTGCTCTTTCAGATGCTCGGGAAAACTTGTGAAGGTTGTTGTAATCTTATGTATATTCTTCTCGAGCTCAGTCTTCTATATATGTCTTCTATTTAAAAATTGAACGTTGAAGTGACCATTTTCTCTAAGCTTTTTTTACGTTAGAGCATGTCACTGTAGAGCTTCTTGTTCAGAAGTCTTTAGCTTTCCATGCACGCACAAGATAGAGGATCTTCTTTGATGACCGTTATCTCCATATTATCCAAACGTTGTATTGAGGTGCGCTGTCAGAGACCTGCACGCATTAAATGCTAAGACAATAGACAGCTAGGCTGTCTCTTGTTGTCAGTTAACGTTAGAGTGATTTTATAACAAAATAGAAGCTCCATTATGTTCTTTCTAAAAAGATGTTTACAGATAAGAATGGAATAGAAGATATCGTTTGCATGCAGTGCAGTGATACGTTCAGACATAATAAATGCATGTTTGTCAGAAAGATACGACGAAGACTTTGACTTTTCAACGTACTCAGAATGAGTTCAATATCAAGTTGTTATATTCCATGAAATCGTTACATGCATGACTTATGAAATTGTTTATGCAAATGAGTCGATATCGATGTAAATCGTTGCACATTTATAAGCAAACCGATGCACATACATCGTTATGACTCTATAATTAATCGTTATGAGCGAGTCGTATAATCAAATCGTTAAGGATGATGTGAGTGAATCGTTGTTTGCTGTATTGAATTGTTACGGCGACTAAGTCGTTATGTAACTAAACGAATCGTTACAGGGACAGAGTCGTTGTGTAACTTATCTAATCGTTACAAGGATCAAATCGTTATGGGACTTAACGAGTCATTGTGAGATACAAAGCGTTGCGGTCTCTTAGCAAATCGTTATAAGAGGCAAATCGTTGTGATCTCTTAGCAAATCGTTATGAGAGGCAAATCGTTGCGGTCTCTTAGCGAATCGTTATAGAGGCAAATCGTTGCGATCTCTTAGCGAATCGTTATGAGAGGCAAATCGTTGTGGTCTCTTAGCGAATCGTTATGATAGGCAATCGTTGCGATCTCTTAGCGAATCGTTATGAGAGCCTTCAATAGAATAGCGATGACTTATGAAATCGTTATAGAGCCAAAATCGATGTGAATGAGGAACGTTATAACAACTAGAGAGTCGATGTGTACTTAGAAAAATCTCATGCTTTGAACTTACATTGCTACAGAGTAAATAATACTTACCCATTTAGCTTGTTATTCCTAGTTTCATTTCCTGTACTTCAAATCTCATAGAAAATGTTGGATTAAACTTTGTTTTAGTTTTGTTAATCACCAAAATAAATATGTAATTAATTTAAATTACATGGCGATAAACTGATCATCATGGACGACATTATCTTTAGTTCCACTAACCCCTCACCGTGTGAAGAGTTCTCAAACATATGCACAGTGAATTTGAGATGAGTTTGATGGGGGAGCTTCAATTTTTTCTTAGCTTACAGGTAAAACAATATAAAGATGGGTTCTTCATCAATCAATAAAAATATGTCAGGAATTACTGAAAAGATTTCAATTTGAACAAGCCAAGCCAGCCTCTACACCAATGAGCACAAGTGTAAAATTAGAAAATGATGAGAAAGGTAAAATGGTAGATGTGACGCAATACCGAGGTATGATTCGCTCTCTCCTTTACCTTACTGCAAGTAGCCAGATATACAATTCAGTGTTTGCCTTTGTGCTAGATATCAATCTAGTCCAAAGGAAAGCCATTTGGTTGCATTTAAAAGGATTTTCAGATATCTCCCAGGTACGTTGATTTGGGTTTATGGTATCCAGCAGAGGAGTAGTTTTAATTTGATCTCATATTCTGATGCTGACTATGCTGGATGTAAAATTGATAGAAAAGTACTAGTGGATATTGTCAATTCCTTGGTGGTTGCATAGTTTCGTGGGCATCCAAAAAGTAACACTCGGTTGCACTCTCTACTGCAGAGGCAGAATATGTTCTACAGGAGTTGTGCGGCTCAAGTGTTGTGGATCAAAGTCAATTGTGTGATTACACATTGACATTGGATGCACACATATTCTTTGTGACAATACTAGTGCTATCATGTCACCACGTCCGAGAATTACGCAGCGGATATTATATTAATTAATCGAGTCGATATCCCGAGACGTGAACAGTCGGCAAATAAGCCTCTAGCTAGCACGCACTAAATGTGTATCAACACAACATCATAATAGGGCCCAAATGTTGAACTCAATGTAAATTGTATTCAAATCACAACTCATTGTATTCCAAATAGAAACTATTACAGACTAAGACTCAATAAAAGGAAAAGGTACATTCTATTCCTCACTTCCTACTACATGAATCTAATACTCAAAGTAAACTACTAAAACTAGACTCATAGTTGGAACGCTCATCACTCGGACCATTCCCATCCTCGACTTGCTCTTCCTCTTGACTTCATAGTCACCTAGATTGGGTAAAAGTAGTAATGAGCAAACTAGCCCAGTAGGATTTATATCTCAATGTGCGGGCAATGATATAAGTGACTAGCAATTTAGAACTAGGTAAGCACGATGAATGATATGCAGTACGAATAAAAACTCGTTAAACATGATACATGAACAAGCTAGAGAGAGTGATTATGATAGAACAGATTTGTGAACAAGATGACAAGATAGAACTAGCATAGATCACTTTGTACAAGCACGCAAGATTTCACTTGATGTCGAGAACGCAAGATATCACTGATTGCAATAATTGCGGGATGGCCATATCACGCAGCAAGCACGCACAACACGAAACTTTTAACACGATTCACTTAATCAGCACGAAGACACTAATGTACACCAAGAAAAATCCATCAAGAATGTACACTAGGACCGTGTATGTGGTTATTGTATCTATCATTCAACACGGCAGCTCACGACTCCCAACGCAGATGCAACGCCAGTAATCATTATACCCTATGGTTAAAATATATTTATGACTCGCCGTCATTGGGGCTAGACTGGAGCCCTTGGACACACGCCGTGCCCGTCAGCATCTCACTTAAATTTTAATGTAGATACCCACAGTCATTAATAATGGCCAATGAGAGTTTCAATAAGTAAGCATATGTAATGTCATGTTCATGATGATGATGAGACTAAGTAATAAGTAATTGAACATGATTTCATGAGAACAATGGTCAAGAGATAAATTCGGCAGCATAACGACGATTTATACTTTCGTTCAATCTTTACATTAATGGCTTTGGTCTAGATTGTAAATCACACTCACGAGAACAAGAAGAGAAGGAAGTGCATGCTATCGCCAGGGAACTTCAATGGTACAACCAACTCGTCGCCATGTGGGAATCCATGGTCAGAGGAGATTTACGGAGGCTTGGTGAAAAGGTCGCTAGTCTACCGATTCGGATGACCGTAGAGATTTTCCAATTTCCCAAGAAAGGGGCTGCCTAACAGTGCGAGTGTGTAGTGCGGTACGCGTGTCTGAATTCTCAACCATCGGTTTCAAACTCGCGGAACCACTTATCGTGATGGCACGAATTGAACAATACATTTAACTACACATGGGTTTGCAAGATTTTAAGAACAATAATTACATTTTAACATGGTAGAACAGTAGAAGATTAAATCATAAGTAGCATGAATGGATCATAACATTTAATGAGCACTTAGAATAGCATTCATGTAATTAAAGCTTTTTAAATGGGTTTAACATTTTTAAGCCATTAAGATAACCACCATGCAATGATCAGACCCAAACATGTGAAAATCACACAATAATATCACCTTAACCAGACCTCGGGTATAGTGGTTAGGTTTGCAAGAAAGTAAGGGGGGTTTAATAATGCAAAATCCTGAGATCGCGACAGAGGCATATAAGGATAGCGACAGGGCTGTCACGCCCGGGTCAGGTCGCGACAGAGCCTTGTAAGGATCGCGACAGGCTTGTCTGATCAGGCAGGCAGATCGCGACAGTGGCATATGAAGAAGGCGACATGTCTGTCATACCCGAAGGTCAGATCGAGACAGACACTTGTAAGGTAGCGACGGGTTGGACCAGAACAAGACAAGGGATGTGAACATCGCGACGTGGATGTCATCAGGCAGCCAGATAGCGACGGAGCGCACGTCGCATTCAGAAGCGACTAGTAAGTTGTCGTAACAAGACCTCTGAACGTGGCCTATCGGGCCGTCGCATTCACAGGGTCCGTGCCTGAACCTTCCAGAGAAAGGACAGTGCTTTGGATTGTAGACCAGACTTTCCTTATTTTGACACAGGGTTGTTCTAAAATTAAGAACAAATTGTACAGTGCATGAAAAATAACGAAACTATTTTAAAACACCTAGACATACAAGGGTACTTCCAGTAAACCAGAATTAGAAAATAAGTATGGTTTCGATAGCTTTGATCAAGTCGAACACAACATCAGACCAAGTGTAACCTAAAATCGTAGTTTCATGCAGCAACCCTATTACCATGCTTATAACTCTCTAACTATGACATTTAGACAAAACGTTCAACATAAACCTGAAGAGGAAACTAGTAGAATAACTTTTAGGTTATGAGTTTACTCTAATTCGGTCTTGAATCACATGCAACATATGAAGAACAGGAAAAGCCCTAACAGTGCACGACTTTGGAAAAAACGCTTATAATTCAAAATCTACTAATGAAATTCGATGAAACCAGAGGCAATGAAAGCTAACTTGATGCTCTACACATTTGGTATAGGAGATATAATATTTGGCTCGAGAAAACCTACCTTTTGGGTTGATGAAGTCTCGTTCTTCCAGAAAACCTGTGTTCAGACCACTTGGAGGAGAACGCTTAATACCTCGTTATACTGCATGAATTTGAGAATTCCACTTGGTTTAGGAAGTACTCGACCCTCTTTCCAGGGTATAAGTCTTGCACGATGGGATTTAGGTTTGCCTACCTTAGCTCGACTCCAAGAAGGTGGTTTGTGCAGGTCGTAGCAGACGAACGGGGAAGAAGATGAGCTTGGTATGCTTGATCTCCTACTCTCCAGCCTCCAAGAGCTCCTCCACACGACCCCAGCAAGTTCTAAACTCGTCCCCAGGGTTTGGGTGAAGAGTATTTAAGCATCCATGGTGTTTAGGAGTCCTATTGTAACTAGGAAAGGAGGGTTGCGGGATTGGCATGTTGGTTTCCTATTTTTGATGATTTCTTCCTCCATTAGAGAGTCTTGGCCATCAAGCAACTTCCATGGATGGGTAGGCACGAATTTGGGTTGCCAGAATGCATGATTGCATCCCAATTCAACTCTAATTGCCTCTTTTTAATTTCATCTTATTTATGGTAACGAATTTCTATGCATTTTCTTGCTTCATTTGATTTTTGGGCCATATGTGGTTCATTGGCCCAATTATGATATTGGTCATTAATATATAATGTTAGAAGTCTTTTCCATATTTTTATTTAATTTATGATTGCGTCGTATTTCGTGTTAACGGTTTTCCGACTTGTTTCCTCATTTGGATAATCGGTCACAATAACTCTTAAACCTAGCCCAAATGAGTTTTATTGACCCAATTTCTTGATGGGTCATTCGAGGATATTATTTGAAGCCCATATATGATTTTTATTATTTTTCTAACTCATCCAAGTACGTATGATAATGATATTTCGACTTATTCATGAATTACGATAATAAGTCACGAAACGCTTTAACTTTGCTAATCTGATTTTTCTTGGCACAAATTTATTTGTGAAACATTTAGTATTAATGTTTGGGTTGATTTATAATTTTTACGGAATTTTCCGATGTGTTTTAGCACATACGATAATGATACGTATGTTTTAAATATTCTAATATTATGGAAATTATTTATTTCCATTTATTGAATTTTATGTATTTAAAATTTTCCGGGGTGCTACACCCTCCCCCACTTAAGAGAATTTGGTCCCCAAATTCATAGATCATTAATTGGCTTTTGATAGTTATGATCATTGAGCTCGTTTCGGATTTAATTCTTCTAACTTGTTTCAACTTTGTGAATGCTAGTCCCACATCTACACCTATAGCCATCCATACTATCGGTTTGGTTCCTTCCACTCCTGTTTTCTTTCACGGTTGACATAACTCCATCTTAATCCTCCAGATGAACTATGGTATAATGACTAGATTATTCCTTTCTAATTTCTCCTTAATGATCTCCCCCACTTAGAAATGTACTCATAAGAAAAGCATCTTAAGATCAGTCTAGGGGTTTAACAATCATACCTCCTTCCGAGAGTTCTGCTGGAGTTATTGCATTCACGCGTCCTTGACTCTTTACCACTCCTTGGTTTCTTCCAGCTTGGTCTTTTAGCATGGGACAGTTGGAAAGGCGGTGGTCGCGACTCCCGCATCGCAGGCAAGCTCCTGCCTTCTTCTAGCACTCTTCTGCTCTGTGTCCAGGCTTGTTGCAAAAGTTACAATATTCAACCATCGTTGTTTCTTCTACTTTGATCTTTTTCTCCATGCCATAGTCCTTCCCAGTGGTGGTCTTTTTTTTGTTGTTGTTGTTATTGTTGTTGGTGGTGAAAGTTCCAGTCGTATCGACTGCTCCTTTTTTATAAAGGTCGGCTTTGAGATGTCCTTCCTCCTCATGCCTTCCACCTTAGCCATAGTGTCTTCTACTAGTTGGGCTCTTTGGACCATCTCAGTATAGGTTTGGATGTTGTGAGGTCCGAGCTTCTCAATAAACATGGTCTGAGCCCATCCATGAACCGTTTGCCTTCAGTCTTTCCGTTCCCACCAGGTGTGGGGCATACACATCTAGACGCGCAAACTGAGCCTCATACTCAGCCACGGACATTCCCTTTTGCTTCAGTGCGGCAAATTCTACCGCTTTCTTTTCCTTAACTCTCTCAGAGAAATACTTTCCCCGGAATATCTCCAGGAATTCAGCCCACTCCAGTTCAGCTATATTAGGCAGGTGGGCCGATGTGGCCTTCCACCATGCTTGGCATCCTTAGTAAATTGAAAAGTGGCCAGTACCACCTTCTCCCTGTTCGTGCATTGCATGACTTGGAAGATCCTTTCTATCTCCTTGCCAGTTTTTCTGTCTCGTCTGGATCAGGGGATCCAGAGAAACCTGGAGGGTTTAAACTCCTAAAATTCCGGTGCAGATCACCGGCTCCATCCTTGCGGCTCTAGCTTGATTTCCAGCCTGAACTACATTTTGTAGTGCCTGGGTCAATCCAGCCACGGTTTCTTGCATAACTTGCCACTGATTACGAGCCATTGCGGTTTAGTGCATAAGTTATGAGGTTCTTGAGAAAAGATGGAAACCAATTAATGTCTCTAGATACCTTATAGAGTCAATGGGTAGGAGTGTTTAATTCTTTCTAACATTCCCAGTCTCTACCCATTCTCACCAGGTACTGTATTTAATTTCCATGACCTAGGTTCCATAGGTATCTCCTATTCCTGAGACATATATCCTATTTGTATTCCTAGGCTCTGATACCACTAAACTGTCACGTCCCGAGAATTACGCAACTATATTATATTAATTAATTCGAGTCGATATCCCGAGACGTGAACAGTCGGCAAATAAGCCTCTAGCTAGCACGCACTAAATGTGTATCAACACAACATCATAATAGGCCCAAATGTTGAACTCAATGTAAATTGTATTCAAATCTCAACTCATTGTATTCCAAATGAAACTATTACAGGACTAAGACTCAATAAAAGGAAAAGATACATTCTATTCCTCACTTCCTACTACATGAATCTAACACTCAAAGAAACTACTAAAACTATACTCATAGTTGGAACGCTCATCACTCGGACGCATTCCCATCCTCGACTTGCTCTTCCTCTTGAACTTCATAGTCACCTAGATTGGGTAAAAGTAGGGAATGAGCAACTAGCCCAGTAGGATTTATATCTCAATGTGCGGGTAATGATATAAGTGATTAGCAATTTAGAACTAGGTAAGCACGATGAATGATATGCAAGTACGAATAAAACTCATTAAACATGATACATGAACAAGCTAGAGAGAGTGATTATGATAGAACAAGATTTGTGAACAAGATGACAAGATAGAACTAGCAATAGATCACTTTATACAAGGACGCAAGATTTCATTTGATGTCGAGAACGCAAGATATCACTGATTGCAATAAAACGGGATGGCCATATCACGCAAGCAAGCACGCACGAACAGACTTTTAACACGATTCACTTAATCAGCACGAAGACACTAATGTACACCAAGAAAAGATCCATCAAGAATGTACACTAGGACACGTGTATGTGGTTATTGTATCTATCATTCAACACGACACTCAGACTCCCAACGCAGATGCAACGCCAGTAATCATTATACCCCATGGTTAACAGTATATTTATGACTCGCCGTCATTGGGCTAGACTGGAGCCCTTGGACACACGCCGTGCTCGGTCAGCATCTCACTTAAATTTTAAATGTAGATACCCACAGTCATTAATAATGGCCAATGAGAGTTTCAATAAGTAAGCATATGTAATGTCATGTTCATGATGATGATGAGACTAAGTAATAAGTAAATTGAACATTATTTCATGAGAACATGGTCAAGAGATAAATTCGGCAGCATAACGGTACGATTTATACTTTCGTTCAATCTTTACATTAATGGCTTTGGTCTAGATTGTAAATCACACTCACAAGAACAAGAAGAGAAAGGAAGTGCACGCTATCTCCAGGGAACTTCAATGGTAAACCAACTCGTCGGCCATGTGGGAATCCATGGTCAGAGGAGATTTACGGAGGCCTTGGTGAAAAGGTCGCTAGTCTACCGATTCGGAATGACCGGTAGAGAGTTTCAAATTCCCAAGAAGGGGCTGCCTAACAGTGCGAGTGTGTAGTGCGGTACGCGTGTCTGAATTCTCAACCATCGTTTCAAATTCGCGGAAAGCACTTATCGTGATGGCACGAATTGAACAATGCCTTTAACTAACATGGGTTGCAAGATTTTAAGAACAATAATTATCATTTAAACATGGTAGAACAGTAGGAAGATTAAATCATAAGTAGCATGAATGGATCATAACATTTAACGAGCACTTAGAATAGCATTCATGTATTAAAGCTTTTAAATGGTTTAACACTTTTAAGCCATTAAGATAACCACCATGCAATGATCAGACCCAAACATGTGAAATCACACAATAAATATCACCTTAACCAGACCTCGGGTATAATGGTTAGGTTTGCAAGAAAGTAAGTGGGTTTTTAATGCAAAATCCTGAGATCGCGACAGAGGCATATAAGAATAGCGACAGGGCTGTCACGCCCGGGGTCAGGTCGCGACAGAGCCTTGTAAGGATCGCGACAGCTTGTCTGATCAGGCAGGCAGATCGGACAGTGGCATATGAAGAAGGCGACATGTCTGACCCGAGGTCAGATCGCGACGACACTTGTAAGGGTAGCGACGGTTGGGACCAGAACGCGACACAGGGATGTGAACATCGCGACGTGGATGTCAGATCAGCAGCCAGATAGCGACGGAGCGCACGTCGCATTCAGAAAGCGACTAGTGAGCTGTCGTAACAAGACCTCTGAACGCGGCCTATCGGGCCGTCGCGTTCACAGGGTCCGTGTCTGAACTGCAGAGAAAGGACAGTGCTTTGGATTGCGGACCAGACTTTCCTTATTTTGACACAGGGTTGTTCTAAAATTAGAACAAATTGTACAGTGCATGAAAAATAACAAACTAGTTTTAAACAACCTAGACATACAAGGGTACTTCCAGTAAATCAGAATTAGAAAATAATATGGTTTCGATAGGCTTTGATCAAGTCAAACACAACATCAGACCAAGTGTAACCTAAAACCGTAGTTTCGTGCAGCAACCCTATTACCATGCTTGTAACTCTCTAACTAATGACATTTAGACAAAACGTTCAACACAAAACCTTAGAGGATAACTAGTAGAATAACTTTCATGTAATGAGTTTACTCTAATTCGGTCTTGAATCACATGCAAAATATGAAGAACAGAAAAAGCCCTAACAGTGCACGACTTTGGAAAAACTTATAATTCAAAATCTACTAAATGAAATCGATGAAACCAGAGGGCAATGAAAGATAACTTGATGCTCTACACATTTGGTATAGGAGATATTAATATTTGGCTCGAGAAAACCTACCTTTTGGGTTGATGAAGTCTCGTTCTTCCAGAAAACCTGTGTTCAGACAACTTGGAGGAGAACGCTTAATACTCCGTGTATACTGCATGGAATTTGTGCATTCCACTTGGGTTAGGAAGTAGACTCCACCCTCTTTCCAGGGGTATAAGCCTTGCACGATGGGATTTAGGTTTGGCCTACCTTAGCTCGACTCCAAGAAGGTGGTTTTGCAGGTCGTAGCAGACGAACGGGGAAGGATGAGCTTGGTATGCTTGATCTCCTACTCTCCAGCCTCCAAGAGCTCCTCCACACGACCTCAGCAAGTTCTAAACTCGTCCCTAGGGTTTGGGTGAAGAGTATTTAAGCATCCATGGTGTTTAGGAGTCCTATTGTACTAGGAAAGGGGTTGCGGGATTGGCATGTTGGTTTCCTATTTTTGATGATTTCTTCCTCCATTAGAGAGTCTTGGCGATCAAGCAACTTCCATGGATGGGTAGGAACGAATTTGGGTTGCCAAAAATACATGATTGCATCCCAATTCAACTCTAATTGCCTCTTTTTAATTTCAGCTTATTTATGGTTACGAATTTCTATGCATTTTCTTGCTTCATTTGATTTTTGGGCCATATGTGGTCCATTGGCCTAATTATGATATTGGGTCATTAATATATAATGTTAGAAGTCTTTCCACATTTTTATTTAATTTATGATTGCGTCGTATTTCCGTGTTAACGATTTTCCGACTTGTTTCCTCATTTGGATAATCGGTCACAATAACTCTTAAACCTAGCCCAATGATTTTTATTGACCCAAATTTCTTGATGGTCATCGAAATATTATTTGAAGCCCATATATGATTTTTATTTAATTTTCTAAACTCATCCAAGTACGTATGATAATGATATTCGACTTATTCATGAAGATAAGTCACGAAACGCTTTAAACTTAGCTAATCCGATTTTTCTTGGCACAAATGTCTTTGTGAAACATTTAGTATTAATGTTTGGGTTGATTTATAATTTTTACGGAATGTTCCGATGTGTTTTAGCACATACGATAATGATACGTATGTTTTAAATATTCTAATATTATGGAAATTATTTATTTCCATTTATTTGAATTTTATGTAATTAAAAATTTCCGGGTACTACACCTCCCCCACTTGAGAATTTGGTCCCCAAATTCATAGATCATTAATTGGCTTTTGATAGTTATGATCATTGAGCTCGTTTCGGATTTAATTCTCTAACTTGTTTCAACTTTGTGAATGCTATTCCCACATCTACACCTATAGCCATCCGTACTATCGTTTTGGTTCCTTCCACTCCTGTTTTCTTTCACAGTTGACATAACTCCATCTTAATCCTCCAGATTAACTATGGTATAATGACTAGATTATTCCTTTCTAATTTCTCCTTAATGATCTCCCCCACTTAGAAATGTACTCATAAGGAAAGCATCTTAAGATCAGTCTAGGGGTTTAACAATCATACCTCCTTCCGAGAGTTTTGCTGGAGTTATTGCATTCACACGTCCTTGACGCTTTACCACTCCTTGGTTTCTTCCAGCTTGGTCTTTTAGCATGGGACAGTTGGAAAGGCGGTGGTCGCGACTCCCGCATCGCAGGCAAGCTCCTGCCTTCTTCCAGCACTCTTCTGCTCTGTGTCCAGGCTTGTTGCAAAAGTTACAATATTCACCATCGTTGTTTCTTCTACTTTGATCTTTTTCTCCATGTCATAGTCCTTCCCAGTGGTTGGTCTTTTTTTTGTTGTTGTTGTTATTGTTGTTGTTGGTGAAAGTTCCAGTCGTATCGACTGCTCCCTTTTTTATAAAGGTCGGCTTTGAGATGTCCTTCCTCCTCATGCCTTCCACCTTAGCCATAGTGTCTTCTACTAGTTGGGCTCTTTGGACCATCTCAGTATAGGTTTGGATGTTGTGAGGTCCGAGCTTCTCAATAAACATGGGTCTGAGCCCATCCATGACCGGTTTGCCTTCAGTCTTTCCGTTCCCACCAGGTGTGGGGCATACACAGCTAGACGCGCAAACTGAGCCTCATACTCAGCCACAGACATTCCCTTCTGCTTCAGTGCGTCAAATTCTACCGCTTTCTTTTCCTTAAGTCTCTCAGAGAAATACTTTCCCCGGAATATCTCCAGGAATTCAGCCCACTCCAGTTCAGCTATATTAGGCAGGTGGGCCGATGTGGCCTTCCCCATGCTCGCCATCCTTAGTAAATTGAAAAGTGGCCAGTACCACCTTCTCCATGTTTGTGCATTGCATGACTTGGAAGATCCTTTCTATCTCCTCTTGCCAATTTTCTGCCTCGTCTGGATCAGGGGATCCAGAGAAACGAGGAGGGTTTAAACTGCTAAAATTCCGGTGCAGATCACCGGCTCCATTCCTTGCGGCTCCAGCTTGATTTCCAGCCTGAACTACATTTTGTAGTGCCTGGGTCAATCCAGCCACGGTTTCTTGCATAACTTGCCACTGATTACGAGCCATTGCGGTTGAGTGCAAGAGTTATGAGGTTCCTGAGAAAAAGATGGAAACCAATTAATGTCTCTAGATACCTTATAAGAGTCAATGGGTAGGAGTGTTTAATTCTTTCTAACATATTCCCAGTCTCTAACCCATTCTCACCAGGTACTGTATTTAATTTCCATGACCTAGGTTCCATAGGTATTCCTATTCCTGAGACAATATCCTATTTGGTATTCCTAGGCTCTGATACCACTAAACTGTCACGTCCCGAGAATTACGCAGCAGATATATATTAATTATTCGAGTCGATATCCCGAGACGTGAACAGTCGGCAAATAAGCCTCTAGCTAGCACGCACTAAATGTGTATCAACACAACATCATAATAAGCCCAAATGTTGAACTCAATGTAAATTGTATTCAAATCTCAACTCATTGTATTCAAATAGAAACTATTACAAGACTAAGACTCAATAAAGGAAAAGGTACATTCTATTCCTCACTTCCTACTACATGAATCTAACACTCAAAGTAAACTACTAAAACTATACTCATAGTTGGAACGCTCATCACTCGGACGCATTCCCATCCTCGACTTGCTCTTCCTCTTGAACTTCACAGTCACCTAGATTGGGTAAAAGTAGGGAATGAGCAAACTATCCCAGTAGGATTTATATCTCAATGTGCGGGCAATGATATAAGTGATTAGCAATTTAGAACTAGGTAAGCACGATGAATGATATGCAAGTACGAATAAACTAATTAAACATGATACATGAACAATCTAGAGAGGTGATTATGATAGAACAAGATTTGTGAACAAGATGACAAGATAGAACTAGCAGTAGATCACTTTGTACAACCACGCAAGATTTCACTTGATGTCGAAAACGCAAGATATCACTATTACAATAAATGTGGGATGGCCATATCACGCAAGCAAGCACGCACGAACACGAACTTTTAACACGATTCACTTAATCAGGCACGAAGACACTAATGTACACCAAGAAAAGCCATCAAGTGTATACACTAGGACACGTGTATGTGGTTATTGTATCTATCATTCAACACGGCACTCACGACTCCCAACGCAGATCCAACGCCAGTAATCATTATACCATGGTTAACAGTATATTTATGACTCGCCGTCATTGGGGCTAGACTGGAGCCCTTGGACACACGTCGTGCCCGGTCAGCATTTCACTTAAATTTTAAATGTAGATACCCACAGTCATTAATAATGGCCAATGAGAGTTTCAATAAGTAAGCATATGTGATGTCATGTTCATGATGATGATGAGACTCAGTAATAAGTAATTGAACATGATTTCATGAGAACAATGGTCAAGAGATAAATTCGGCAGTTATAACGGTACGATTTATACTTCGTTCAATCTTTACATTAATGGCTTTGGTCTAGATTGTAAATCACACTCACGAGAACAAGAAGAGAAAGGAAGTGCACGCTATCTCCATGGAACTTTAATGGTACAACCAACTCGTCGGCCATGTGGAATCCATGGTCAGAGGAGATTTACGGAGGCCTTGGTGAAAAGGTCGCTAGTCTACCGATTCGGAATGACCGGTAGAGAGTTTCTAATTTCCCAAGAAAGGGGCTGCCTAACAGCGCGAGTGTGTAGTGCGGTACGCGTGTCTTAATTCTCAACCATCGGTTTCAAACTCGCGGAAAGCACTTATCGTGATTGCACGAATTGAACAATGCATTTAACTACACATGGGTTTGCAAGATTTTAAGAACAATAATTATCATTTTAAACATGGTAGAACAGTAGGAAGATTAAATCATAAGTAGCATGAATGGATCATAACATTTAACAAGCACTTAGAATAGCATTCATGTAATTAAAGCTTTTTAAATGGGTTTAACACTTTTAAGCCATTAAGATAACCACCATGCAATGATCAGACCCAAAACATGTGAAATCACACAATAAATATCACCTTAACCAGACCTCGGGTATAGTGGTTAGGTTTGCAAGAAAGTAAGTGGGGGTTTAATGCAAAATCCAGAGATCGCGACAGGGGCATATAAGGATAGCGACAGGGCTGTCACGCCGGGTCAGGTCGCGACAGAGCCTTGTAAGGATCGCGACAGGCTTGTCTGATCAGGCAGGCAGATCGCGACAGTGGCATATGAAGAAGGCGACATGTCTGTCAGACCCGAGGTCAGATCGCGATAGACACTTGTAAGGGTAGCGACGGGTCGGGACCAGAACGCGACACAGGGATGTGAACATCGCGATGGGGATGTCAGATCAGGCAGCCAGATAGCGACGGAGCGCACGTCGCATTCAGAAAGCGACTAGTGAGCTGTCACAACAAGACCTCTGAACATGGCTTATCGGGCCGTCGCGTTCACAGGGTCCGTGCCTAAACCTGCCAGAGAAAGGATAGTGCTTTGGATTGCGGACCAGACTTTCCTTATTTTGACACAGTGTTGTTCTAAAATTAAGAACAAATTGTACAGTGCATGAAAAATAACAAACTAGTTTTAAAACACCTAGACATACAAGAGTACTTCCAGTAAATCAGAATTAGAAAATAAGTATGGTTTCGATAGGCTTTGATCAAGTCGAACACAACATCAGACCAAGTGTAACCTAAAACCGTAGTTTCGTGCAGCAACCCTATTACCATGCTTATAACTCTCTAACTAATGACATTTTGACAAAATGTTCAACACAAACCTGAAGAGGATAACTAGTAGAACCTTCATGTTATGTGTTTACTGTAATTCGGTCTTGAATCACATGCAACATACGAAGAACAGGAAAAGCCCTAACGTGCACGACTTTGGAAAAAACTCTTATAATTCAACTCTACTAAATGAAATTCGATGAAACCAGAGGGAAATGAAAGCTAACTTGATGCTCTACACATTGGTATAGGAGATATAAAGATTTGGCCCGAGAAAACCTACCTTTTGGGTTGATCAAGTCTCGTTCTTCCAAAAATCGTGTTCAGACCACTTGGAGGAGAACGCTTAATACTCCGTGTATACTACATGGAATTTGGGCATTCCACTTGGGTTAGGAAGTAGACTCCCCCTCTTTCCAGGGGTATAAGCCTTGCACGATGGGATTTAGGTTTGGCCTACCTTAGCGCGACTCCAAGAAGGTTTTGTGCAGGTCGTAGCAGACGAACGGGGGAAGAAAATGAGCTTGGTATGCTTGATCTCCTACTCTCCAGCCTCCAAGAGCTCCTCCACATGACCCCAGCAAGTTCTAAACTCGTCCCTAGATTTGGGTGAAGAGTATTTAAGCATCCATGGTGTTTAGGAGTCCTATTGTAACTAGGAAAGGAGGGTTGCGGGATTGGCATGTTGGTTTCCTATTTTTGATGATTTCTTCCTCCATTAGAGAGTCTTGGCCATCAAGCAACTTCCATGGATGGGTAGGCATGAATTTTGGTTGCCAAGAATGCATGATTGCATCCCAATTCAACTCTAATTTCCTCCTCTTTTTAATTGCAGCTTATTTATGGTTACGAATTTCTATGCATTTCTAGCTTCATTTGATTTTTGGGCCATATGTGGTCCATTGCCCAATTATGATATTGGGTCATTAATATATAATGTTAGAAGTCTTTTCCACATTTTTATTTTATTTATGATTGCGTCGTATTTCCGTGTTAACGGTTTTTCCGACTTGTTTCCTCATTAGATAATCGGTCAATAAACTCTTAAACCTAGCCCAAATGATTTTATTGACCCAAATTTCTTGATAGGTCATTCGAGGATATTATTTGAAGCCCATATATGATTTTTATTTAATTTTCTAACTCATCCAAGTACGTATGATAATGATATTTCGACTAATTCATGAATTACGATAATAAGTCGTGAAACGCTTTAAACTTGGCTAATCCGATTTTTCTTGGCACAAATTTATTTGTGAAACATTTAGTATTAATGTTTGGGGTTGATTTATAATTTTTACGGAATTTTGATGTGTTTTAGCACATACGATAATAATACATATGTTTTAAATATTCTAATATTATGAAAATTATTTATTTCCATTTATTTGAATTTTATGTAATTAAAAATTTTCGGAGTGCTACATATCAACCTTTCAAAGAACCCAATTCAACACTGAAGGACCAAACACATTGAGATAAGGCTCACTTTTTGAGAGATGAGGTAGCCAACAAGAACCTAGACTTGACTTCATTCCAACTGAAAAGTAATTGGCTAATATCTTCACCAAACCTTTGTCAAAGATAGGTTCACCTCCTTAAGAAGAGAATTGAGGTTGTGCAAATTCAATGATCCAATACCAAATTAAGGGTAATGATCCTTATGTGTAGTGACTATGAGGTATATCAAATGGTGACATGTGGAAGAACAAGTTAGGCTTGTTTGGAAATATCATTATGCGTGAGTAAATATACTCCGCCAAGATCCATAGTCTTCTTATACATAATGGTCATTAACTTCATAATGAGGTAATCGGTTTCTTTTAGTTTTGACACATGCATCTCTTTAAAAGAATGAATTTTTACTGCTCACATGCTTATGGATGTTCTTTTGTGTGCAAATACTTGTATGTTTGTGTATCTCATTGATTGATTTGCTTGAATGATGAGTCATCATATGCACACACTATGGGGGAGTAAGTTAAGGCTAGGTGAGTGAAATTCATAAGAGATACCCTTCATATTCAATGTGTCTTTATCCCTCAATCATTGGTTCAAATCTCTCACAATTCAAAGCCTTAAACTGAGTTTTCAAGTACCTGTCGATAGCCAGAATCCCAGCTGTCGACAGCCAAGCCTTCCCAAATCTGTTTTCTGGCAAAATTCAGTATCTGTCGACAGACCCATTCTACCTGTCGACAGATAGCCTCTCCCAGAACCTTGATCTTTCTGGATCTCAGTACCTGTCGACAGGCACATACTTGTTGTCGACAGATACACATTTTCTATGAATTCTTCATCTTTTCTCATCCTTTCTTTATGAGTATGTTCATATTATTCATGCAAGGGGAGAATTGGGCTTTAATATTTATTACAACCTTTCATACTCATATAGTATCAAAGACATTGACACAATTACAATGATTTAAATAATATTTGTGTATGAGTCTAGGTTGTATCATCTAAACACATTGAACAAATCTAATGGCTTTAACCTAACTCACTTGAATAACTCCCTTGTGGATGATCATGTTCTAAATGGATTGACAAGTACGAAGAACTTAATGTTTTTACATTGGCCTTTCACCTTAAATAACCTTTGACGTTGATTTTCAAATAAAAAAAGGAGAAAAGCTACCTATTTCTAAACTCAAAAGTTCAAACAAAACTTATATGAAATGGGACAAAGGCAGAGCAATGATGAGCATCACTAAGTAACCGGGGACATGGGCATGACAAATGTCTATCTTCGCGTCAAAAAGTCTATTTTTATCTCTGCACAATGGTATGATGGTCACTCATACTGAGTAACTGGGGGTACATGCATCCCAATGTCTACCTTCACGTCAAAAGGTGAAAGTGATCCTAATTATTACTTTTCCCACATTAACTTGACAAAAGAAATAATTCAATGCAAGAAATAGAGTGTAGCCTCCACGTTTTAAATCAAGGACTTGTTTATTGTTAATTTCTAATGTAGACATTACTTTCATGTACCAACTGAACATCACCCACCAAAGAACATTTTCTTTTACAACGGTTTTATTCAAAGGGGTTATCTATTTTCATATGTTTTTTGAACGATGTCTTCTAAATGCTACAACTTGAGATTCCCGGAGTATTATCTCTTAACCATTGTAGATTTTTTATGTGTCTTAATACTAATGTTTATGACACTTTGTAGTGGGTATCAACCTATTCTCAACCTTGAAATCACATTTGGACACTCATTTCCCTCTTAAACTCTTCAAAAATCTGTTCTGGAACACTTCTGGCTAGTAGCTGTCGACAGCTACAAGGCGCCTGTCGACAGTCGGCCATCTGGGCGGTTCAGAAGCCCAACCGGCGCGCCTTTTGGCCGGATTTTGTGGGCCCCCCTTTCCTTCAAACCTCTTTTAAATACATCTAAAGGGGGAAACGCCACTCTTCACCCCCTTACCTTCCTCTAAAAGGTGTTCTCTTCCCTCTCTCAACCCTAACCCCTCTCTCCAGGGCGCCAACACCCAGAATCCTCTCCTTCTTATTCTTCCTCCTCCTCCTGTCTTCCTTCTCTTCTCAGAGATCATCTCTACTCTGACCTCTCCACTCCCATGGCTCCCGGGAAGAAGCTCAGTGCCACACGTCAGCGCCATGCTTCACCTGAAGCCGGCGAGGCCTCCAGGGCATCCGATGAGCGCAGGAGCAAGCGCCGGGATGACCGTCTGCCGGAGCTGATCATTCCTCAAGGTCTCAATCTCACCAGGGTTTGAGGTGTCTTCCAGCGCTTCGTGGAGCCACGCTGTGTGGACTTCATCTCCTTGGAAGACATGTTCCCGGTCTTCAGCCTCTCTTCGACACCCTGGGCTGGACGGACTTCTTGTACTCCTACAGCGATACTCCCCGATCGTTGTGATAGAGTTTTTCAATAACTTGGGGCTGACGGTTGTGGGTGACGAACTTCACCACGATTAAAGGTACCTCCTTCCAGATCACACCCAACCTTTTTAGCCGTGCCTTGCAACTTCCAAACTCCGGGGTTGATGTTCTTATCACCGTCCCACTGCCTCAAGTACTACAACCTTATCACCCTGCAGCCGTATGATTCTACCAAGGATCATATCAAATTGAATGCCAACACCTTCCTTCCACTTCACCGTCTCATTCATCACATCTTCACCACCATGATTGCGCCAAAGGATGGCAGTCGAGAGCTTGTGACCGAGTCCACAAGTCCCTTTTCTACTTCTTCCTCAAGGGCCAGTAGAGTTAATTTCCTATTCTAATGCTTGAACTCATCAAGCAATGCTTTCACAATCCCAAGAGTCATGCCTTACGCTTGCCATATCACCTCTCTCCTTATCTTCCTTGGCATCACAACATTCCTAAAGGAGAGCTGGTTACTCTCAAATCCCGCAGCTCCTATGATCTCACTGCTGCCCATAGGATGGGCTACAAGTTGATTGACGGGAAAGTTACCAGGGCTCTTAAGGTCAAGAGCCAAATGTGGAAGAAGAGTTCGCTAAGGATGATGAAAATGATGAAGATGATGAAGACTCTCTGCTGAGTCAATGGATGCTCAGGGTGGAGATGAAGAAGTCCGGAAGCACCCACACCACAGGTTGCTCCTCCGGATATGCAGACATTTATGGCCGATCAGTTCGCTCAAATGCAGCATCATGTTACTACTGGCTTTGATCAACTCAATGCCCGCTTTGATCAGCTGCAAGCGCATGTCAAACACAGAGAGGATGCACTTGCTGATACTCACGTTCAATTCAGCATCGGCTCACTCGACTCTCTACTGAGTTTCATGAGTTCAGTCATCCCCCTGCTCTGGGAATGACGATGTTTAGAGAGTCTAGAATTTAGTTTAGGGTCATCTAGTTTTTATTTTCACTAGGATTGGTTTATGAGTCTATAAGTTCTGTCAGTTAGTCACTTCCCTTCTTTTGTCATTGCAATGGATGTCCTTTTTGTAACTATGTGTACTTACTGATCAATGATTGAAAACACAGTTCTTTGCCTCATTCTTATCCATGTGGCATGATTTGTCTTTTTGAATGTTGTCAAAAGGGGGAGAAAACATCAATTGTAAATTTTGTCATCATCAAAAAGGGGGAGAATGTGGGTTACAATGTGTATGATGACATGTGCTTAAATGTTTTTGATGATGTTTAAAATAATTGATGTTACATGATGTTGGAAACATGATAATATGACAAAGGACATAGAATAAAGAAATGAACAAAAAAAATATTGCTTCTATGACTATTCATGTATCCATTATATCTCACATAGAATGTCTTTTGATGTAGGTGTGAATGCACACAAGACAATCAACCAAGTCAAGTGCAAGACCAAGAAATACACTTCAAGTGGTCATGTGTCGACAGCCCCCAAGGCATGTGTCGACAGATAGACCCATCCAAAACAAATAGGCTACTGGAAACACGTTTACAGCAGTATGTGTCGACAGATGAGATGCACCTATCAACAGATACAGGATGCATGTCGACAACCAGCATATCGCCTTCGACAATCCAGTCTTCCAGAACTAGCATGGTTCTGGAAACCAGAAGTCTGCAGTAGCTATCGACAGCTATAAAGCACCTGTCGACAGATGAAGAGAAAAGTCAGAAACGTGATTGTGATATGTTCTACATTAGGGTGCCCTTTAAGCATGACTCTCCATACTTGGACACCCATATATTTCACAGCAAGAAGCCACAATGCCAAAACCCTAACCAAGGTCAGAAGAAAAGCTTCTCTCTGCTGCTCTGCTTCAACTCTCCATCTAGTTCAAGGAAGATCCATCTCACGAGTGGAGTTGAAGTTGGTTCGTCCACGGTTCAAGCTTCTACATCATCTGATAATCATCAAGTTGAAGCTTGGAGTTCTTCTGGACGACCACCAAGAAGAGTTCTTCATCATGATTTGTTTCTATTTCCAGAACTCTTCTTCTTCTACACTTTTCACTACTCTGTGTGTGGCAATGGTTCAAGCATCTCTTGTGCTTGATTCACGTGTGGGTTGTTGTTCTGATTGCGTGTTTGCATCAGACAACGTGCGTGTGTGTGTTTGTAGAGTTGAACTCGCTGATAAGCTGTCGTTCTGCGTGTGTGTGTGGACAGTGGACGTAGGATACATAAGTTGTGTACTCCGAACCACCTTAAATCTTCGTGTCCTATGGTTTGCACATTTCATGGTAGATGTTTGGTAGGCACGTTGATTGTTCACACGCTAGATAGGTTGCTTAGTTTCTAATCACAACTTGCACACACACCATAGTTCGAATTCAATACATATCTGTTTAAGATTTGGATAAGTCAGTGTTAGCATCAAAAAGAAGGTCATAGTGCTTTTAAATCGGTGGTAATCTATTCAACCCCCCTTCTACATTACTGCACTAGGTGGTTCCGCACACCTTTCAGCACCTATGGGCTAGATCAGCGAGGAATCGATGTGGAATCCTCCTACCCTTAGATTTCTTTTCAGTGACTACCCCTAGTTTATTGCTACCCTGGCCTAGACTTGCACTACAACTACCAGAATCTACAGCAGGGGGTGTAGGAGTAGGAAAAGTAGTAAAAGAAGGATCCCGCGTGGGGGAAGGTGGAGAAGGGTTAAAACATTAAAAGAACTTCCCTGTGTGGGGGAAGGAGGAGGAGGAGGAAAAGCAGTAAAAATCCCCTGCATGGAGGAGGGAGTGGAGGTCCCTGCGTGGAGGGAAAAAGGAGGTCGGTCATAGGACCGAGAGAGGAGTGGCCGTAGGTCGGGGCGCACTCGGAGACAAGGAAGGAGGTGAGACGACGGAATCCGCCATTGTGAAATTGGCTTTTTTTTTGGCCCCCTCAGTGCTCAGCATGCACAGAGGGAGAGGACGAGGTGAGATCGCCAAGCTAGACAAGTGGGAGGTGAGAGCAGGCTTGAGAGAAGAGAGATGGAGCGAGGGAGCTGGAGGGTGAGCGTCTGCTCGGGAGAGTGCAGTGAAATAGCCAAGTGGGGCGTCGGTGCCTGAGGGATGCTCAGAGAATGAACAAGGGCCACGTGGTGGCCTGCAGGAGGGAAGCGGAATGCCTTGGGAAGACAGGGAAGTGGGCGCGGGTGCCCGGAGGGGAAGGGGAAGTAGGTGCGTTTCCTGGTGAGAGAGGGAGATCGGGCGCGTTTCCCGGAGAGGAGGGGGGAGTAGGCACGTTGCCTTGAGAGAAGAAGAAAGTGGGCGCGTTTCCCGGAAAGGAGAGTGAAGTGGGCGCAGTGCCCACAGAGGATGGAGAGTGGACACGTTGCCCGGGAAGAATGGGGGGCGGGCGCGGTGCCCAGAAAGACGAAGCCCACCCTGAGCCGACTTATTGTGGGAGATTCTGAACCCTGCTCAGCTTCGTCTGCTGCTGCCTACTAGTTGCTACTTCCAAATGCTCAGTTTCAACTGGTGCAAAGATTGGTCCAAGGAAAGCAGTGATGTCGCTCATATCGAACCACTGGCTCCCATTCTGCCCCGGACTCGGCCCTCTTTGCTTGCTGGGGGTTCTGTGGTTGTCTACAGCTTTGTATGTGCCTAGGGGTGAATAATGAATAGGTTCAGCAGTAATGGTGGACGTCTGTCACTTCCTGGTTGCAGCGGTCCTCTCTTGAAATGTTCATATAAGGTCCATGTGAGCGGCTGCCCCTGCTGATGATCTGCCTTGCCTGGCCTATAACCCAACCCGGCCTTGGATCTCATCCTGCTATCTTTCACGCCTCTTGTCCTACCCTGTAAATGTGCACCCAGCCCCTTGCCTGGCTGGTACCCCATGCGCATCATAATGTGCCACTCTTTCTTCGTGATGATCTTGCTCCTCTCGGCGGCATTAACTGATGAACTAGCTGGACCCAGATTCCCGCTCAGTGTGTCTAGTACAGACATCAATGGTTTATTGCTTGGCCAGATGGAAGTGACTAAATTATCAGTCACGGCGTCCACTTCCAAGATAGCAGGCTTGCTGGCAACCTTGACGACTCGCCCCTTGTAAGGAAATTTGAGGCATTGATGAATAGTTGAGATAACGGTGCCAAGTGCCTGAATGAAAGGCTGCCCAGAATCATACGAAAGTTCGAGTCCATGTCTAGAATGTGAAAATCCAGCTCCGTGACGGACGGACCCAGCCCTACCTTTAATGCAACGACCCCTTTTGGCGGCCTATTGGTGTTATCGTAAGTCGTGACAGTGATGGGCGAGGGTCGGACTAACTGTAATGCAACTCCGCATAAATTTATGTGTCCAAGGACACAACATTGATTGACGCCCCGGAGTCCCTAGGCAATTGAGACACGTGGACCCCATTGATATTAACTGTCAAGCATAGGGCGTTACCGCTGAGACTCCACCGGTGCTAACTCTGATTTGTGGAATTCAATGGCCGGATGCTGACTAGTGGGAGTCAAGACAACATTGATCTGATTTACTGGCAAATATTCATTGACCATGACCTTTTGTAACTACTACATCAGGGCCTCTTGGTGTACCAGAGATTCTCTTGATTGTTCTAGAATGGATATCCGGGCCGGTGTCTTGTCTAGATGCTTGAGTAAATCATACTGGGTCCCTGTAGGACTCCTATGACTCCTTGTGGGTTTCCTCCTCTTGGGGCACGGATACATGTTCCTGCTGCTGGGGAAAGATATGGTTGAATATACGCCCACTCCGGAGCACCATTGTTTCTCAGAGTTCTCTCCCGCTGTTGTTACCGCGGCCGATAGAATAGAAGGTGGATGAGGAGAGGTAGAATGCTGGTGGGGTGAACAATTGGTGCGGCAGTTGGATACTTGCCGCACCTGGGGGTGGAGTGAGGTACGGAGAAAAGGGGCTTGGTGATTGGTGGTAACAAGGGACGCGGTTGGTGGAGTGATTAGAAGAAGTGGGTTAGATAGTGGTGGTGTGAGGGAAGTGGTGGTAGGAGATGAGCGGTTTGTGTGTGGCGGCTCGGTGGAGGGGTTGCGTAGGAAGGGGGCTTGCGGGGCAGTGGGTGGTAGCATCATGGAGGTGATGGTGGGTTGATGGATGATGGCGGGTTAGATGGTTGGATAGATGGGTGTGGTATGGTAGGTGGTAGGGATGCGTAGGGAGGAGGGTAATGGGGCAGAAGAGGTAGGTACGCAGATAAGGGGGGTAAGGTGAAGGAGGATCGGGAGGTGGATGCGGCGGATACTTCCATCGGCCTGCTGGGTGTTCCTTCAATGCGGGAAGACGCCGTGAGGGCGTTCACCTGCTGGTTCAGAGCCTGATGCTTCGGGAGGGGATTCTTGACAATGCCCATGTTGGGCTGCTGCTGGGGTGCCTGGGGCTGCTGTTGTTTTTGTTGATGCTATTGCTGATGCTGATCCTACCTGGGAGGCCTCCTCGCCTTTATTTCAGTTATGTATTTTCCTCATCTCTTCCCAGTCTATGCCTCCATTATCATTCAGATCATATATGTAATCCTTGAAGTGGAAACACGCCTCCAAGGTGTGGCCTGGTCCCCGGTGAAATGCACAGTAACGGGATGTATCAACATTAGGAGGCCATTGTAGCCTTTCTCTCGGCAAGGTGAGTGCATTGGCGACCACTAGAGCATTGAAGATGTCGGTGAGTGTCTCCGGCAAAGGGGGATAATGGGTTCTCTTGGACCAGGGGGACGTCTAGGCTGCTGGGGCTCATAGTTGCCTGGAGGAGGGACTTGGTTGTATTGGGGAGGAGGAGGAGGAGGTTATTGTTGCTGGTACTGGTGAGGGGCAGGTTTCCGTATTGGGGCTGCTGAGGCTGGCGATATTGTAGAGGCGGTGGGGGAGCCTGATAGTTCTGGTTGGTGGGAGGCTGTTGGTACTGGGGCTGCTGGGGTTACTGTGGTGTTGAGGTTGCTGAGGTGGTGCCCTAAACACGGGAGGGTTATTTGGCTTAGAAGCTGGCTATTGTGGCTGTTGGGTTTTGGTGTTGGGACGATAGGTTGAGGGACTGGGGTTACCCATGGCACTCACCTGCTCATTTTGCATGACCCCCTCAGTTGTGGGACCGCCAGTAGGGGGGGCACCATTATTCTTCTTAAAAGTCTGGGCCTTTGGCTCAAACCTGGCCATGATCAAAGAGTCCTTCAATTGAGTCTGAATGTAGCGAGCTCTCTCATACAGTTCCTCCATGGTAGTTAGCTTGTTCATTGCCAGAATGTGTCGAAACTGCGGCGTGGCATTCGCTGTGATCATTTTCACCTGCTCGGACTCGGATAGTGGGTCTCTCAACCGCCCAGCCAATGCTCTCCATTTGTTGGCATAGTGCACGAAATCCTCATCTGTCTTCATCTTTTCAGCCATTAGGTCGGTGATTGACAGTGCGAAACCGACCCGATCCCTGTACCTCTGTAGAAACTTCCTTTGAATTGCCTCGAAATCTTCGGCATCCGTGGGCTCCAGAGAATAGAACCACTCAAGAGCGAGCCCATCCAAGGACCGGCGGAAAAGGAATGCGAGGGCACGATTGTCATTTTTCCATAAGGAGGATTTGTACATGAACTCTTTAATATGCACGAACGGGTTGCCGATGCCATTGTAGCGGCGGTAGACTGGCAGCTCAGAAGGGGGAAGGTGAAAGACTGGCATAGAAGGGAGCGCCAGTTCAAAAGAGTCCCTGGGTGCGGACACCCTCTTCAAATCTTGCTCCAAACGACTCACCTTCGCCAGGAGGGCTTGGTGAGTTGATCGGAGGATGGTTTATGGGGCATCCCGGAAGAATGAGGTTGGGGTGCGCTCAATTGGACAGAATAATAACGGGGAGGTGCGCCAGTGGGCGCGGAAGCATGGGCCAGAGCCCGAGGAAGATAAGTGGGCCTTGCCGCGTCGGGGCTTGGCCAGACATGAGAAGGCCCCCCAACAGGGCTGTGGGGGCGAGAATGAATAACAGAATGGGCTCGCGAGGGGGCAGGAGAGGCTCGGACCGTCGGGTCGCGAGCAGGTTCAGTGTAAACACCGCGTTGGGTGGAGAGCTTGAATAGGATCGGGATGGATTTCCCCTTGAGGGCAGCCTGGACCTTCTGGAGTTGAGAGGCTTGGAGGCTTTGGAGAATGTCCACGAGTTGGGACAGATCAATGGAGGTAGAGGCGTTTGCAGTGGTATGCCTCGGGGAAAGTTGAGGAAGTTGTGAATCCACCACATGAACATGCGAAGTGGATGGACGATGTGGGGTTGGTTGTGTATTTGTGCAAGTTTCTGATTGGAGTCATACACCTCATCGTATGCATCCTCATGATAACCCATGTCTTCGTATTCAGCCATTGGGAGAGATCAGCCTGGACAAAGCTGCATAAACTTTAAACAACGAGTTGATTAACAAGTAATTAGCAAACAACTACTCAAACCAGTGTGAGAGAAGATGTTAACGGATTTTTATCAAAGACTTGGGGATGCTTACATCCAATTAAATGTTCAATAAAGTTCAAGGTGGATTTTAATTGCAATGTGTCACTCAAATTGGGTATGAGCCTAAGTGGGTAGGATGAGCACTTCGGGTCCACTAAGAAACACTCCCTCTCACGCAATGGGTGCTCTAACGCAGGTCCCCGGGGTGGTACAACCTGCTCGGTCCGTCGTGAGGGAATCCACGGGGTACGGAGACTTACGGAGGTCTTGGCAAAGGTCCCCTAGTCCAATGAGATGGAATGCCCAATGGAGAGGTCGCCTTTACCAAGAAGGGTGTTTAGATCATAGTGTAAGGAGGGAAGGAGGTCCCTCGGCCGACATATGCCCTGTAAGCAATGCGAAATGCAGGATGGCAGAAAACGACTGCTTTCTGTGACAGACTGAATCGCGTCGACTACAGTCGACGCGCTTCAGATGAATCGCGTCCGTTCAGTCAGCCGCGGATCTGACAGCTCGCAGAAGCTGTAAGCGCCGCGGCGACTCCCTCCAGAGTCTGTCAAAAATTGCGTCGGGTATGTCCACCGCACAACAACACCACAAATCGCGTCGCCTGAAAGCGACGCAAATAAAAGAAGCACCAGAGGACAATTATCAAAGCAGTAAATCAATACAGCATGCTATCAACACTCAAATAGGATGAAATATTAGGCAAACCCAAATGATTTCTTCAGGTGAAGGTGAGTTAAATAGGAGGGGAACATGATGGTGATTTTTTTTTAATCAAATTTTATGGACAATGTAAAGAAAAAGACACAACACAAACCGGTAATGACGATGGGAGATCTTAACGAGCACCGCGTGGGGTGCGGAAGGAGGGCGGTGTACCACGTGGGGTACGAGGGGAGGGACACACGTAGGTGTCGAAGGAGAGGCACACGTGGGTGCCGAAAGAAAGGTAACCGGAACTAAAATGAAAAGAGTCTCATCGCGATCGCCAATTTGTAGACGTGTTTTTTTCCAAAACACACCCATAAAGAGATGATAAAAAAAGCAAATTTTTAAATAAAAAGGAAATATGGCGGATGGGAAAGAGAGAAAACAAAGACGTGCGTGTGTGCACGAGGATGAGTGTGATCGCCAGGTACACGTAGGTACCGAAGGAGACGGGCGAAGAGGCGAACACGGGGGGTACTTACCTTCACCCAAAAGTGCGAGAGAGTAGTGTGCGGGCTCTTCTTACTTCTTCCACCGGCCGCCGGCAAAGAAGATTTAGCTCCAAATGGGCTACCTTGCAAGAAAAGACAACAAGAAAACAAATGAAGGAGATATTAGGCTTTGAGGTGTAGCACCGAAATTAAGCAAAGATGAAAGAAAGGTGATAGCATGGGCGTTAACACACCTCGTGGGGTGGTGTTAAACCCCTAAAAAAAATGTGGTGTATAGGAAAATGATGTGTGTTGTGTGTTGTGTGTTGTGTGTGAGAAAATGATGTGATGAAATGCAATATATGAAACAAAAAGTGTGGGTATGGGAAAATGAGGTGTGTGTTGTGTGAGAAAATGATGTGATGAAATACAATATATGAAACAAAATAAAGTGATAATATAGAGCCCAAGACAGTAATTCTCTCTCTAGCTTCTAGAGAGAGAAGCTCTCGGTTTTTCCTGCGTGTGGATTCTTGGCATTTTTCCTAGTCCGCCGGCGGCCTGTGGGTTGCCGGAAGGTACCCCTTGTCTACCTCCGATGGATGATGCCATCTCTCATGGTGCGGAGGGCATGTCCTTTGCGCGTGCCTTGGCCTCATCCTGCGTCCGTTGAAGATTGACCTCGCCATGAAAGCTTCTGCGTTTACTGATGACGACTTGCCTGTAGTTTATTTCACCAAGGAAGAGATCCGGAAGTCTGAGCAACCTTTGAGGCTGGCCGTCGTTGCTAAGTGTTCCTATGGTAGGCCTTCTATCCCAGATATAAAAAACTACCTTTCACAGAGGTTGGCTCTTAAGGGTGACTGCATCATTAGTTCTTTGAACCTGAGGCATCTCCTGCTTCAATTTTTTGATGAGGAAGACTTCTTGAAAGTGCTTGTCTGGAAGAACCTGTACCTAAAGAGCTACCTCTTTCGGTTTTTTCGATGGTCAGCGGACTTTGACTTCTCTGTTGATCCAACTCTAATTCCCATCTGGGTGGGCTTCCCTAACCTCCCAGTCAATCTTTATAATGAAGATTATCTCAGAAGTATCGCTGGTAACTTTGGGGAGGTGCTTCGTATTCATGACTCCACATTGGCTTGGACTCAAACAGCTGAAGCTCTAGTTTGTGTTGATGTAGACATTGCTAAGCCGCTTTCTGATCGCATATGGATTGGCCATGGTGAGAAGGGTTTCTGGCAGGTTGTTAACTTCCATAGGGTGCCGCCTATTTGTAATTTCTGTCGAAGATTGGGTCACTCACAGGACAACTATAAGAAAAAGTTCAGAGATAAGGTCCAGCTCTACAACATGAGTCTGCTTCTACTGTGTCTGCCACTAAAAATGCTGATCATAAGGAGTGGCGTGTGGTTAAACGCAAGGGTACTCCTGCTAAGGATAATCTGTTGAAGCAGACGGCCTCCACGGTTCCAGTTTCCAATGTTTTTGGTCGGTTATCGGATGATGTTCGTGCTATTGATGATATTTCCAAGGGTCCAGAAGATTCACATGTCAATAATGATGAGCATGTTCCTGGGGTTCCTATTGTCCAGAACAATCTTTTGCAAGTTTCGTCACAAATAGTGAGCCCTGATGTGGAGCTGCTAGCTCCTGTCAGTTTGCTGCAGGGACGTGCATGGTTCTATTCACGATCAGACGCCTCCGTTTGAGGTTTTGTCTGCTCATGGTCCTGAGGTTACTCCGACTGCCCTGCCGGCGGGGGTACCAGAGGTGTTGCCGGATGTTGTATCCACGGCGAAATCTACACTTTCTAAAGAAGTGCGTGGTAATGAATCTTTGGATTCGGGTGTTAAGATTCTTCAGAAGTCGCAGGGTAAGTCTCACAATTCTAAATGCAACCTCATCGCGGTGGTTCCTTCTAATGACCCTATTGCTTATGCTTCATCTTGCTATTCTAAGAATATTCTTATGGCAACTGTCAAACTCTCAAAGGATGGCGTGTTGGCCCCGCAGATGGGGGTGTGTACGAGGTCCAAAGCTAAAGCATCGGAAGGGTCCTCTAAGTATCGTTCCTCATGAATCTTTCAGCCTTATTTTGGAACATTAGAGGCATTCCAACTTAGCCTCTAAGAGATCTTTTAAGCGCCTCATTAAGGTTAACCAGTTGAAGGTTATTGCTATCTTCGAACCTAAAGTTTCTTTCTCTAGAGCTCCTGCTTTATGTCGTTATTTTAAAATGGATGGCTATGCTGGAAATGCTGGGGAGGAGTCCAAGATTTGGTTAATGTGGTCCAGTACGGTCTCTCTCATGGTTACTGGTAGCTCTGACTAGTTCATTACTGCTAATATCATGAATGGTGACCAGCCAGTGTGCATGGTAACTGCTGTTTATGCTGCTTGCAACGTGGACCTTCGTCGTGTTCTTTTGACGACCTCTTGCTTTTGGGAAATAATGTTTCTTTGCCCTGGCTCGTAGGGGGCGACTTCAATTGCGTTTCAGCATTTCTGAAAAGAAGGGTGGCGTTCTTCCTAACTCCACCAGCTATGATTGATTTTAATTCTTTCTCTTCGGCAGCTGGACTCTTGGATGCAGGTTACATGGGTCAGCACTTCACCTAGTCAAATAATAGGGTGGGCCTTGTTGCTGTTAAGGCTAGGTTGGATAGGATTTTTATTAATCTTCAGTGGCAGTCATCTTTCCCTAGCTTCTGTGTTAAGCATCTTTCCAGGGGGCCTTCTGACCATGCCCCTTGTTTATGAATTTTACTAGTTGCTCTAGTATGGCCTCCAGGTTCATTTTCTAGAAGATGTGGGTCACCATGAGTCATTCATTCAAACTGTTTCTGATGTCTGGAGTAATACTGTTGCCACGTCTCCTAACCGTTTGATAATCTGCAAGCTAAGCTAAGAGCGACTAAGCGGATGTTGCGAGCCTGGAATAAAAATGTGTTCGGTAAGGTGGAGGAGGTAGTCCTTCATGCTGAAAGCCAGGTGGCGGCCAGGCAAATTCAGTTTGATGATGATCCTTCTGTTGTGAATAGAGCATCTCTCAATGCTGCTAATGCCAGCCTCCGACACGCTATGAACTGTCAGGAGATATTCTGGGCTTAGAAGGCTAGATTGAACTGGCCTAGTGATGGGGATAAGAATACTTCTTTCTATCATGCTGTGGTGCAGGGCAATAAGAGGAGAAGCTATATTCATCGGCTCAGGGTTGAGGGTGCTTGGTGTGGAAAAACAAAAATTATCTCATGAGGCAGAAATTTTTTTTCATCAGCTTCTTACTTCTGAACCTCACGTTGTGGACAACTCCTTGCTGCAGTCTATCCCTTCTCTTATCCGTGATGATCACAATGAGGCATTAACTTCTATTCCCACTGATGAAGAGGTGAAGCAGGCCGTGTGGTCTATGAATGGTGAAGGTGCGCCAGGTCCTGATGGCTTCTCGGGTTGTTTCTTTAAAACATGTTGGGCCATCATTTCAGCTGATGTTATTGCTGCTGTTAGAGGTTTCTTTATGGGGTTCCCTTTACCAAGAGGTGTCAGCTCCTCCCTCATTGCTATTATCCCTAAGGTTCCTCATCCATCATCATTCGGGGATTTCAGACCATAAGCTTTTGTAACTTCTGCTTTAAATCATCTCCAAAATTCTTTGTACTCGTCTCACTGATATCTTATCTCTCATTATTTCTGAGGAGCAGGGTGCTTTTGTCAAGGTAGAAATATTGTTGATAATATTCACCTCTCCAACCAGCTTATTCAGGATCTTGGTAGGAAACTCGTGGTCACAATGTTATTCTCAAGCTAGAGATGATGAAGGCATACGATAGAGTTGAATGGGATTTCTTGTTTGCAGTTCTTCACCAGTTCGGTTTCTCTATCAGACTCATTTCCTATATTGGCATGTTGGTTTCCAATTGTTGGTTTTCCATTATCTTCAATGGAACATCGGTTGGGTACTTTCAATCTTCTAGAGGTTTGAGTCAAGGTGACCCTCTAGCTCCAGCTCTTTTTATCATCATGGAAGAGGCTCTTAGCAGGGAGCTAAAGCATATTCAATCTTCTATTCCTCTTACTCCTTTTGCGGGTCCCAAGAACTGCCCGCTTGTTTTACACTTGCTCTTCGCGGATGACACTTTGATTTTTAGCAATGGTCAAAGATCTAATATCCTGAAGTTGCTGAGCTTTTGCGTAACTATGAGCACTGCTCTGGGCAGAAAATTAATGTGGGTAAGAGTAGTTTCATCTTATCTCCCAAGGCTCCTCTTTCTTTGGCAAAAAAGATCTCTACTATCACAGGTTTTCACCAGCAGAAGGGTGTGTTTCGCTATCTTGGAGTCCCCATCAGGTGTGGAAGAATAAGAATTGCTGATTATAAGTTCCTCATCGATAAGATAAATGCTAAGATCAGTTCGTGGAAATCTAAATTTCTATCTCAGGCTAGCAGGGCTACCCTTATTAATTCAGTTCTTAATGCCATCCCTATATACCTTGTTGTTGCTACCTCCATCCCTAAATCAGTGGTCAACTACATTGAGAGGTCTTGTGCTAATTTCTTTTAGAATGGAACTGATGGTACTCATCGGAGGCATTGGATTTCTTGGGACATTATCCACCGTCCTATTTCTGAAGGAGGGCTTCATATTAAGAGTCTTTGGCACCTTCAACTTGCCTTAGCAACAAAGCAATTATGGAATATTTATCATGGCTCCTCCATGTGGGCTAGATACGCAAGAATCAGATTTAAGGTTGACTGTGGTGAGCCATTTTCAAACTCTATTCCTCGTGGCATGCCTAGAGCGATTTTCACCGTTGCCCAGCAAATTGTTTTTAGCAATTTTAGATGGATTATTGGTGACGATAGGAGGGTGGACTTTCTAAAGCATGTCTGGATTGGGCAAGCCCCTCTTAGAGATCTGTTGTCCACTCCTTATACTGGCCCTGCTTTCACTGTTCGTGAGGTTGTTGAAAACACTGATCATCCAATTCACTACCTCATTCCATGTGGCCATATTCTTCAGGATATTAAGCTTCTTGAGCAGGACGACTGCTGCATGTGGACTGCTTCTCTTGGAGGTTCCTTCACAACTTCTTCCGCTTATGATATTCTTTCTCTGCATGGGGTGGAAAGGAAGCCCTTGGTTCGACTATGGCATCACAATTTCTATAAGCGTGCCTCCTTTTTCTGTTGGAAGCTTTTATATCGAGCAGTTCATGTGGATTCCCATATCTCCGATCAGGGTGTTCCTACTGTCTCCTGATGTTCTTGATGTACCATCCCTTGCTCTGAAGACTTGAACCATTTGTTCATCTCTAGTGAACTGGCGTGTAGCCTATGGAGGTGGGTTGCCCCCATAATGGATATTAACGTGTCAAGCTATGCCAATATCACGACCCACCTTTGGCAGATCTTACGCCAATGCAATCCTTCCACGCCTTCTGGCTTTATCTCCTTGTACTCCTCCATGTTGGTTATCTGGGAAGTCTGGCATGCTCGCTATCTCATGCGATTTGAGGGTAAGCGGCCTTCTATTAGACGTATTGTTCATAATATTCGATACATGGTCACTTCGTCCCTTGAGATGCAGGTTTTTAAGAGCCGCTCTTCTGATAAGTACCTCAAGGACCTCCAGTCTTTTGGTTTATTTCCTACAATCAAAGAGAAGTTTTTCAAGTTTGTCAGGTGGATTCCGCCCGACACTGGTTTGGTTCTTAATGTGGATGGGGCTAGTAAGGGGAACCCGGGAATTTGCGGGGGAGGCGAGTGTATCAGGGATAGCTCTGGCAATCTCCTCTTCGCTTTTGCTCACTATTATGGTTTTGGTGGTAACTTTGTGGCTGAGGTGCGCGCCCTGTGTGATGGTCTTCGCTTGGCATCTGAATATGGTTTCCCGCTGTCCTTGATCTGCTCAGATTCGATCACTCTTGTCACTCCATTTTTTCCAACAAATCTCCTACTTGGGATTTCCTGCGATGGTGGCGTGTAGCTTGCTCTTACATTCATACTTCTCATGTCAAGGTGGTTCACACTTATCGACAAGAAAATCAGATTGCCGATGCTTTGGCTATTGTCGGTTGTAAGAGTGTTAGTAACCAAATATACTTTTCTTCTTCTTCTTTACCTCGTGAATGTAAAGGTCCTCTCATTCTGGACCGGTTTGGAATTCCTAATTTCAGGCCAGATTAGCTGGGGTATGCCTCTGTGCTCTTGTACTTATTCTTATCTTTATAATAGTTTGACCCAGGTTGCCCTCACTGGTGGAGTGAGATCATTCTCCCCTCTGGGGGAGGGTGCACTCTCCTAGTTTGAGGCCCTGAGGACCACTTTTACCAAAAAATAAATAAATAAATAAAGTGAAGTGGAGGGAAAAGAAGAAGAAATGGTGATGTAGCCCGCTGTTGCAAGGGACGGAGTGGACGAAGAAAGCGCCTCCCGCTTCGCTCCAATGCGCGTGAGGAAGATAGAGGCTTCGAACTTCAAGGATTGAGTGTATGAAATGGCTTGGGATGGTGGATGCTTCTCCTCGGTTCAGAAGTCGAGTCTCCGGTGCGGTAGGGCTTCGCCGTAGTGCTTGGGTTGTGCCCCAAACAATGGCCTCGGGGGTCTATTTATAGGGACAAAATGCCTAAATCGCATCCGACACAGTGGACGCCTATTTGATTAATCACGTCCGACTAAAGCGCCGCGATTTCCAAGATTCACTTGCTTCAATTAAGCCCTTCCAAACATCGAATATGGCCATTTTAAGAATCGCGTCGACAATAGCCGCCGCGTTTCTAACCTTCCGATATATATCGATTTTTTTGTCAATATTAAAAATGGAAACAATGAATCGCGTCCATCAAAGAGGACGCGTTTTGGAATAGAATCGTTCTTTGAGGGAAAATCAATCTTATTCAAAGGAAGGTTAGAAACGCGTCGACCTAGGTGGACGCAATTCTAATTAACAATAAATCATCCCAAAATCAATTTTGGAAATTACCATAATTCGAAAATGGAAACTCTTAATCGCGGCGGCTTTAGTGGACGTGAATCTAAACAGGGTAAGTGCCAGAAAAGGAAGTGTGATATGCGTCGGTTTTACCACCGCGGATCAAGATCCTTAAATGGCATCCACTGTATCAGACGCGAATAACTTAAGTTCAAAAGACCCCTTTGGACCCTTTGTAAAAATTCCTAAAAATCCTAAAAAAAAAGTCTGGAAAAATAGGAGAATCACTCAAGAGGTTAATTCAAGAGAGCCACTTCGAGGCATTGCGGTGTAACATGAAATTTACTCAATATGTTGCCAAAATGACGTGTCTACAATTCTCTTCTACAAGAACTCTAGAACAAAATAGAGTTGTGAAAAGGAAGAATAGAACTCTGGTGGAAATGGCTAGATCCATGCTCATGGAAAGTAAATTGTCCAAATCCTTCTGGGCTGAAGCTGTGAACACAATAAATCACATTTTGAACAGAGTATTGGTCAGACCAAAAATTAGAAAAACCTCCTATGAACTTTTGAAAAATAAAAAGCCAACTTTGTCTTACTTTAAAGTTTTTGGTTGCAAGTGCTTTTTACATAATAACAATAAATAAAATCTTGATAAATTTGATTCCAAAAGTCTTGAAGCTATTTTCCTTGGTTATTCAGAAATTTCTAGAGCTTATAGAGTTTACATTCTCAAGAATAAAATTGTGGAAGAATCTCCACATGTAGTTTTTAATGAAAATTCATATGAGACTGATGACTCTACATCTTGCAAGGTTCCTCAAAATAATGAAGAAGATGACTTCATTGTCGAATCTTCACCAACTGTTGAAGAGAATGGAGATCCATTTGAAAGTTTGGACAATCAATCACCTACCACAAGTGGATCAGGTAATATTGTTCCAGAACTGAATGAACCCTAAGAGGTAATCCCTAAAAATAGATTTTTAAGAGATCATCCAATTGAGAATGTAGTTGGTGATGTGCATGATAGAGTTAGAACTAGATCATCTTTTCTGAATGCAATAAATGAAGACTCGCTGGCACTAATTTCCCAAATTGAACATAAGTCCATTGATGAAGATCTAACTAGTGAGGATTGGATCAATGCAACGCATGATGAACTTCATCAATTTGACATAAATCAAGTGTGGGAATTAGTACCCAGACCTAGTGATCAATCTGTGATTGGCACTAGATGGGTATTCAGAAATAAATTGAATGAAAATGGTCAAGTTGTTAGGAATAAAGCTAGACTAGTTGCCAATGGGTACAATCAAGAGTTTGGTATTGACTTTGAAGAATCATATGCCCCTGTAGCTAGACTAGAAGTTGTGAGAATATTTCTTGTTTTTGCATCATCCTTGAAATTTAAAGTTTATCAAATGGATGTAAAAAGTGTTTTCTTGAATGGCTACATCAAAGAAAATGTTTTTGTAGAACAACCTCCCGGATTTGAAAATGAGAAATATCTTAATCATGTTTTCAAACTTAATAAGACTCTTTATAGTCTTAAGCAAGCTCCAAGAGCTTGGTATGACCACCTGAGCTCATTTTTACTTAATAAAGGATACACAAGAGGGAGTGTAGACCAAACTTTGTTTACAAGAATTGTCAATAATCAAATTATTGTTGTTCAAATCTATGTTGATGACATAATTTTTGGGTCTACAAACAAAACCCTGTGCACTGAATTTGATGATCACATGAAAACTAAATTTGAAATGAGTTTGATGGGTGACTTACAATTCTTATTGAGATTACAGGTACATCAAACAAGTGAAGGGATTTTTGTAAGTCAAAAAAAATATGTGAAAGAACTTTTAAAAAGATTTGACTTTCAGCAGCTCAAGCACTCAAGCTGTAGCAACCCGAAAAATTTAATACTTAAAAATTTGAAATAATATTTTTTTTAAATCGAAATAATAGAAACATACATACCATTATCGTATGTGCAAGAATACATCGAAAAATTTCATAAAAATTATAAATCAATCCCAAATATTATCCCTAAGTGTTCCACAAAAAAAATTTGTGCAACAAAAATCCAATTGGCCAAATATACGTCACAACGTGACTAATTATCCAAATATGGAAACGAAATCGGAAAACTATTAACACGGAAAGATAACGCGCCCATAAATCAAACGAACATGTCGGAGAGACCCCCAACATCGGGTATTGATGACCCATTATCGGAATTGGACCAATGGACCTCCCATAGTCCATAAATAAAATCAAGTAAGAAAAATATAATAAAATCAATAACTCTATTATACCCTAATTAAAAAGGGTAATCCCATAAGATAAATTCCAATAAATAATGGGTTTTGTTAAATGGACCCTCTAGAATTTATTGGGCCAAAATAGGAATTTTTAAAAGAAGAATATTAGGAAAATACCCTAAATTCGTAACTAAAATATTACCTAAATAAAAAAGGGGTTATTAAATAAGTAAAATGGCTAATTTGTGTTGTAATTGGATTCCTAAACCTACCCTAATAGGTTGGCCACAAATTTAACTCCTATCCTAACCCAAATAGGAAGTGGCAAGCTTGGAAGGAGGTTAAGAAATAGGAAATTCGGAATTAAATAGGAGTTACAGTACTATTAGGAATTAGAAACACAACAAGCATAAATACTCTCCAATTTCTCCATGGCCGGCCCTAACACGTTGCTGGGGCTTGCTGGATCTGGAGGAGAGGCCAAGGAGGAGGAAAATTCGTGGGGAGAAGGCTTCATCAAGCTTCATCCCGAGTTCTTTAAGTTCTAGCCCTAGAAGAAGAAATCAAGTCAAGGTAGGCATTCTCACGAGCAAAATTAATGAGATTTTGACTGTAGATCATTCCATGTACCAGGAACAACACCCTCAAGTTTCACGATTTATCATCGAGCCAGTAATTACTTCTTGAATTTCGAAGTTCTGCAACAAGCTTGACCCCGAACCGTCTTCATAATTCTTGTTCTCCATGTATACTAAACCCCATGCCTTGAAATTTTTATTGGAGATACTGATGATCGTTAGGGAACATTCTCCCCTGAAAGCCCTAATTTTCATCCATCCTATCTTGCAAATTAAATCGTTCATCTCAACTGCTCACTGTGTCATGTACTTCATGTTTGACGTGATTAAAGCATGTTGAAACCCTATCTATTGTCAAATTCCTTTTTACTGTAAGTACTCACGTATGTCTAGATCAATATGAAACTTGTTTCATGATTTTTCATCGACTATACCATTAGATATGAATTTTTGAAGCACCTTATGTCAAAATAAGGAAAGTTAGACCGCAATCCAAGACATGTATGTTCCCTGTCGGACTCAGGCGCAGACCCTGAGAACGCGACGGCCTGATAGGCCACGTTCTCAGGGCCCGTCGCCACGCATTGTTTGTCGCATTCTGAAGGCGACATGCAGCACTGTTGCGATCTCGATTCCTGCACTGACCGACCCGTCGCGATCCTCATATGACCCTGTCGCGATTTGCCTGCCTGTTCAGACAAGCTCGTCGCGATCCTTACAAGCCCCCGTCGCGTTCACACATGATCTTGTCGCGACCCTTACAGAGACCCGTCGCGTTCTGGCTTTTTGCATGAAAACCCACCTTTTTGCATTGTCTATTGTTATACAGTCACCCCATGTCCTATTAACTGTCTTGTACACAGAAAGACGAAGTTGTAATTATTGAATATATTTTAATTAATTCAAGTTAATCACATGATCTATCTTGTCCATGATTTTCTCTTACACTTGCACTAACTTTGAACCATCCAATATGGCTTAACTTGGCATGAAAATTGTCACATAGAACATTTAGCAATTGATTTCAGTTATATATTTAATTGCCCTATTTTTAATAGACTTGTCTATCGTTTCTCGCGTTGTTTTGGCAATACCGTTATCGACGCTCCACTGTTCTAGAATTCCTCTAGAACGTCGGGCACTTGTTTCTATACACACACTCTCTTGACTTGGACGAACTCTCTGTCGGATACACCTTCTGCCGGACTAGTGAGTCTTTGCTCAAGGCCTCCGTAAGTCTCCTCTGTCCATGGATTCCCACATGGTCGACGAGCTGGTTGTACCCTAACACCTATGATACACTCTAGGGATCAGCAAGATCCAAATGGCCTTAGATTGTTCTCTCTCTTATCTTGAATCATGCCGGACCTCTGGACCTGTGCATAACGAGGCCAGAGGAAGGGTTGTGTATTCCACCTGACTGCCAACGCCGTACGCGCGTGTTGAGCAACTGTTACTATCACTTGTTACTCGACGTTTCATGTGCAATGACCATAAAATCTCATCTATACTCTACTCGCTCGTCTATTCATATTCACTCTACTATCTCGTCTATCTCATCTATTCATCTAGTACTCTCTTGGTACCCTTTGAGCTGTTGTGGCTCCTACTGTTTTGAACTGTTCATGACTGTCTAGCGCTAAAAATGGGTCTTGTGACTCTACTGACTTGAATGCATACTGTTCAGGGCATGGAGAGTGTCCGAGGGGCTCCAATCTAGTCCTGGGGGCAGAGAGCCACCCGAAAATACCTGCAGGGGCTATAGACGGTGTTCTGCATTGCACCGGTTCTGACTGACTGTACTGAATTGGCTAGACATCTGACTGTTATGCTATTACTATTAGTCTGATGAGTTCAGACGTACTGTGCTATCAGTGACTGTTACTGAACTGCTACTGTTCTGTTGTTGAGTGACTACAGTCGTACTCTCTACTTGCACTATTGATACTTGCTATCTTGAGTTATTGTGTTCTCTCGTGACTTAATCATAGTGCTATACTCTCTAGTTTGTCTATTGACAATAAAAGTGCTATGCTATCTCTCAGCTATCTACGGATAACCAAAGTGCCATTACTATTTCGATTGACGGAAGTTAATCAAAAGTGTTATACTATCTCGATTGGTGAAAATCAATCAAAGTGCAATTTACTCTTCACATGACCATCTACTATCTCGCCTTGCTATACATGTCGCTTGCTATTACTCGACAATGTCGTTACTTGCTATTGTTGTTATCGTTTCTATCGTGACTTGACTTCAATCATCATGCTATACTTGATTCATCTGCTATCTGAACCATGTTACTTGTGCTATTACTTTCTTGACTTTACATGACTCTCTCTATCATTTGTTACTCTGCCATTTAATGCGTTAATTACTTAAAGCCCGCTTGACTATTGAGATTTAAGTCCTATTGGGCGTTATCGCTCACCCTTCGTTATTTGTTATTGTGTCTCAGGTAAGTCAGACAATGACGTTATACGTACCTATGGGACAGGACCACAGTGATGAGTGACCTGAAGTCAATTCATGAAGTTTCCCTAGCACAATAGAGTCTAATAGTTATTGCTTTAGATTTCTTTTCAATGTAATGATGTCATTGAGCCCTATGTAATGGCTCCGAATTTGTGGTTGTAATGTTCTTAGTGATTTTTTAATGAAATCAAGAGTTATTTCAATTATTGTTCCTTAGATGCTCCGATGTTTGCGAAAGTATGCACAATTGTCCTTACCATACTCGTTGTTCGCGTCTCCCTCCGATTTATTCCGTTGCTAAATTAGAGGGGCGTGACAGTTGGTATCAGAGCCTAAGATGTCCTTATTATGATATTTTAAGTCTAGGATGCTCTAGGTGAACTGCCATGACCGTGTCTAAGTCACCACCATACCTATGTGAGAGATTGGGTAAAGCTTGGGGTTACGCTAGGAGTCTAACTATATGTATAAGCACCTAAGTTTAAAAAGAAATTAATAAGTATTATTGCTCGCAGGAACTAGGGGAGATGGCTGGCGAGCATGCGCAAATGCACGAATTACAACAGACAGTACAGGGGTTAACTCAAGCCCTTAACAACGTGATTCAAGCAGGAGCAAGAAATGGGGCAGGAGACTTATATGAGAACTTCCAATGAATAAATCCCCCTAGGTTTAATGGAACTCCGGATCCCGGTGAAGCTAAAAATTGGGTGAAGGCGATGGAATGGATCTTTAGGGTTATGCAATGTTCAGAGCAGGAGAAAGTCCTTCTGGCAACCTTCCAGTTGGACCGCGATGCTAGAGCCTGGTGGGAAGCTGCCAGTCGACAATTACCCAACATCAACATAGAGTGGGATAAATTTTAGAACTCTTCAACACCAAATATTTTTCTGAGAGGATTCGTGAGAAGAAATGCAAATGAATTCGCCAATTTGAAACAACGAATGATGTCTGTAGCAGAATATGAAGCACAATTTGAAAGATTAGCGCAGTATGCACCACATTTGGTGAGTACGGAAAAGATGAAGGCAAAGAGATTTTTAGAAGGGTTGAGACCTGTGTTATGGGAAAAGTTGGCTCCACTAGACATTAAGTATATTCAGTCATGGTATTGAGAGCTCAATTAGTCGAGGACACCATGGAACTCCTTGAAAAGATCCATAAGAAGAAGGTGTTGAAAAGAGAACGTGCTACTCATTCCAATGATAATAAAGGAAGAAATACAGTAGATAGCAAGAGAATGAAAGGGGAAGTGAAGCGGAAGGAATTTTGTAAATTTTGTAAAAAGCCAGGCATCAGATTGATAAATGTTGGAAGAAATTGGGCAGATGCTTGTGATGTGGAAGTCAACAACATCGAGTCATCAATTGTCCAATAAAGAAGAACCAAACTCCACGCCAAAGACGATTACAAGCCCTTGTGGATAAAAATCTTGCCAATGAGAGTGGACAAGGTACCATCACTAAACCCTTAGTTTAATTTCATATTATTTTCGCGATAGCAAAGCCCTAAGTGGGGGAGGTGATGAATGAAATATCCATACTAAATTAGTAGTCGTATCATATCATATGAATTTGGGGAATAATTTTTTTTTAAGTGGGGGAGGATGTAGCAACCCGGAAAATTTAATACTTAAAATTCGAAATAATAATTTTTTAAATCGAAATAATAGAAACATACATAACATTATCGTATGTGTAAAAATACATCGGAAAATTTCGTAAAAATTATAAATCAACCGCAAATATTATACCTAAGTGTTCCACGAAGAAGTTCGTGCAACGAAAAATCATATTGGCCAAATGTACGTCACAACGTGACTAATTATCCAAATAGGGAAATGAAGTTGGAAAACTATTAACACGGAAAGATAACGCGCCCATAAATCAAACGAACATGTCGGAGAGACCCCCAACATCGGGTATTGATGACCCATTCTCGGAATTGGACCAATGGACCTCTCATAGTCCATAAATAAAATCAAGTAAGAAAATATAATAAATCTGTAACTCAATTATACCCTAATTAAAAAGGGTAATCCCATAAGATAAATTCCAATAAATAATGGGTTTTGTTAAATGGACCCTCTAGAATTTATTGGGCCAAAATAGGGATTTTTAAAAGACGAATAATATGAAAATACCCTAAATTCGTAACTAAAATATTACCTAAATAAAAAAGGGGTTATTAAATAAGTAAAATAGCTAATTTGTGTTGTAATTGGATTCATAAACCTAACCTAATAGGTTGGCCACGAATTTAACTCCTATCCTAACCCAAATAGGAAGTGGCAAGCTTGGAAGGAGGTTAAGAAATAGGAAATTCGGAATTAAATAGGAGTTACAGTACTATTAGGAATTAGAAACACAACAAGCATAAATACTCTCCAATCTCTCCATGGCCAGCCCTAACACGTTGCTGGGGCTTGCTGGATCTGGAGGAGAGGCCAAGGAGGAGGAAAATTTGTGGGGAGAAGGCTTCATCAAGCTTCATCCCGAGTTCTTTAAGTTCTAGCCCTAGAAAAAGAAATCAAGTCAAGGTAGGCATTCTCACAGAAAAATTAATGAGATTTTGACTGTAGATCGTTCCATGTACCAGGAACAACACCCTCAAGTTTCATGATTTATCATCGAGCCAGTAATTACTTCTTGAATTTCGAAGTTCTGCAACTAGCTTGACCCCGAACCCTCTTCATAATTCTTGTTCTCCATCTATACCAAACCCCATGCTTGAAATTTTTATTAGAGATACTGATGATCGTTAGGGAATGTTCGCCCCTGAAAGCCCTAATTTTCATCCATCCTATCTTGCAAATTAAATCGTTCATCTCAACTGCTCACTGTGTCATGTACTTCATGTTTGACGTGATTATAGTATGTCGAAACCCTATCTATTGTCAAATTCCTATTTACTGTAAGTACTCACGTATGTCTAGATCAATATGCAACTTGTTTCATGATTTTTCATCGACTATACCATTAGATATGAATTTTTGAAACACCTTGTGTCAAAATAAGGAATGTTGGACCGTAATCCAAGACATGTCTGTTCCCTGTCGTACTCAGGCGCAGACCCTGAGAACGCGACGGCCCGATAGGCCGCGTTCTCAGGGCCCGTCGCGACGCATTGTCTATTGAATTCAGAAGGCGACAGGCAGCAATGTCGCGATCTCGATTCCTGCACTGACCGACCCATCGCGATCCTCATATGACCATGTCGCGATCTGCCTGCCTATTCAAACAAGCCTGTCGCGATCCTTACAAGCCCCCGTCGCGTTCACACTTGATCCTATCGCGACCCTTACAGAGACCCGTCGCGTTCTAGCTTTTTGCATGAAAACCTACATTTTTGCATGGTCTATTGTTATACAGTCATCGCATGTCCTATTAACTGTCTTGTACACAGAAAGACGAAGTTGTAATTATTGAATATATTTTAATTAATTCAAGTTAATCACATGATCTATCTCATCCATGATTTTCTCTTACACTTGCACTCACTTTGAACCATCCAATATGGCTTAACTTGGCATGAAAATTGTCACATAGTACATTTAGCAATTGATTTCAGTTATATATTTAATTGCCCTATTTTTAATAGACTTGTCTATCGTTTCTCGCGTTGTTTTGGGAATATCGTTATCGACGCTCCACTATTCTAGAATTCCTCTAGAACGTCGGGCACATGTTTCTATACACACTAGCTCTCTCTTGACTTGGACGAACTCTCCGTCGGATACTCCTTCTGCCGGACTAGTGAGTCTTTGCTCAAGGCCTTCGTAAGTCTCCTCTGTCCATGGATTCTCACATGGTCGACGAGCTGGTTGTACCCCAACACCTATGATACACTCTAGGGATTAGCAAGATCCAAACGGCCTTAGATTGTTCTATCTCTTATCTTGAATCACGCAGGACCTCTAGACCTATGCATAACGAGGCCAGCGGAAGGGTTGTGTATTCCACCTGACTGCCAACGCCATACGTGCGTGTTGAGCAACTGTTACTATCGCTCGTTACTCGACGTTTCATGTGCAATGACCATAAGATCTCATCTATACTCTACTCGCTCGTCTATTCATATTCACTATACTATCTCGTCTATCTCATCTATTCATCTAGTACTCTCTTGGTACTCTTTGAGCTGTTGTGGCTCCTACTGTTTTGAATTGTTCATGACTGTCTAGCGCTAAAAATGGGTCTTGTGACTCTACTGACTTGAATGCATACTGTTTAGGGCACGGAGAGTGTCTGAGGGGGTCCAATCTAGTCCTAGGGCAGAGAGCCACCCGAAAATACATGCAGGGACTATAGACGGTGTTCTGCATTGCACCAGTTCTGACTGACTGTACTGAATTTGCTAGACATCTGACTGTTATGCTATTACTGTTAGTCTGATGAGTTCAGACGTACTGTGCTATCACTGACTATTACTGAACTGCTACTGTTCTGTTGTTGAGCGACTACTGTCGTACTCTCTACTTGCACTATTTGATACTTGCTATCTTGAGTTATTGCGTTCTATCGTGACTTGATCACAGTGCTATACTCTCTAGTTTGTCTATTGACAATAAAAATGCTATGCTACCTCTCGGCTATCTATGGATAACCAAAGTGCCATTACTATTTCGATTGACGGAAGTTAATCAAAAGTGTTATACTATCTCGATTGATGAAAATCAATCAAAGTGCAATTTACTCTTCACATGACCATCTACTATCTCGCCTTGCTATACATGTCGCTTGCTATTACTCGACAATGTCGTTACTTGCTATTGTTGTTATCGTTTCTATCGTGACTTGACTTTAATCATCATGCTATACTTGATTCATCTTCTATCTGAACCATGTTACTTGTGCTATTACTTTCTCGACTTTACATGACTCTCTCTATCATTTGTTACTCTGCCATTTAATGCGTTAATTACTTAAAGCCCGCTTGACTATTGAGACTTAAGTCCTACTGGGCGTTATCGCTTACCCTTCGTTATTTGTTATTGTGTCTCAGGTAAGTCGGACAATGACGTTATACGTACTTATGGGACAGGACCAAAATGATGAGTGACCTGAAGTCAATTCATGATGTTACCCTAGCACAATGGAGTCTAATAGTTATTGCTTTATATTTCTTTTCAATGTAATGAAGTCATTGAGCCCTATGTAATGGCTCCGAATTAGTGGTTGTAATGGTCTTAGTGATTTTATAATGAAATCAAGAGTTATTCCAATTATTGTTCTTTAGATTCTCTGATGTTTGCGAAAGTATGCGCAATTGTCGTTACCATACTCATTGTTCGCGTCTCCCTCTGATTTATTCTGCTGCTAAATTGGAGGGGCGTGACACAAGCACACTAATGGCAATAAATGTAAGATTAGAGGAAGATTCATTTGGTAAGTTAGTAGATCCAAAGACCTACAGAGATATGATTGGTTCTCTACTTTATCTCACAACCTCTAGATCTGACATTCAATTTAGTGTGTGCATGTGTGCTAGATTTCAAACCAATCCTAAAGAAAGTCGCATGTTAGCTGTCAAAAGAATTTTTAGATATCTTGTTGGAACATGTGAACTTGGAATTTGGTATCCTACTAGTTGCAAACTAGACTTAATTGCTTATTGTGATGCTGATTATGCTGGTTGTAATCTTGATAGAAAAAGTACTAGTGGTTTGTGTTTATTTCTAGCTGGATGCCTAATTTCTTGGGATTCTAAGAAGCAACATTCAGTAGCTCTATCCACTGCAGAGGCTGAATATGTTGCGGCTGGTTGTTGTGGCACTCAAGTTCTTTGGATGAAATATCAGCTCCTAGACTATAATCACAAATTGGGTTGTATTCCTATTTTGTGTGATAACACTAGTGCTATTAATTTGTCTAAAAACCCAATTCAGCATTCACGAACAAAACACATTGAAATAAGGCACCATTTTCTAAGGGATGAGGTTGCTAAGAAATCTTTTGAGCCTCACTTCATTGAAACTGAAAAATATATTGTTGATATTTTCACTAAGCCTCTTCCAGAAAACATATTTCCATCTTTAAGGAGAGAGCTTAGTTTGTGCAAACTTCCACATCATTGATCTCTTCCATCTTCTGTTTGCAAATAAAATCTTGGAGTTTATCAAATAAAAGCCTTCTTGTTCTTGCAAATAAATTCTCACTTCTCACAGTGCATTAACATTTTTGGTATATCAAATAGTGATTTGAAGAAAGGTAAGTCGGGCTTGTCTGGACACTTTCACTATGTGTGAGTATATGTCTCCGCCAAGTATCAAGAGCCTTATATGCAACTATTGAGGGGGGGCTTTGCTTTTCAATAAAAAAACTCATGTTACTTCTACTATCTCAGTTATTTACTTTCAATTCATTGAATCCCTCCTTCTTCAATAATTTTCATGGTCACCATGTTAGGGGGAGATTGATGATAAGGGGAGTCATTTGATATCAGAAATTGTGCTCTTTGTCAATTCCTCTCTTATCTGATATCTGAATTCTTGACACTGGTTGTCAATCTTGAGCCCCAATTTATCAGAATTTTTTAGTCTCAATTCCATTTTCATATGAGAGACTTAATACATTTAAACAAACTAATTATGCATTTAGTTTACTCTCAAAGATTCATTTTCATATCAAAGTTGTGCTATCTTAATACTGAATGTCTTTAAAATGATTTGTAAAACACTTATAGGCACATGAGTGGCATTAATATTTAACATATGCAAGTTTAAGCTTTACTTTTACCACATGTTCATAATAGTTTCTCTACATTCATATCCATGACTTGTCTGGTCAAAGCAAACAAAATCCTGCATAACATTAAAAGAAAATGAACAACAATATGGAAAGATACAAACAGAGCAGTGCAAATTCTTGAACCACTGAGTAACCGGGCCATTTCACCTAAAAAGTGATCTGTTTCGCGTCAAAAAGTGGGAAACAAATTTTCAACTCTGTATAAGATACTGAAAGTTAAACCATTGAGTAATCAGGAGGTCTTGCATCTGGTAAATGTGATCTCTTGCACTAAAAGGTGAGATTTAACTAATTTATTTTTGTATTCTTTCCCAGCTCAAAATTGAAAAGAAATTCAACAAGACAGGATAGAAAAGCTTAAGACCTTACTAAAGTTCAAGTATATTGAGTTTAGCCTTACTATTCTACATTGTGTTACATTTAAAGCTTCTAACTTCCTTGTTGAATACTTTTCTTCACTCACATAGGTCACTTTTATTCACATTTGCATCATTATTTTAACTACATTCAGATCGTTATATTTTGCTATACTTTGTGTTGAGTGTGTCCTTGTGATTAAACTTTTATGCACAATCAAAACATAATAATTTCTCTCATTTGTCAATATCACTTTGTCTCATTTATTTTGATCATTTCTGAACATCTTTTTCTTACCACTTCATTTCCTGAACTCCTACCTTCTTAGTTTTTCATGACTATCCTTTTGATGTTGTCAAAAAGGGGAGAAAAATAAAATTGGTTGATGCCGTCAGTATGCTTTGGGGGAGAAATATGGAGAATTTGGTAAATTGGTTTGAGAAATTGGAGAAAGTGTAGGTTGTAGGAGAAACAGCAGTCAGGGGGAGTATGAAGAGCCAAGTTTGAGTATTTGTTTTGTCATCATCAAAAAGGGGGAGAATATTATGTGGTGTGTTTTGAAATTCCTTATTGATGATTTCTATAATGATGACCAATGAACATCACTCATTTCTTTGATTTTGATGATGATATATTGCACATATTGATTATATTACATAATGCTCAAACAACATGATCTTGATACTTAATATCTTATATCTTACTCTTTATGACATGTTTTGATGGTCTACTCTTCATATGTACAGGTTTTACAGAGTTTTTGTAAAAGTAGGTCGACTCTAGTTGATAGATAGGTCGACTCTACAAGACTGCCTAGCAAACTCCTGAAGAAAATGTCACAGATAGGTCAACTCTAATTGACAGATAGGTCGACTCTTAAAGACTGCCCAGCAAGTTTTGAAGAGTAAATGTCAGTAGTGTCGACTCTATTTGGAGATGAGGTCGACACTAGTATCCATCCAGTGGAACCAATTTTTGGAGGAATAAACAGGAGGTCGACTCTGCCTACTGATGAGGTCGACTCTGTCTGCTGATCAGATCGACTCTACTTGTTGATCAGGTCGACTCTACCTGTTGGCCAGGTCGACACTAGTGTTCTGACCAGTAAGTCTTGGACTGATGATTGGTCAGTAGGTCGACTCTCTTGAAGAATGAGGTCGACTCTCTCTTTCTATGCAAACCCAGAATTGTGCAGAGGATGAATCTGATGGCTGTGATTTCGTTTTGAGGTCCTTATGGAATATGCTATAATTACTAAATTGCCCTTTCATCCAAGTGGCGATGTGATGAAGACCTTTTGGACACATAGTAGCCCAGGATGCTTTCTAGGTTTCTGTACACACTCCCTTCACGTAAAAAGGGACTGCACGGAGGCTATAAAGCTCTCATCTCTGTTCTGAAGCTAAGGAGCGCCCAACGAGCAATCCAGAGCCTGCAAGCCTCCAGCCTTCCAACAATTACATCCAAAGGGACGTGGTGATCAAGGCCAAGCTGTGATGTGCTGAGAAAGGGAGCAGATCGAGCTGAAGACAAAGAAGAAGAAGAAGTTTGGCGATTCAGATGCCACTGGTGCAGAGCATCGAGAATTGAAGAGGATCTCCATCAAATTCTTTCAAGGCTTCTCAATTCAAGCTTCTGCAAGACTTCTTCACCGAGGAACATTCAACCCACATCTATTTTAATTATTTCTTGGAGAGTTCATCTCACTTTCATCTGTGAGATCTGTACATGAAGTTCTGTGCAGATTTCTGTGTACGATTGAGTCTGTGAATCAGATCATTGCTAGAGGATGTGATCTCTTATGTTTTTTATCTAGCTTGTGTTGAGCCGACGTGCTCAGTTTGGAGTCGTCGTGCTCCGGTTGTGTTTGAGTCATCGTGCTCAGTGTGTAAGTTGTCGTACTCACTGTGTGTTGTGAGCCATCGCGCTCTGGTTTGTGAGCCGTTGCATTCACTGTGTGTTTGAGCCGTCGTGCTCAGTTTGTGAGTCGTCATACTCACAGTTGTGTGTTGAGCCATCGAGCTCAAGGGTGCTTGGAGTCATCGTGATCTAGTGTCTGTTGTACTCAGGTTGAGTAGTGAAGCCTCACTGTGTGAGGGGTGGGATGTAGGAATCACTGGTGTGATTTCCGAACCACCTAAAAATCCTCTGTGCAATGGTTTGATTTCTTGTCTCTGCGCTAGATGCTTGCATAGGATTTCGCTATCACTACTTGTAAACTACTTCACACATTCTATTCACACAATTCACATATATCACATCAGATCAGTAATAGTTTTTGTCAAATAGATCTATAAATCCAAGTGTTCTTTGAATTGCTTAAGCTCCGCATAATTTGGTAATAGATCTATTCAACCCCCCTTCTACATCTATTCATACTCTGAATTCGATCCTACATCTTCACCTAAACACGGGTGCCATCCACACTGCAGCTCCTCAAGACCCGATGGTCCATATTTCTCCAGATCCCTCGCGAGCACACTCTATCATTCATTCCCGCCCCAAAGTCCTGTTGAGTGGCCTTCACTGATTCGGCCAAGACCCTCCGTGGCAAGGCCCATTTACTCTCTCTGGCTGCTGCTCGTCCACCTGTGCACATTGGCGCCCCTCCCCCTTCTCCTTTGCCCACGTGAGTGCACCACATCCTTACCCTTCTGGTGCGCCTCACAAACAACCATATGATCAACTCACACAAGCACTCCTCGCTAAGGTGAGCCGATTGGAACAAGACCTGAAAAAGGTGTCCTCACCCAAGGATTCTGTTGTACTGGCTCTTCTCTCCATACCAGTCTTCCATTTTCCACCCTCAGAGCTACCTATCTACCGCCATTATAATGGCACTGGCAATCCCTTCGTCCATCTGAAAGAGTTCATGTATGAGTCCTCCTTGGCTAAATGATATAACAAGGCTCTGGCTTTCTTGTTCAGAAGAAATGGTTCTGCCTTCAAATGGTTTTACTCCTTAGAGCCAATTGATGCTAAGGATTTTTATCGTGGTCCAAAGAAAGTTTGTGCAAAATATAGAGACCGGGTTGGTCCTTCTTTATCACCGATCTAATGGATAAAAAGATGAAGGTGGATGAGGATTTCCTACACTATGCTGATCGGTGGAGAGCTATGGCTGAAAAGATAAGAAATCCATTGTTTGAGTCTGAACAAGTGAAAATGATAACTACAATGCCACACCACGGTTCAGACATATTCTAGCTATGAACAAACTAACAACCATAGAAGAGTTGTATGAGAGAGCTAGATACATTCAAACACAACTGAAGACTCTCCCATAATGTCTATGTTTAAGCCAAATGCAAAAATTTTAAGAAGAACAATGGCAATCCCCAAGCTGGTGGTTCCACAACTGAAGGGTTATCAATAATGAATAAGTGAGTGCAATGGTAACCCTAACTCACCTAATACCGCCCAAACTCCAACCAAGGCCTCAACAACCCAATACCAAACAGCAGCAACAACAACTACAATTCAAGCCCATAACCCTCCAATGTTGCGCACACCAGCTCAACAGTCTCAACAACCCCCTCCACCACTACAATATCAGCAATACCAACAAGCTCCACCATAGTACCAACAATAACCACCACCTCCTCAACGTCCCCAACAATATAATCAAGTATCCCATTCTGGAAACTATGATCCTCAACAGCCTAGAAGGCCCTTGCCTTAGAAGAGCAGAATACCCTCCCTTGCTAGAAACCCTTAGCGATATCTTCAATGCTCATGGCTGCCAATGCACTCACCTTACCGATGGAACGGCTACAGTGGCCTCCCAATGTTGATACCTCCAGCTATTGTGCATTCCATAAGGGACCGAGTCACACATGTTGAACCACTCTTATATTTTATCATTTATTTTAGTGATAAAAAAACTCATGATTAACTTAATATCATGAATATATTTAATATCATATTTTCCTCGTAAATACAACATACTATGGCACTATCATTTTATGATTTGCACTGAAAGCTAAATCGATTGTTGTTCAATACATATCAATTACTGACTAGTGCCACATCAATTACTGTTTTTAAAGTCCACATCGATTACTATACAAACACATCGATTACAGTTTACTTAAATATCGATTTCAGTCCACATCGATTTCATTCAAACATCGACTTCAGTTGAACATCGATTTCACTCAAACATCAACTTCATTCAAACATCGACTTCGGTTCAACATCGATTTCATTTAAAACATCATTTCACTTGAACATCAATTGTCCTAAACATCGATTATGTTCAAACATCGATTACATACATGGATTACACTCAAACATTGACTTCATTCAAACATCGATTTCGGTTCAACATCGATTTCATTTAAAACATCGATTTCACTTGAACATCGATTTCATTCAAACATCGACTTCAGTTCAACATCAATTTCATTTAAACATCATTTCACTTGAACATCAATTGTCCTAAACATCGATTATGTTCAAACATCGATTACATACATGGATTACACTCAAACATTGACTTCATTCAAACATCGATTTCGGTTCAACATCGATTTCATTTAAAACATCGATTTTACTTGAACATCGATTTCATTCAAACATCGACTTCAGTCGAACATCGATTTCACTCCAACTTCAACTTCTGAGGAGTTGAAGTTGACCAACTCCAACTCCTAGAAAGTTGATATGCAATACATACTCCAACTTCTTTACAGTCGAAGTTTCTATACTTAAACTTTGATTGTCCCAATATTTCAAAATGTTTGTGGCGGCAACTGAAAATTCAAATGTACTTCACATATTATCTTATTATTTCTCTATCTGACTAAAGATCTTTTTTGTTGTCTATCCTTCTAGGTAGGTGAGATGTTGTTAGCAGAAAAATAAGAAAATAAAGCAAGGTATGGGCTTTTGTCAGAAGACCTTTTTAGTCTGACCCTATCTTCTGTACCTACAGATAAGACTTCCCTCTACACCAAGGTGCTGTTAGACGAAGAAGAAGAAGAAGATGAGCAAACGGCTAGAAGAGTTCCAACGGATCTCTTCAACGGATATGCGCTGCTCCATAAAAGGATGAAGCAAGGGCTGAAGAACAAGACATATGAGCCTTATTGAAAATTTCTGAAAGAGTGCATATCTAGTGAGAAGCCTCAACGCCATACACACTCAAAGCAAGAGAAAGAGCTCGAGCTCAAGAAGAAGAGTGCACGCAGCCATCTGAAGTCTCAGCATTCAAGCTTCTTTCCTCTCTTCACTCTCTCTGTCATCATTGTTGTAACGACCCGACCACTCGGACCCCTCGCCGGGGACCCCGAGGGTCGCGCCGCCACCCACGGATCCAAAGATCCGGAAGGTTTATATGAAAAAGTCTAGTGAGATATGTACTGAATTCGAATAATTATACAATATGTACAATATACAAAGTCTGTAAAACGCGTCCCAAGCAAAAGCACAGGTACAAGAAAAAAGGTGCAGTCCTTAAAGGGGCATACCCGAGTACTTGCAAAGCACAACTCTCAGCTCACTCGGCTACAAGAGCTCACAACGCTCGCTCTCACTGCTGCTGACAACACACGCGCCACAGCCGCCTCTGCAACCCGTCCGACACCGAGCTCCCACGACGACGAGCCCTAGCTGAAGGAAGTAGGGGGGGTGAGCCTCGCGAACAAGGCCCAGTAGGGATTACCAGTCCCTCACCGGCCAGAGCAGCAGGAACTACTACTCCGAAAACAGAAACTACCCTAGAAAGTTGTAAAGCGAGTAACACCTACAGAGGGTACTACCAAGCAGCGGAAGAGACAGCACAACTCCACGACCCACCGAGGTCGGGCCACACACACGACTCCAGCAGAAACCAACGGAGTCAGGCACGAAGCAGAAGCACCCTCGCACACCTGCCGAGACCACGGACAACCAAGTGAAACGACTCTCACCGCAAGCACGGCCACCTCAGACCTCCACAGAGTCAAGGGCCCGCAAGCAGAACCACCCCGGACCCCCGATACCACCGCAAGGTCGGGAGCTATACACGCCGGTGCCACTACGGACTGGGACCCAAGAACGGAACCGAGAGACCCCAAGCGGGACCACCAGAAACACAGTCTGCCCAAGGACAGACCACAACGCCGCACAAGACTAACACAGCCAGGCTATAACCGTCGTGGAGCAAGGGCAACGAGGAACACTCAGAACGTCGCGAGGAAACGTCGTCACAGCAATACCAACCAAGCCACCGCCGCTAGCAGCCAAGAGGGGGACCCGCGGTCCCCACACGCTCTGCTCGCTAGCCTAGCTCCTGCCTCCGCCTCTGTGCGAGGGTGAGACAGAGCCGCCAAGAACACACAACACAACCAACACCGCAGCCTGGCCAAGCTGCGGCCTCACGCCTGACCTCCCTACACGGCTCCGAAACCAACTAGAGCGAGGCAGTGAGACAAAGGACTATCTGGTCTGCACCAGGAAAGCACTCTGAACCCCTCTGCGTCCCAGACCCAGATAAGAGAGCTCTACAAACGACTCGGCGCCGCTGTCCAACCTCATTTTCCCCTCAGCTCCAGAGTCCGCTCTGTCGGCTGCCAACTCGAGCACACTCATAGCCCCGAACACTCCCTCTAAGGCTCACGAGGACGGGGTCCCCGGAAACGGAGACAACCTCTGAACGGGACAAGCCCTCAAGTGCCAAGCACCGGGCGAAAGGCGGGGCAAGCATAACAAGAACCACGCCACACTGCTGGCTCGGAAGATCTTTTCTATCTCCCTCATCCAGCTTTCTGCCAACAATGGGTCGCTCTCCCCCTTAAAAGAGGGTGGCAGCATCCTCTTAAACCTTTCCATGGTAGAAGGTCCACCATGGTCCTGAGCTGGTACTTGAGCCTGCTACAGTACCCAACAATCAATTCACAATCAACACAATATCGCGTAATTAAATAAAACAGACTATTATTCATTTTATTAGTCTAACCTGAGCCTCCAACTGTGCCTGAGTGCTGCCTGGGTATGAGCCTGCGTCTGCATGGCTTGCACCAGACCTTGCATGATACTCCATAATCCACAGGCGACGGTGGGGGAAGTACAGGACCTTGCGGTGCCGGGGCCTGCTACTCCGCCCGCTCGTCACGTCTCGGCTCGTCCTCACGGGCGGCGCTCCGCCACGCCTACCTCTCAAGCCATGGCTGTAATAAATTTCAGCCACCATTAGAGCTAGGTTATTAAGTTTTCTAACCATTTTTCTTATCTATTTTTCAATTTTTATTAATCATTTCTACACATGTGGACATTTCTATGTAGACTTAGCATGTAATAGGGATGATGACATATGTATTCATGTGCAATCTCAACCGGTTTCTCTGATACCAATCTCTATAACGACCCTCATTATACCGGTACGTTATACCAACCCACGTCGGTATAGCGAGCGTCATCACAGTGGGACATTTACCCAACATAACAACTCACTGAGATAACTGAATATAAGAACAGTAGCGGAGTAAAAAGAACCATTGTCTTCATTTCATTCATCATCCACATTTAACATACATGATCCGATAACATTTAAGAACTAAAAGTCCACATAATTTAAATTGCTGAAAATAAAATACATAGATGTCCATACTTATACATTTTTCCATGATAATGCTAATACAATGTTCAAATTACATACTATGAAAACACAAAAGTCACAAGTGCTCCAACACTCTAATCGCCGCTCTCGGAGTCGGTCTCCAACGTCTCCTCCACAAGTGTCTCGTCACCAACTACACTTGTACGCCGAAACAAGTAGTGAGTCTAAAAGACTCCGCAAGTGATTCTACACATACCGTACATGCACATATCGTAGTAGGTTCTACATACACGTTCACAAGACACATCATGTAGCATGCTTGACATTAATTTTTCAACCATCATGGTGAATCTACAATTTAAACACATGGACTATGCTTTCAGATTTCTTAAAATAGAGTCACCTATCACATACTTTCTATTCATTTCTCACATAAAAATCTACCTTCAACCAACTAAGACATGAAAGCCATTAACATGAATTTCTGAGCATGCATGAAAGGAAACATACCTAACATGGAATCTACATATTCCTACGCATATACGTAACCATTTTACATGCTTTAAGCTTGCTGGTTTTACATGCTTTGGCAACCAAAAATATAACACATGAAAGCTACAACAATAATTAAATCACGACATATGAACAACCAAATGGAAGTTATTTATGTATACTTACAATTATCCCTAGCATGAATTCTAGGCATTTTGCATACATAACATGATCATAACATAGTAAAGCTACTGTTTAGCATGATTTCAGATTGTCATAACATGGATTAGAAACTCACATCCTCACATTTTGGGTTCACATTTTTACATGATTTCATTTTGCATATTTCACACTTACACATGCACTTTTACACATTGTTCACATTCACATGACACATACACATTTACACATTCACATTTAGTGCCGTGACACATAGTCCAAACCACCAAAGAAGGACACACACATCACATCACATAGACGCCATCTAGGCAATACAATGCCGACTCTTGACTGCGCAGACCGGGAGAACAGTCTCCACCCTAACCAGTGGTACTTGTCCACCTCCAGGATTTCCCCCTAATGCCTTTAGGGTCACAAACACATTGAACCTGCTCAGGGGACTTTTCCCTGATACGGTTCCACTGCCTTCTGTGGAAGCAGTGTCACACTTGGCACAATTTACACATTTCACGTTTTCCGATTTAAGCACTTAGTTTAACACATGACACTCACATCTCCTCATTCACTCATTCACACACGGGGCTCTGTTTTCCTGACATGACACTACAATTTCAGAAAGTTTAACTCAGGAAATTTCACTAATCAGGTCGCTATATACAAAATCAAATCATTTTACAACGCATGTAGTTTCACATTTTTACATGGAAAATTTATATTGCATCATATACTGGTCCAAATGACCTGAATTTTAACCACAGGCTAATTTCGGGTTTAGATTCTTCATGCAAAATTTCAGATTTTTATAAGCTAAAAAGAAATTACAGAAAATTTAACATTAATTTCCATGCTATCCACAATTCAATTTTGCATGGAGTTGAACACCAATCACAATTTAACAGTTCACTATATGAACTCTAACAGGCATGTAGTTACAGAATTTATTCCTGAAATTCGTGGGCAATACATGATTTACCGAAGATTTATCATGACCTATGCATGATTTCTATCTCCCATACAACATTTCATTAATTTCACAAGCATGGGAAAAATCTCAAATTTCAGAACAGAGACTGACTAATACATGCAGACCCTAAATGTAGGACACTCAGATTCGTCCTAAATCATACAAACAAGGGTTGACAAGATTAGCAATTCATCATACTGTATTTCCATGGAATAAATAAACTCTATCATTTACCACCTTGCATAAAATCCATCACACACCACAGTCACTAGTATACATAGTACATAAGAGATTACATTATATCCTCATTGTGAAACATATCGAAATTAATCATGTAGAAGGGCAGAACAGCTTGCTGTTCTGCTCAGGGAACTAACGGCAAGCTATGGCCGCTAATTTAATGTTAACGGCACAACCGATGGACGCTAAGCATGATCTTAGCGGCAATGGATATTGCCGTTAATGTCAGGTCTGTGCAACACAGACCCGAGCTCCAAGATGGGGTGAATTTGGGGGTCTAGGACACGATAGAAAATATATAAAAATGGTAAAACCCCCTAGACACATACATGAACACTATGGGTAGGGTACTTGCTCTAGAAAAACTACCCAAAGGGATCAAAAGGCTTGGTGAAGCTCTCCTTGGGCTGTCCCAAGAAGTTCCTAACCAGTCCCCAAGACAGCTTCCCTCCAGGTTCTTGAGCAAGCTCCACAGCAGGTCGAGGTCGGGGATGCCTTCCTCGATGATCCAGCAAGCTCCTTGATGCAGCAGAACCCCAGAACAAGCTTTAGATCTTTAGATTTAGGTTTGCAAAGATGGGGTTTTCCTCACAGACCTCTAGGTTTTCCTCTTCTTCCTCTCTTGCAAAAAGGCAAAGAGAAGGGTTGGGGAAGCATTTCGGGTTCAGATATATGAGAGAGGCTTCTCCTGTCCCGAAATGTTGATGTGAACCCCATTCAGTCCGTTGGAGACAGCTCCCCAATGGTTGGGGTAGCTTGCTCCCGGAAATTCTGGCTCTGCAACGCATGCAGGTCAGAGAAGTTGGCGTCCACATCGCTGGACGCTAGGGTAGTGTTGGCGTCCATAGGTTGACGCCGACACCACATCGACGTCTACTGATATTGACGCCAATCTGGCCTTCGGCCAGAACTCTAAAACATGCAGAAACTATGCACATCTTACCCTAGATATGCCATATGTAGTATATCATGAACACACTACCATCATACCATTCATACACTATTTACATCTAGTTTATACACATGCACACAATAGTATACTAACTAGTACTTACGTAGATATTTACATACGTACATACACAACATGAATTATTTACATGCAATACAATAATGCAACAAAATTCGAGGGCCTTACACCCTCTCCCCCTTAAAAGAAACTTCGTCCTCGAAGTTAGAACGACACTACTCAAACAAAAGGGGATACTTCTTCTTCATCGCATCCTCAAGCTCCCAAGTAGCCTCCTCTCGCGAGAAGTTCCGCCAGAGAACTTTCACCGACGCAATACTCTTGTTCCGGAGATGATGAACCTTCCGGTCAAGAATAGCTACTGGTTGCTCGACATACGACAGATCTGGCTGAACCTCCACTGGCTCATGACTAATCACATGAGACAAATCTCGGACATACTTCCTGAGCATTGAAACGTGAATACAGGGTGAACACTAGCCAAAGCTGGGGGTAAGGCTAGCTCATACGCCACGCTGCCCAAACGTTGAGAATCTCATATGGGCCAATGAACCTAGGGCTCAACTTACTATGCCTGCCAAATCTGACAACACCTCGAGTAGGCGATATCTTCAAGAAGACATGATCGCCAACCTCGAACTCCAAATCCTTTCTCCTGTTGTCGGCATAACTCTTCTGCCTATCCTGAGCCGCAACAAGCCTCTTTCTGATCAGCTGGATCTTATCCGAAGTTTCCTGAACTAACTCCGATCCGATCAACTGTCTATCACCAGTCTCCTCCCAACATAAAGGAGATCTGCAGGGCCTACCATACAACGCCTCGAATGGAGCCATACCAATACTCACATGAAAGCTGTTGTTGTATGCGAACTCCACAAGAGGTAAATGACGCTCACAATCATCCTTCCAATCCAGAACACACGCCTCAACATATCCTCGAGCGTCTGGATAGTCCTCTCGGACTGTCCATCAGTCTGGGGATGAAACGCCGAACTGAGCTTCAGCTCTGAGCCTAAAGCATCCTGAAGACCCTTCCATAACCTCGAAGTGAATCTCGGATCTCGATCCGAAATGATCGACTTCGGCACACCATGCAATCTAATAACACTACTAACGTACAATCTAGCTAAACTCTCTACTGACTGCTTCTTCTTCATAGGAAAGAAATGAGCAGTCTTCGAGAATCTATCTACAACTACCCAAATCGAGTCATTGCCCCTTCTAGATCGAGGCAAACCCGAAACAAAGTCCATAGTGATAGCTTCCCACTTCCACACTGGGATCTCCATCCTTTGCGTAAGGCCGGATGGTCGCTGTCGCTCGGCCTTTACTTGCTGACACACCAAACACCTAGACACAAATCCGCTACATCCTTCTCATAACGGACCACCAAAATGATCTCTTCAGATCCTGATACATCTTAGTGTTACCCGGATGAATAGAGAATCGCGATCTATGAGCCTCCGCTAACACATGCTCACGAACATCTACTAAATCAGGAACACAAACACGGTGCTGAAATCTAATCACATCGTCCTCATCACGAGCAATGCCTGCCTTGCCCACCAACTCTAAGAGTCTAGGGTCGGCTTCCTGTTGCTCGATCACCTCATCCAAAACCGAGGACCTAAGAGATAACTGAGCTACAAAAGCCTGACATAGCGATGGCTCTAACTCAGTCAACGCGCAAGCTGCATCTTCCAACATCTTCCAATCCTGCTGGAGAGACGGCCTCCTTCTACTCAGAGCATCTGCTACGACATTCGCCTTCCCAGGGTGATACTGAAGGTCGAAGTCATAGTCCTTCAAGAACTCAATCCATCTCCTCTGCCTCAGGTTTAATTCCTTTGGGAGAAAAGATACTTCAAGCTCTTGTGGTCGGTAAACACCTCAAATCTGACACCATAAAGATAGTGCCTCCAGATCTTTAGTGCATGAACCACTGCTACGAGCTCCAAGTCATGAGTCGGATAGTTCTTCTCATGCTCCTTCAACTGACGAGAAGCATAAGCCACTACCCTTTCTTGCTGCATGAGCACACCGCCTAAACCAATCTGAGACGCATCCGTGTAGATAGCAAAACCCTCTACACCTCTCGGTAAGACTAACACCGGGCTGACGTGAGCTTAGTCTTCAGCAATTGAAAACTACTCTCACACTTCTCGGACCAAACAAACTTCACTCCCTTTCTGTGTGACCTGAGTCAAAGGGGCGGCGATGGATGAAAATCCCTCAATAAATCGCCGATAGTAACCAGCCAAACCAATAAAACTACGAATCTCCGAAGGAGTCTTGGGAATCTCCCAATCCATAACAGCCTGGACCTTTGCTGGGTCAACTGCTACACCAGTACCGGAGATAACATGCCTGAGGAAATGAACCTCGCGCAACCAAAAATTGCACTTGCTGAACTTAGCATACAGCTTGTGCTCACGAAGAACCTCTAACACTATCCTCAAATGCTGACGGTGTGTGGTCTCGTCCGGAGAGTAGACCAACACATCATCAATAAACACTACGACAAAGCTATCTAGATAAGGCCTAAACACCCTGTCCATGAAATCCATGAACGATGCAGGGGCATTGGTCAATCCAAAAGGAAGGACCAAGAACTCATAATGTCCATAACAGGTTCTAAACGCCGTCTTGGACACATCCTCACTCCGAATCCTCAACTGATGATAACCAGATCGCAGATCAATCTTAGAAAAGACTGATGCATCTCGCAACTGGTCAAACAAATCATCAATATGAGGTAAGGGATACCTGTTCTTTACAGTCACTTGGTTCAGCTTCTGTAGTCAATGCATAACCTAAGTGACCCGTCTTTCTTCTTGACGAATAATACAGGTGCGCCCCAAGGGAAAACACTAGGGCGAATAAATCCCTTATCAAGCAACTCCTGCAATTGCTTCCTTAACTCGGCTAACTCCGCAGGTGCCATCCGATATGGAGCCTTCGACATAGGAGAGGTGCCCGAAAGCAACTCTATGGTAAACTCTATCTCTCTATCCGGTGGCAATCCAGACAAGTCATCAGGAAAGATATCTGGAAAATCTTGCACTACCTCAATCTCTGCAAGAGCAGGTGACTCATCAGCCTCTGGCACTAACACCACGCTGGCAAGAAAAGCGTCACAACCCTTGTTCACCATGCGCATCGCCTTCATGGCAGAGATGACCAACTTTCCCGCCAAGTTCCTTGGCAAGGGATGAGAGAACTCGTCCTCACCAGGAATGCGGAAAACGATCCTCTTCCGACGACAATCCACTAACGCATAGTGCTCCTCTAGCCAATCCAGACCAAGAATAGCATCATAGTCCTTCATCTTTAGCAAGAAGAAACACCCATCTAGGACTCTATCCTCAATGCACACAGGTAACGACGGAATGCACTTCCTAGTCGATACCGTACCCGCAGGGGTGTGCACAGACAAAGGGACCTCTAAATCCTCAGACTCTACACCTGACTCTAGGGCTAACTGCCTAGCGAACTGCTCGAAAATGAACGAGTGGGTAGCACCCGTATCAAACAAAACCCGAGCGTGCACACCTAAAAGCAAAACCGTACCTTCGGTGACATGCTCCGCCTGCTCGGCGTCCTCGCGAGCTAAAGCAAACACTCGAGCTGGGGCTCGAGGCCTTCCTGGTCTTCCTGTAGCTAGCGCTGCTGCCGCTACTGCTGGGGCTGGCGCTCCGCGCTGAACTCCCTGCTGAAGTCTTGGGCAGTCTTTGATCTTGTGGTCGCTGCTCCCACACTTCAAGCACTTGCCTGTAATCATCCAACACTCGGTACCACCATGTGTCTTCCCACAGTGGGGACACTCTTTCTTCACACCAGGGGAACGTACAGAAGGTACCTGAGAACTGTCGACTGCCACTGATCGTTGTTGTGTCTGGTACATCGCTTTCCTCTTGTCTTGTCGCTGGAACGAAGCTGCAGGTCTCTTCTGCGAAGCCTTCTTTTCTTCAATATATTGCTCCATCTCTCCCTCCTGCCTACAAGCAGCACTGAGGGCCTCGTCCAATGTGCGGTGATCGAATGCCACAAGTCTCATCCGCAGTGATGGCTTGAGTCCCATCACGAACTTCTTTGTCTTCCTGCGCTCATCTGCCACGATATGAGGTGCATACTTAGAGAGTTCAGAAAATCTCGCCTCATATTCCAGCATGGTCATGGAGCCTTGAGCCAGAGAGAGAAACTCCTGCTCCATCCGATCTTGCACATGCTCGGGGACGAACTTGGCCCGAAAGAGCCTCACGAACTCGTCCCAAGCAACCTCTACCGCGTCGTCCTCAAACCGCGTACGCAGTAGTGAAGACCACCATACATCAGCTCTTTCCTGCAATACACCCTCATAAGCTTCATCTAAGCAAATCTAACTTAACAAAACATACAATCATACAAAATTAACACATACCTGTAGCATGTAGGTGGCTAATGTGACCTTATCCTCATCTGCACACCTGACGGCTCGGAAGATCTTTTCTATCTCCCTCATCCAACTTTCTGCCAACAATGGGTCGCTCTCCCCCTTAAAAGAGGGTGGCAGCATCCTCTAAACCTTCCATGGTAGAAGGTCCACCATGGTCCTGAGCTGGTACTGAGCCTGCTACAGTACCAACAATCAATCACAATCAACACAATATCGCGTAATTAAAGAAAACAGACTATTATTCATTTTATTAGTCTAACCTGAGCCTCCAACTGTGCCTGGAGTGCTGCCTGGGTATGAGCCTGCGTCTGCATGGCTTGCACCAGACCTTGCATGAATACTCCATAATCCACAGGCGACGGTGGGGGAAGTACAGGACCTTGCGGTGCCGGGGCCTGCTGCTCCGCCCACTCGTCACGTCTCGGCTCGTCCTCACGGGCCGGCGCTCCGCCACGCCTACCTCTCAAAGCCATGGCTGTAATAAATTTCAGCCACCATTAGAGCTAGGTTATTAAGTTTTCTAACCATTTTCTTATCTATTTTTCAATTTTTATTAATCAATTCTACACATGTGGACATTTCTATGTAGACTTAGCATGTAATAGGGATGATGACATATGTATATTCATGTGCAATCTCAACCGGTTTCTCTGATACCAATCTCTGTAACGACCCTCATTATACCGGTACGGTTATACCAACCCACGTCGGTATAGCGAGCGTCATCACAGTGGGACATTTACCCAACAATAACATTCAGCTGAGATACACGTAAATATAAGAACAGAGTAGCGGAAGTAAAAGAACCACTGTCTTCATTTCATTCATCATCCACATTTAACATACATGATCCGATAACATTTAAGAACTAAAAGTCAACATAATTTAAATTGCTGAAAATCAAATACATAGATGTCCATACTTACACATTTTTCCATGATAATGCTAATACAATGTTCAAATTACATACTATGAAAAACACAAAAGTCACAAGTGCTCCAACATTCTAATCTCCGCGCTCGGAGTCGGTCTCCAACGTCTCCTCCACAAGTGTCTCGTCACCAACTACACATGTACGCCGAAGCAAGTAGTGAGTCTAAAAGACTCCGCAAGTGATTCTACACATACCGTACATGCACATATTGTAGTAGGTTCTACATACACGTTCACAAGACACATCATGTAGCATGCTTGACATTAAATTTTTCAACCTATCATGGTGAATCTACAATTTAAACACATGGACTATGCTTTCAGATTTCTTAAATAGAGTCACCTATCACATACTTTTATTCATTTCTCACATAAAAATCTACCTTCAACCAACTAAGACATGAAAGCCATTAACATGAATTTCTGAGCATGCATGAAAGGAAACATACCTAACATGGAATCTACACATTCCTACGCATATACGTAACCATTTTACATGCTTTAAGCTTGCTGGTTTTACATGCTTTGGCAACCAAAATATAACACATGAAAGCTACAACAATGATTAAATCACGACATATGAACAACCAAGGATGGAAGTTATTTATGTATACTTAACAATTATCCCTAGCATGAATTCTAGGCATTTTGCATACATAAACATGATCATAACATAGTAAAGCTACTGTTTAAGCATGATTTTCGATTGTCATAACATGGATTACAAACTCACATCCTCACATTTTGGGTTCACATTTTTACACGATTTCAATTTCGCATATTTCACACTTTACACATGCACTTTTACACATTGTTCACATTCACATTTTTCACATGAACACATACACATTTACACATTCACATTTAGTGCCGTGACACATAGTCCAAACCACCAAAGAAGGACACAACACATCACATCACATCACATAGACGCCATCTAGGCAATACAATGGCGACTCTTGGACTGCGCAGACCGGGAGAACAAGTCTCCACCCTAACCAGTGGTACTTGTCCACCTCCAGGATTTCCCCCTAATGCCTTTAGGGTCACAACACATTGAACCTGCTCAGGGGGACTTTTCCCTGATACGGTTCCACTGCCCTCTGTGGAAGCAGTGTCACACTTGGCACAATTTACACATTTCACGTTTTCCGATTTAAGCACTTAGTTTAACACATGACACTCACATCTCACTCATTCACTCATTCACACACATGGGGCTCTGTTTTCCTGACATGACACTACAATTTCAGAAAGTTTAAACTCAGGAAATTTCACTAATCAGGTCGTTATATACAAAATCAAATCATTTTACAACGACATGCATTAGTTTCACATTTTTACATGGAAAATTCATATTGCATCATATACTGGTCAAAATGACCTGAAATTTTAACCACAAGCTAATTTCGGAATTATGATTCTTCATGCAAAATTTCATATTTTTCTAAGCTAAAACGAAATTACAGAAAATTTAACATTTAATTTCACATGCTATCCACAATTCAATTTTTGCATGGAGTTGAACACCAATCACAATTTAACAGTTCACTGTCTGAACTCTAACAGGCATGGAGTTACAGAATTATTCCTAAATTCATGGGCAATACATGATTTACCGAAGATTTATCATGACCTATGCATGATTTCTATCTCCCATACAACATTTTCATTAATTTACACAAGCATGGAAAAAATCTCAAAATTTCAGAACAGAGACTGACTAATATATGCATGACCCATAAAATGTAGGACACTCAGATTCGTCCTAATCATACAAACAAGGGGTTGACAAGATTAGCAATTCATCATACATGTATTTCCATGGAATAAATAAACTCTATCATTTACCACCTTGCATAAAATCCATCCACACACCACAGTCACTAGTATACATAGTACATAAGAGATTACATTATATCCTCATCGTGAAACATATCGAAATTAATCATGTAGAAGAGCAGAACAGCTTGCTGTTCTGCTCAGAGGAACTTAACGGCAAGCTATGGCCGCTAATTTAATGTTAACGGCACAACCGATGGATGCTAAGCATGATCTTAGCGGCAATGGATATTGTCGTTAATGTCAGGTCTGTGCAAAACACAGACCCGAGCTCCAAAGATGGGGTGAATTTGGGGGTCTAGGACACGATAGAAAATATATAAAAATGGTAAAACCATCCTAGACACATACATGAACACTATGGGTAGGGTACTTGCCTCTAGAAAATACACCAAAGGGATCAAAGGCTTGGTGAAGCTCTCCTTGGTTGTCCCAAGAAGTTCCTAACCAGTCCCAAGACAGCTTCCCTCCGGGTTCTTGAGCAAGCTCCACAGCAGGTCGAGGTCGGGGATGCCTTCCTCGATGATCCAGCAAGCTCCTTGATGCAGCAGAACCCCGGAACAAGCTTTAGATCTTTAGATTTAGGTTTGCAAAGATGGGGTTTTCCTCACAAACCTCTAGGGTTTTCCTCTTCTTCCTCTCTTGCAAAAAGGCAAAGAGAAGGGTTGGGGAAGCATTTCGGGTTCAGATATATGAGAGAGGCTTCTCCTGTCCCGAAATGTTGAGTGAACCCCATTCAGTCCGTTGGAGACAGCTCCCCAATGGTTGGGGTAGCTTGCTCCCGGAAATTCTGGCTCTGCAACGCATGCACGTCAGAGAAAGTTGGCGTCCACATCGATGGACGCTAGGGTTAGTGTTGGCGTCCATAGGTTGACGCCGACACCACATCGACGTCTACTGATATTGACGCCAATCTGGCCTTCGGCCAGAACTCTAAAACATGCAGAAACCATGCACATCTTACCCCTAGATATGCCATATGTATATATTATCATGTACACACTACCATCATACCATTCATACACTATTTACATCTAGTTTATACACATGCACACAATAGTATACTAACTAGTACTTACGTAGATATTTACATACGTACATACACAACATGAATTATTTACATGCAATACAATAATGCAACAAAATTCGAGGGCCTTACACTTGGTCCAGTTGTAGGACTATATACAGTGTTCCTCTTCCTGTGTGAAGAGAAGGCCAGCGGGGTGCTGGTGGTTTCTGTCCATCTGTGGGACTGTACACAGTGTTCCCCTTGGATTAAGGGAAGAACCTAGCTGGGGTTGGTGTCAGCAGAACCGCATTGGGGTTTGTTCCAGGAGGGTGACGTCTTGACCTGTAACAGAAGTGAGTTTCCTTCCTACTCGAAAGGGGAAGAGGACCAATAGGGAGCTGGGGGTTTGTATATCCTTGGGGGATTGTACCCTAGTTCATGAAATCCCAAGATTTGCTTGGGGATTGGACGTAGGTCTTCCTTCTGTGAAGTACCGAACCAGGATAAATGTCTCTGTGTTCATGTGTGTGATTGTTTAAATTTTCTTCTGCACTGCTACTCTCTATCACACACTATCACATTCACTAACCAAAGTTTTCAAGTGGTGATTTTGTGTTTTAGTTTCAGACTTTCTGTAGCTATTCTATTCACCCCCCCCCCCCCCCCTCTAGATAACTTGAGCTTGCTGCCATATCAACCGTAAGTGGGCAAACAACACTCTGGAAGCCTGCTTCCAAATCAAGGACTATATTTACGATCTGCGTGACTAGGGAGGGATTGATTGGGATGAGATGAGAAAGTACATAACAAAGATGAAGGCAAGAAGGCCCCCCAGGCAGAACCAACCATAGCAATAGCAACAACACCAGCCACCTATACAACAGCCCCAAGTTCCCCACAACAACTTAATATGGGCATTGTGCAAAACCCACTCCCAGAGCACCCGGCTCCAAATCAACAAGTAAATGCTATCATATCATCTCCCCGACCAAATAGAAGGCAAAGCAGGCATATAGAAGCACCCTCCGTCACCACACCACAACCCACCTACTCACTACCCCATTTTCTCTGCATCCCTACACCAACCTCCATGTCATCCCCAACCCACTTCCCCTTTTCTCCGCATTCTTACAACCTCCACACCACGACCACCACAACCCAACCAACCGCTCATCTGCCAACCACCCACGACCTCCACATCACAACCTCCCAACCCACTCCCTCTGTTTCTTCGCACAACCACCATGCCATCACAACCCAACCACACACTCATACGCCAACCCTCCACTATCCCCATCTCACACCCATTACCATTCAATCCACCCCTTCTCCGCACACCACCTTCCACCCCCATCATCACACCCACTCCACAAGCCCCTTTCCTACGAACCACTCCCATCACTCTGAATCCCATACCATCCCCCTTCTTCGTGCTACCCTCGAATGTGGTGAACATTAAACTGCCACACCCGATGTTCAATATGGAACACTCCACCATCCATCCAGCTTCCAACATGCCAAGCACGCCACTCATACGGGAAGTACACATAGCGGGAGATGAGACTGACGAAACTGTGGTGCTCCGGAGTGGGCGCATATTTAACAGGTTGTTCCCACAAAGTCATGATCAAGCACCCCAGTAGTAACAAGAAGAAGCCTAGCTGAGGAGTCCATTCCGGGACTGAATATGATCTGTTGAAACACCTAGACAAAATGTCGGCCAAAATTTCCATTCTAGAATGATCGAAAGGTCATCAGTACATCAAGAAGATCCGATGCAGTACCTTCAAAAAGTGATGGTAAATGAAGACTTTCAAGTAAATCAGATTAGCTCAGTCTTAACCGCCACAAGTGGGCATCCAGCCATGGAATTCCACGAACATGAACTAGCACCTTTAGAGGCCCAACGTTATGCCTTATGCTTAATGTCAAAGTCAACGGGACCCGCGTGTCTCAATGTCTGGTGGACATTAGAGCTTCTATCAATGTGGTCTCCCTGGACACATTTGTTGGGTTGAGTGTGAATTTAATACACTTCCCCTCATAATTTTGATGATGACAAGTTGTGATTTTAATGCACAATAAATAGAACGTGTTAAATATATCACACATGTAATAACAATATTCAAAAATCATGTTTCCAAACACATTTTATCATATATATTCATTATAATACATTGGACTAATGATTTATGTGTTTATTTCCCAGGGACATACATTTCTTGCAAGGGTAGTGTTGACACACCCCACTACTGGTGTCGACACAGTGTATCAAACCCTAAGGCAAAGTCATAAATGGTCAAGTGTGTCGACACAGTCCCAGGCAGTGTCGACACTAGACCCAGTCTCCAGAAGTCTCTTTTGCCAGACTGGGACAGTGTGTCGACACAGCCTGTGAGTGTTTCGACACTAGAGCCATCTCCTAGAAGGCCAGTTTTGCAGAATTGGGACAGTGTGTCGACACACTCCATGGTCAGGTCGACACACTCCGGTAACTTTTTCACTTTAAGTCCCACTTTGACACATGGCACTCTAGGGATCACTTGGATTGGCCTTGGATCATGTGCCCACATACCCCAAGGGTTCTTTTGGCCATGATGGGGTATAAATACCTATCTAATCGGCCCCCAAGTAGCAGAACTCTGGAAGAGCCTTCCAGAAAGCGCCCTTTGGCGGCAAGACAGAGGTCTCCTCCCGTTCTTGCTCTCCTTGTGCTACTTCAAGCCAATTCCCATCCTTGCAAGCACAAGAAGTGAAGATTGATCCATGAAGATGAAGTGAGATCACTTCCAAGGGAGCAGATCAAGTAGAAGCAGTCGATTGAGAAGACTTCAAGGAAGATCCAGAGGCACAAGTTGCAGAGCATCGCCCAGGGACTTCAAGAGTTCAAGCATCTTCTCAATTCAGCCTTCTACAAGAGAGTTCATCTGAAGAACAAGGATTCTACATACAACTCCTCAATTCCCCTTAGTTCTTCTGAGTCATTCTTGAGATTGTGCATGATTTGTTGCACTAGTCTCCTTGAATGAACTCTTTATGGATCAGATCATTGCTAGAGGATCTGGATCTTGTTGTTTTTTATCTAGCAAGTTGGTTGTGAGCCGTTGTGCTCAATTGTGTTGAGTCGTCGCACTCAGGTTGTGGTTGAGCAGTTGTGCTCAGGTTTCTAGAGTAGTCTTGCTCTAGAGGTTGTGTGTGAGTTGTTGAACTCAGTGTGTTGGAGTTGTCAAGCTCCAGTGTGTGGTGTACTCAAGTTGAGTAGTGGATCCTCACTGTGTGAGGGGTGGATGTAGGAATCACATGGTGTGATTTCTGAAACACCTAAAAATCTTTGTGCAATGGTTATTCTGTGATTTAACTTCACCTTGCGTTAGATGTATGCATAGGATTTTCGATTACACTTCTAATCAACTTGATCACACACTTAATCACTTAATTGCACAATCACTCATCAGATCTGTGAATTGATTTTCTAAATTGTATCTGATTCAAAGCATCTTTAAAATTGGCTAAGCTTCCGCAGTATTTGGCCTAGATCTATTCAACCCCCCCTTCTAGATCTGGTCCATCCCTTTTTCGATCCTACAATTGGTATCAGAGCGGGTTCATATCTGATCTGAGTGTTTCTGTTTGCTCTGTGTGTTTCACTTGCTTGTTTGTTAAGTGTTTCCTTCTCTGTACCTCATTTTGATTCAATGGATTCTAGAGGTTGCATTGCTGAAGGCCATTCCATAAATAGGCCACCATTCTTCAATGGGACTGACTATTCCTATTGGAAGAATAGAATGCAAGTCTTCCTTAGAGCCCAGAACTATGAGATTTGGAAGGTAGTTGAGGTAGGTCCTTATGAGAACCAGGGAGAAGAGGAAACCTGGACAAGGGAACAAATTAGAAGGGCCACCCTGAACTACAGTGCCATGAACATGGTTCAATGTGTAGTCCACCCAAAGGAGTACTCAAGAATCTCCATGTGCAAATCTGCCAAGGAGATGTGGGATAAGCTTGAGTTACTCTATGAGGGAACATCCCAAGTAAAAGAAACCAAAGAAAATATTCTTGTTTCTGAGTATGAATTATTCATGATGAAATCTGATGAAACAATTTCTGAAATGTTTGCTAGGTTCATGATCATTGTGAATGGACTGAAGGCTCTAGGTAAGGACTACACTGATGCTGATTTGGTAAGAAAAATCTTGCGCTCTCTTTCTTCAATTTGGCACACTAAGGCCACAGTTATTGAAGATTCTAAAGATTTATCCAAAATCTCTTTGGATGAACTCATAGGATCTTTGATGACTTATGAAATAAATTTGAAGAGAAATGAAGAGCACATAATCAAAACCAAACCAGTAGCACTTAAAGCTTCATCTAGTAACAAGGACAAAAATCAAGAGAAAACAAGTTCTGATGAGTCTGAGTCCAATGAGGATGAACTTGCCTCATGACCAGGAAATTCAGAAAATTCTTAAAATCTAGAAAAGGAAAATTCACTGGGAAAAAGAAATTCTCATCTGGAAAAGAAATACTTCCTTTTCAAATGCCAATTCAAATAGAAATCAGAAAACTGATGAAGTTGTTATTTGTTACAGGTGCAACAAACCAGGACACATGAAAGGAGAATGTCCTGAGAACAAGAAGGAAAAATACAAGAAGATCAATAAATTCAAGAAGCCTAAAGCAATGGTTCCACTTGGTCAGATGAAGATTCAAGTGAAAATGAAGAAGAAAGGTCCTCAAGCTCTGAAAGTGAGGAAATTTGCTTTATGGCAAACAGTTCTGATGGAAAGGTAAGTACATCCTTTGAAGATTATACAATTGATGATTGGCAAGATGCTTATACTGAATTAGTTGAAAACTATTCTGAAACAAGAAAAGAAAATAAGCATCTAAAGAAGAAAATTGAAAACATCCTGCATAACCAATCAATAAACAAAAGAATCTCTAAATTGGAAAATGAAGTGGCTGAGCTCAATGAAGAAAAAGAAAATCTTCTAAATGTAATTGATGAGCTCAAGCTTGCATCCCAAAAGGCCAACAATGACTTTAAGAAACTGTCTGAAAAATTAGAATTACAAAAAAAAGAAAAACAACAAAGTGATGATGAAATCAAGACTTTAGAAAACCAGTTGAAAGAAAAAGAACAAGTCATTGAAACCTTTACAAAAGGAAAAGATAATCTGGATGCCTTGTTAGGAACAAGAATGAAATCTGTAACACATGGACTAGGATTTTCCACACAAAAATCCAAGAAAGACAAATCTGGTGAAATGAGGGAAAAAGCACCTCTAATAAAATTTGTCAAAAGTCCTAGTCCTGAGAAAAACAAAAACAAGCAAGTGTCAAGCAACACAACAAAAACTTTGAAAAACCAGAACAAAGAGAAACCAAACAGGTCGACACACTCACCTGACAGGTCGACACCAGTCAACAAAAAGATGAAATCTATGACTGTTGAGTCAACACCAATTAAAGATAGGTCGACCTGCTCAACCTCAAAAACCACCAACCAGTCAACCAAAAAATCAAATAAAAACTTAAAAAATAAGAAAAAACACAAAAGAAAACATTCATGATAAACCTTGGACTTCCAAGACAACACATCAAGCTGATTGGACCAATTCTTGGAACCAATGGTATCACAATCTTTTTGGTACCATCCTCAATTCTTCTATCCAAACTTTTCAATGTACCAACAAAACCCTTGGTTTGGACCTCCACAAATGAACAATCATGTCCAAATGCAAAACTCCCATCCTAATGAGAAAAAGAACACTGGTGTTTTTATTCCAAAAGGGAAGGATAAATTGAAAAAGGTAAAAAAACACCACTGAAATAAAACAAAAGCAGAAAACAAGTCAGATTTGGATTAGAAAAGATTTGTTGTCAATGTTCAAACAATCTGATGGTCCCAACAATGTTTGGGTACCAAAATCTTCTCTCCACTGATTAATTTTGCAGGAAGGTCGTGCACCCAACTCAAATGTGTGGTTTCTTGATAGTGGGTGCTCACGACACATGACAGGAGATAAAGCGAAATTTTCATTCCTGATTGAAAAGGAGGGAGGTTCTGTCACTTTTGGAGGTAAAAATAAAGGAAAAATCATTGGATCTGGAAAGGTTGGTCAATCTTCCTCAAACTCAGTTGATAATGTTTTATTAGTTGATGGTCTGAATTATAATTTGCTGAGCATTAGCCAACTATGTGACAAAGGTCACAAAGTTGTGTTTGAATCAGATTTTTGCAGAATAATTGACTCTTCAACTGATAAAATAAAATTCTTTGGAAAAAGAGAAAACAATGTTTACATGATCAACCTTGATAAAAACTTTCTGAAAACATTTGTCTTGTTGCAAATAAAAATGAAATTGCATGGACTTGGCACAAAAGACTTGGTCATGCAAGTTTCAGAACAATAAATAAACTGTTAAGGCTGAACTTGGTTAAAGGTCTTCCTGAATCTTTTTCAAATGTAGAAAATAAAGTTTGTGGGATTTGTGCCCAAGGAAAACAAACCAGAAAATCTTTTAAAACTTCAATGATGTACTCACATCTAAGCCACTAGAATTGCTTCATATGACCTCTTTGGCCCAACAAGAATTCTAAGTCTTAGTGGCAAAAGATATGGTTTTGTCATTATTGATGATTTTACTAGATTACATGGGTTATCTTTTATCCCACAAAAGTGATGCTTGCCTTGAATTCAGGAATTTCTGTACCACTGTCTTAACTAGTTTTCCTCATAAAATCAAAAATATTTTGACTGATCATGGGGGTGAATTTGAAAACAAATCTTCTCTGATTTATGTGCTGAACTTACATATTTCACAAGTTTTCTTCACCAAGAACTCCAGAACAAAATGGAGTTGTGGAAAGAAAGAATAGAACACTTGTGGAAATGGCAAGATCCATGCTCTTGGAAAGCAATTGCCCAAATCCTTCTGGGCTGAAGCTGTAAATACAGCAAATCATATTCTCAATAGAGCATTGGTCAGACCAAAAATCAGAAAAACCCCTTATGAATTGTTGAAAAACAAAAAGCCAACCTTGTCTTATTTCAAAATCTTTGGGTGTAAATGCTTTGTTCATAACAACAATAAAGAAAATCTTGATAAATTCGATGCTAAAAGTCAGGAAGCCATCTTTCTTGGCTATTCTGAAATTTCAAGAGCATTTAGAGTTTATTCTCTCAAAAACAAAACTGTTGAAGAGTCTCCACATGTAGTTTTTGATGAAAATTCCTTTTCAACTCATTATTCTAAATCTTGCAGGGACTGTCCAGATAATGAAGAGGATGACTTCATTGTTGATTCTTCACCAACTGTTGAGAAGAATGAAGACATTGGTGAAAATTTGAACAATCACTCACCTACTCCAAGTGGATCAGGTAATGTTGTTCCAAATTTAAATGCACCTCAACAGGTAATTCCTGAACACAAATTTTGAGAGATCACCCAATAGAAAATGTTGTTGGCAATGTACATGATAGGGTAAGAACTAGATCATCATTCTTGAATGCAATTCATGAAGACCCACTAGCACTAATTTCCCAAATTGAACCAAATCAATTGATGAAGCTCTAATGAGTTCAGACTGGATAAATGCAATGCATGATGAACTTCATCAATTTGAAAGAAATCAAGTGTGGGAATTAGTACCTAGACCTAGTGACCAATCTGTCATTGGCACTAGATGGGTATTTAGAAATAAATTGAATGAAAATGGTCAAGTCATAAGGAATAAAGCTAGACTAGTTGCCAAGGGGTACAACCAAGAATTTGGAATTGATTTTGAAGAGTCATATGCCCCTGTAGCTAGACTAGAAGCTGTAAGAATATTCCTTGCTTTTGCATCTTCATTGAAGTTTAAAGTTTATCAAATGGATGTCAAAAGTGCATTTTTGAATGGATACATAAAAGAAAATGTTTTGTTGAACAACCTCCAGGCTTTGAAAATGAAAAATATCATAATCATGTTTTTAAGCTTCATAAGGCTCTCTATGGTCTTAAGCAAGCTCCAAGAGCTTGGTATGACCGTTTGAGCTCTTTTCTGCTTGAAAAAGGATACTCAGAGGTAATGTTGATCAAACTTTGTTCACAAAAACTGTAAATAAACAAATAATTGCAGTCCAAATTTATGTTGATGACATAATTTTGGATCCACCAATAAGAGCCTGTGCACTGAATTTGCAAATCAAATGAAAACTGAATTTGAAATGAGCTTGATGGGAGACTTAAAATTTTCTTGGGATTGCAGGTTAACCAAACCAGTGAGGGAATCTTCATAAGCCAAACCAAGTATGTCAAGGAACTTCTGAAAAGGTTTGACTTCCAGAACCTCAAGCACTCAAGCACACCCATTGCAATTAATGTGAAACTAGAAGAAGATTCACTTGGTAAGTCAGTAGACCCAAAGACATACAGAGGTATGATTGGTTCTCTACTCTATCTCACCACTTCTAGACCTGATATACAATTCAGTGTATGCTTGTGTGCTAGATTTCAAGCAAATCCTAAAGAAAGTCACATGTTGCTGTTAAAAGAATTTTCAAATATCTTGTTGGAACATGTGATCTTGGTATTTGGTATCCTGCTGGTTGTAAATTAGATTTGATTGCCTATTGTGATGCTGATTATGCTGGGTGTAAACTTGATAGAAAAAGCACAAGTGGCTTGTGTTTGTACTTAGGTGGATGCCTAATCTCTTGGGCTTCCAAAAAGCAACACTCAGTTGCTCTATCAACTGCAGAGGCTGAGTATGTTGCAGCTGGTCGATGTGGCACTCAAATTCTTTGGGTGAAACATCAGCTTCTTGATTATAACCAAGAGTTAGGTTGTGTTCCCATTCTTTGTGATAACACAAGTGCCATAAATCTGTCTAAAAACCCTAATTCAGCATTCTAGAACAAAACACATTGAAATTAGGCATCATTTCTTGAGAGATGAGGTAGCAAAGAAATCTTTTGAACTCCTCTTTATTGAAACTGAAAAACAAATTGCTGATATCTTCACTAAACCTCTTCCTGACAGCAGATTTTCATCCTTGAGGAGAGAGCTTGGTCTTTGCAAATGTCCATCTTCTTGATATCTCTCTTTGGGTTGAGTGTTTAGGCATGTTCTGAGGGGGAGTCACTGTTCCATCATTCTTCTTTGCTTCCTTGATTCATGTTGTTCACATCTCTCACAAATCAACTTCTATTTCTTTTTGTCAATAAATTCTTCAACTCACATTGTGTTGAAATTCTTGGTATATCAAATGGTGATTTGAATAAGGACAAGTTCTACTTGTCTGGACACTTTCACTATGCGAGAGTATGTGTCTCCGCCAAGTATCAAGAATTAAATATGCAATTGTTGAGGGGGAGTTTTTGCTCTTCAAAAAGAAACATTTCAGTTTTCCCAATTCTTGCACATCTTTATTCTGATGAAAAACTTTTGGAATCATCATTTCAGGGGGAGCTAATGAATTCACTACTCATTCTTTTACAAAATTCAAGATTCCTCTTGAGTTATCTCAACTTCCACTCATGATGTGCTCATTAAGTTTGTCTAGAACCTCAAAATGACTTTTTGATTGATCTACTACATTTTTGCAGTCAACTCTCAACTATACTCTTCAAGACTACAGAAATTTAAATCTCTTTCCAAGACTGAAAAATCATGTGTGCTTTGAATTTAAACACCTTCTTTGCAACTGATGTGAGATATAAATGATCTCAATTTTATAAAATTCTCCTTCCATTTATTATTCAACAGAGCAATGGCACAAATGCTGAGAAACTACAAACCTTCACAATGAATGAAGTGCCATGTATGTCATGAGGTATTATTGCTATCTCTGTTCAAAGGGGTTCCAAAATATAAAAAAATGATCTATACATTTTGATGATGACTGAGTAACTGGAAATATTGGCGTCTGATAAACGTATATTTTCATGTCAAAAGGTTGTCATTTACCCCTTGAAACTGGATAATGGGTAAATCTTTAGTAACCAGGGACTATGGTGTGTAAAAAGCATTAGTTCTTGAGTGAAAAGATTTACTACATTTGATAGTTTGATTAAGATTAAAAAAAAAATGTGTCCAAGGAGAATTACTTAAAATCAACATCCTTGTCTTCCATCAGTGTGCTCAAAGTTGTTTAACTTCATCACAAGTGATTTCAATCTAAAAGACATTTCTATTTCTTTGGATTTGGAGAATATGGTAGTTTATCATTGGCTATTGAATGTTCTATATCACTCAAACTATCATTTTAATGGCTCAAGTCAATTAATGAAAATATCATGTAGGTTGTTGTGTAAAACTTGAAGTTTGTTGGATTTTTGTAAAAATATGACAAATGAATTTTTTTTTATCTCTTAAAAATCCTTGTCATGTTGATTCCATCATATTTCATCATGTTAAAGATTTCCCAAAATTTACAAATTTTCCTCATGCTCAAAACTTCAAATCTTCTTCAGGCCAGGTCGACACATCCACACTCCTGTGTCGACACAGTCCAAGCCCAGGTCGACACACCCATGTCTTGTGTCGACACATAGGCACTCCAGGCGGTTTATCTTTTGGGGCGCCGGTTTAGGAATTGTTGTTCCCGCGGGGTATCTTACCCAAACCCCTTTTCTTCTCTAGGTCGACCCATAGCCGCCGTTTGTCCTTGCAAACGGCAGAAAATTTCTTCTTCCTTATCTCTTCCCGCCATCTCTGTCTCCATCCTCCTCTCATCATCTTCTCCATCTCCTACTCCATCCAAACGAGGTAGGATGCCCTCTTCCAGTCGTCGATCATCTCAGAGGCAGTCTAGTCATCCTCGAAGGAAGATCTTGTCCACTTCTCCAGAACCCTCTGATGAATCCTCCTCCACCTCCTCTGGATCCTCTCACCCTTCTGAGGCAACCCCTTCTAAACTAGTTAGTGAAGGGAAATCCATCCTGAAACCTAGAGCTGTTGACCTTGAAGACAATGACCTTGCAACTACCTTCCCAGAAGTGCGTCAGTTCTTCAATTTTCAATCTTGGTTGCCCTTCATATCTGAGTTCAGAACCATATATCCAAGGTTAGTCCAAGAGTTCTATCTGAACTTAGAGTGCACACCTGACAGCTACCAGTCAGAAGTCAAGGGTGTTCTGATTGATTTGTCTAGTGAAGTGGCTGCAACCTTGTTTAAAGTTCCTGATGAAGGTGCTGATTATCATGATTTTGAAATTGACTTGCATGAAGCCTTTTCACTGCTTACTGGACTCCCTGCTGATGAGTCAGATTCAAAGCAGACATATGTGACCAGGTTTAACCCCAACACATTCCCACCTGTTTTGAGACTGATCCATCACATTCTCACCACTATAATCACTCCTCAAGGTGGTGGAAGAGATAGGTTAACTGACATACAGAGGTTCATCATATACTGCATGAAGAAAGAGATAAAGGTCAATTTGCATGTCATCATGTATCAGATTATGTCAGAAACTACAAGGAAAGATCTACATAGATCCCTTCCTTATGCAGCTCATCTCACACCAGTTTTTGAGCATTTTGGAGTATCTTTTGAGAATGAGCAAGCCCAGTCAATCCCAAAGTCCAATATTTATTGCTTCAAGCATTTGCGAAAGTTCATGGGATTCAGACTTGAAGGTGATCAAGTACGAAGAGGTCCTGTAGCTGTTGAGGCCCCAGTGGTTCCTGAGGTTGTAGAACCACCTCCTGAGGTTGCTCAATCTCCTCCACATGTTCAAGATGACCAGCCTCCAAATGAGATTGGAGCACCCATACCTCCGGATGTTCCTCACACACCTCCATTTCAAGCATCTTCACTACATCTCCCTGATGTGGAAATTCCTTCTTTCACTCCACATTACCAAGCATCTGCCTCTCCTTCCACTGGTGGACCTTCTGTTCCACCAAAACTATATTCTTTTTTGAATGACAAGTTTGATACCATCACCTCTTCCATCCTCCAGATGTCAGAGAGTTTTGAGCTCAGAATTCAAAGGTTGGAGAACTCTGTGAATGCTCAGTTTGTCAAGCAGAAAGAAGCAGCTGATCATGCCACCCAAAGGTTTAACAGACTAATTGGTACGTTGGGTGATGCATCCCTTCAGTTAAAGGAACATCAGGACACACTGGAAAAGGTCCTTGAAGGGATATTAGTAAATTCTCAGAAGAATTTATTCAACAGTCAGGAAGCAGTGTCTTAGATTTCAAAGACTAGACTTTCATTTGCACACATGGTTGATGATTTGGAAGGCATGAAGAACCTATCAGCTCACATAGACAATGAGATGTCTACCCTTAAGAAGGAGCTCAGAGATATCAACAGACATGGATTTGCCAGCTCTTCTTCAGGTTCACAACCCATTTCAGCTGATTTATCTGCATTCCAGTCCAACATGTATGATAACAGTCAAAGGTTGGAAGAGTTGCTACACACAAGGCTGTCAACAATGCAAACTCAACTCAGATCCAACCTTACAGCAATGGAGTCAAGGCTGAAGACCATTGAGTCCATCCTTCTTCCTCTTCCTCCTCCTCCTCCACCTGCTTGATGTATTTTATCTTTTGATGATGTCAAAGGGGGAGAAGAAAAACACTTGTTTTGGAATGTAATTGAATATCTGTGTTGAATGAGAAGGAATATCTTTGTAATGAATACTTTTGTTGAATGAGAAAGAACTTGTTTTGGAATGTAATTGAATATCTATGTAATGAATATCTTTGTTGAATGAGAAGGAGTACTTGTTTGAATGTGATTGAAAATCTTTGTAATGAATGGATGACATGTCAATGAATGGATGATTGTAATTGTCAAACCCTGTGTACTTCATTGTGCAAAATTGTCAAATGTTGCTAAATTGTGCTCAATGGCCTTTGATGAATGTGAATGAAAATATTGAAACATGGGTTCATTGTCATTCAGTGTGTATGTGATTGAATGTTGTGTGAATAAATGGCTTAAAATCACATTTCATTGTAAATTCAAATCTTCATGTGGACTTAATGTTGCCATCATCAAAAAGGGGGAGATTGTTGGGTTGAGTGTGAATTTAATACACTTCCCCTCATAATTTTGATGATGACAAGTTGTGATTTTAATGCACAATAAATGGAACATGTTAAATATATCACACATGTAATAACAATATTCAAAAAGCATGTTTCCAAACATATTTTATCATATATATTCATGATAATACATTGGACTAATGATTTATGTGTTTATTTCCCAGGGACATACATTTCTTGCAAGGGTAGTGTCGACACACCCACTACTGGTGTCGACACAGTGTATCAAACCCTAAGGCAAAGTCATGAAGAAATGGTCAAGTGTGTCGACACAGTCCCAGGCAGTGTCGACACTAGACCAGTCTCCAGAAGTCTCTTTTGCCAGACTGGGACAGTGTGTCGACACAACCTGTGAGTGTGTCGACACTAGAGCCATCTCCCAAAAGGCCAATTTTGCAGAATTGGGACAGTGTGTCGACACACTCCATGGTCAAGTCGACACACTCCGGCAACTTTTTCACTTTAAGTCCCACCTGAACACGTGGCACTCTAGGGATCACTTGGATCGGCCTTGGATCATGTGCCCACGTACCCCAAGGGTTCTTTTGGCCATGATGGGGTATAAATACCTATCTAATCGGCCCCCAAGTAGCAGAACTCCAGAAGAGCCTTCCAGAAAGCGCCCTTTGGCGGCAAGACAGAGGTCTCCTCCCGTTCTTGCTCTCCTTGTGCTACTTCAAGCCAATTCCCATCCTTGCAAACACAAGAAGTGAAGATTGATCCATGAAGATGAAGTGAGATCACTTCCAATGGTGCAGATCAAGTAGAAGCAGTCGATTGAGAAGACTTCAAGGAAGATCCAGAGGCACAAGTTGCAGAGCATCGCCCAGGGACTTCAAGAGTTCAAGCATCTTCTCAATTCAGCCTTCTACAAGGGAGTTCATCTGAAGAACAAGGATTCTACATACAACTCCTCAATTCCCTTTAGTTCTTCTGAGTCATTCTTGAGATTGTGCATGATTTGTTGCACTAGTCTCCTTGAATGAACTCTTTATGGATCAGATCATTGCTAGAGGATCTGGATCTTGTTGTTTTTGATCTAGCAAGTTGGTTGTGAGCCGTTGTGCTCAATTGTGTTGAGTCGTCACACTCAGGTTGTGGTTGAGCAGTTGTGCTCAGGTTTCTAGAGTAGTCTTGCTCTAGAGGTTGTGTGTGAGTTGTTGAACTCAGTGTGTTGGAGTTGTTAAGCTCCAGTGTGTGGTGTACTCAAGTTGAGTAGTGGATCCTCACTGTGTGAGGGTTGGATGTAGGAATCACATGGTGTGATTTCCGAACCACCTAAAAATCTTTGTGCAGTGGTTGATCTGTGATTTAACTTCACCTTGCATTAGATGTATACATAGGATTTTCGATTACACCTCTAATCAACTTGATCACACACTCTAATCACCTAATTCACACAATCACTCATCAGATCTGTGAATTGCTTTTCTAAATTGTCTCTGATTCAAAGCATCTTTAAAATTGGCTAAGCTTCCGCAGTATTTGGCCTAGATCTATTCAACCCCCCCTTCTAGATCTAGTCCATCCCTTTTTCGATCCTACAACATTGAACTTGTGCAGGGTTGCACTAGAATTGTTCGGTCTTCCTCAATTATAGTCACTACTTATGACAACACTAGTAGGCCACCAAAAGGGGTAGTTACATTGAAATTGGGTTTGGGTCCGTCCACGGTTGAAGTTGATTTCCACATCCTAGACATGGACCCAAGCTTCCGAATGATACTGGATAGGACTTATATTCAAGCACTTGGCTCCATCACCTCCATCATACACCAATGCCTCAAGTTTCCATACAAGGGACAGATCGTTAAAGTCACAAGCAGGCCGATGCTTTTAGAGGTTGATACCATAATAGACAATTCTATTCCTTCCATCTAGCCAAGCAACCAACCCCTCATGTCAATGATAGACATGTATGGCATTCAATAAAACCCAGTACATCTACCAGTATCTTCCACACCATCAAAGAGAAGCAAGATAATGACTGATAAGGGTTGGCAAATCATGTTGAAAATGGGGTACTAGCTAGGCAAAGGGCTGAGGGCATCCTTACAAGGCAAGACCAAGGTAGTTCCAGATAGAAAGACAAGGCTCAGGGTAGGACTGGAATATAAGCCAAGAAAAAGAGACTATGAACAAACGACAGTGTCAGCTAAACCATGGGTGACAATGATGTCAACAACGAAAATTGACAGGCAGCCACTCACATGGTCTCTTTACCATCATTTCAAGAAGGGGTCCCTACAACCAGAGGATGAACAACAAACTTCAGTTATCACATCAGAACTCTCATGTCAAGACGTGCATGCTCGTCAGTTTGCACGCCATATTTCTCCCGTGACTACATATAAGGCTCTAGAAAACCTCACACCCCATAAATTGAGGAAAATGGGTGACCCTGAGTGTGAATGGTGTCGTTGGTTCGACATGAATGACCTTGCTATATCTCTTAGTCGACTCTTCATGCCAATAGACCCTGAATGGCCGCCACTCATACACGATCTCCTGGAAAAGCCGATGGCTATCACTAGCAAGAGGCAGCTACTGAATCACTGGACAAATGAAGGGGAGCCAAATGTCCCCTTTGAAGAAGGTTTCACAGTTGACAGTCTTTGAGTGGGCCTCTTTTCCTTGGGCATCTTGCCCACATTGCTTTAGGTCACCATGTGGCCCCTTTTCCTTTCCCTCAGCATTCCTCGGCACCAACGCCCCTTCTCATAATTTCCATACACTCCTCTGAGCAGATGCTCATCCTCCAACTCCCTTTTTTTGTTAATCTCCTTCCAATCGAGCACACGCTTGTCTCCCAATTTTTTAATCTTTCAATTTCACCCCATTCCTTTTTCATGATAAACAAAAGCCATAAAAAATTGAATAATGTTTAAAAATTAAAAAAAAATGCCAATTTCCAAGCTCTTAATTCAATCATCTCCATCGAGGAGACTTATTATCTCTCCTCTGAGTGTGCCCTGACCTACGGGACACTCTTTTTGGGTTCAATGACTGGCCTCCTCTTTCCCACCACGCAAGGACTCCCAACTCCCTCCATGCAGAGACCTCCATTTACCGTTTTTCTCCTCCTTCACCTTCTTTTGTAGATTCTAGTAGTTGTAGTGAGAGTCTAGGTCAGGTTAGTGGGAATCTGGGGTAGAAGAAGTCCAAGGAGAAGAGGGTTCCTCATCGCTTCTTAGCTGATCTAGCCCATAGATGCAAGATATGTCTAGCAATCCCTGAATTTATTGAAGAGCCCTTGTTGTTAGTTGTTTTGTTTAAGTGCAATGAAGTTCTCTGGACCCATAGTTATGGCTCTGAATTAGTGAATGTAATAAACAGTGGAATGATTAATGAAATATATTTGATTTCGTATTATTCGCAGTGTAGTGGTTTGATGTTTATTTTTGCTCTATACTCTCGCTATATTAACTGCCTCACGTTCCGATATTCCACATCGGGGCGTGACATAATGGGAGTAGATACTTTAAATAATTAAGAGTGTAGATTCTTATTTAAAGTAAGAGTCAATTCTTACTTAATTAGGGAGTCATATTTATTTTTTAATTACCCAAAATAGAGGGTTGATTTTTATAAGATTCAGGGAATCGATTCTTCAAATAACTTAATTGGGGAGTTGATTCTGTTAACAAGTCAACGAGTCGATTTATGAAAAGAGCCAATTCTTAAAGTTTAGGGAGTCGATTCTTTATTAAGTATGGGAATCAATTCTTATGACTTGAGTTAGAACGTCAATTCTTATGAGTCCAAGACTTGATTTCTTGAGTCTGAGACTCGATTCTACATGAGACTTGATTTTTATCTAAGACTTGATTTCTAGCTTACTCATGAGACTCAATTTCTAGGACTCAATTAATTCTTATAAGACTCAATTTTTACTTAAATAATAAGATTGTCACTTGCATGAGATTCCATCTTACAATATACTGGGACTCAATTTTAACATGCAAGAGTTAATTTTAAACATTGTCTAACTTTTATGAGTATTTGTATGTAGGCAAAAGCACTTTATGATCACCTAGACAGTGAAGAATATGATTAGATCTTATGAAGGAAATTTTAACAACTTCTCAAACAACTCCAAGGTTGATGTGCATGAATTTAAGGACAAGATTGAGTTTAAAACATGGAACCGAAGTCTAAAATAAGCTCTGGAATAATATTGAAGTTCAAAGAAACTCTAAACAACAACTTGATGATAGACATAAACGTGGCCTCAAGTTGGAAATATTAATGGATAAATCATCAAAATCTATATATATCAAAAAGAAAATCATTTTTTCAGGGTATAACACAAGTTCTTTTAGGCTGAAGAGTAGGATAAACAGCTCAGATTACATGAACTGAGGAGCAAAGAGATAACATTGACTAAAGTACATAGTAATCTCATAACTTGGTTTGTTAGAAGTACATACCTTAGCATAAAAAGTTCAAGAACAAAATCCTAGAAAATCTTTTCCTTAGCTTAGAACATAACCCTAGATAGACTCCTTCCTCCTCCTCAAGTTGCATGCATGCAACCTAACCCGAAGAGGCCAAGAAATAAGGTATATTAATACTCTCCTATAGTTTATCCAAACTAACTCAAGAGAGTAATTTGGTATTAATTGCATTAGATGAGTCAGAACTAAGAGGATTATTTAGTTGTTAGCACAATTTTCTAGGTAGCAAGGTGGCACTTCTAATTTACCATGGGTTAACGTGAACCAATCCATGGACCGAGGGTTGCACATCTTAGTTGGTTCTAAGAATCGTTTTTAATGATCTTTAAATGATCAAGGGAGCCAATTCTTATCGTGATATTATTCTATTGATTTTTTTCATTCTTACCATCATATTTTGTAAGAATGTGTTTTTGTCCTTTTATATTTATTTAAATATCCATAGGTGTTACAGGTCACCTCCTCCTCGCTGACACCACCACATCCTCACCCATCGCCTCTCGGTGCCAAGCAACAGACCATCATTGTTGCCATTGTCCACAACTCCCCATCAACCGCCAAAGGAAAGAGGAAGAGGAGAAGAGAGGGGTGGAGCTTGGGTGGGGGAAATGAGGGAGAAGGGGGTGAAGGTCAGAGTGGGATCCCTATATAAAGGTCCAACTACCAAAACGTGTCAATAAAGTCTATAGTAAAGGCTAACACATCTTTTTGGGAACATGTTAATTGAGGGTGATACAAATAGAATGCATCATTCTACCATGACGTCTTTATCTATCTTACAAATCTGACACCTGACACAAAATTGACACTCGACAAGGTTGACTAACATACTAGTAAATGTGTAAGTATGACCAAACGTATTCTCAGCCATGCAGGCTATCACCTAATTCTTGGGGTCAGATATTTAATAATTGACCAATAGACTACTATAATGTGTCATGATGTCCATATGTGACCACCTGACATGGCTTTAATTGATACACTCAACCAATCTTTCCTGACACTATGACTCACTACGGAAAAATGACAAAAACATATCACCCTAACCTGACACATTCAAAACACATCATATTGTGTCGATATTGTCAAGCTTCGTAAAAGAACACCTAGAAACTAGCTAACCCTAGATCTGAAACTAAGTCTAGTCTCCATTTGCCAAAGACCCAACGAAACCCAAACCAACACTGCAATTTTGATAGCTAGTATATGTCCAGATGATGGCTAGGACATTACATCTTTCACCTCCAACCTTTGTGTTTATTATCTCTCTCATCTTCTTCAAAATCTCTAAGCTAAAGCATTTAGACAGCATTTGGAAAAAAGTTTTGGCATTTGAATGAGTGCAATTATTGGGATTTTGTCTATAATCCTCTCAAAACCATGCATCAAAGTAAAAGGTAGAGGTTAATAATGACCATCTCTTTTTATCAAAAAGTAAATGAATTACGGGTGCACAATAAAATACAAAGAAATAGTAGATAGTATTATTCTTCATCTTTCATATTAACATGATATTTTACAAAGTTTTACAGGACAAAATAAACAAACTCTCGATGGTTTTGAACGATGAAATTCTTAGATATTACTCCAAACTAGGAGTCTAGGATTACGTACTTGGGACTCAAAACTATATTAAAAGAAAATTGAAAAGATCCCAAAAGACAACGGGGGTATTGGGTAGTGCTGTGAGTTGTGGTGATTTCCCGGCGAAGTATAAAAAACCGGGGTGACGCCAAATGTCATGCCTTATGAATGGGGCTACTAATGGATCAGAGTTGGAACAAAAATGGGTGTTCTTGTTTCCACTTTTTATAAAAAAAAATTTGAAGTTGAAAACGGAAATGGAAAAGGGTGTTTTCACTTCCACATCTATTTCCGTTTGAGTTGAAAAAATAGAAACTGACACAGTATATACCCACCAAGACATTTTCTCTCCTAGGGTAGCCGACATGTTTCCTATCTAGGCCGACGTGATGGAGGTTGGTTGAGGACTCTTCTCTCGCCGAGGCCGATGAGGTCCAGGTCGGCACTTGTCAGAGTTTCGACGTGTGACTCCGGTACGTTGGTGAACCTCAAGAGGTCGACATGACTTGAGCCGATCATTCGGGACACAACTGACGGTTGGTCCCCTCATCTCGGTGACAGTTAAGTTCGACATGCTCGCTAGAATCTAGGGATTACGACCTTCATAACTCCCACTCCATGCCCGTTTAGATCAACTGCAGATCATGTGTCTAGTAACTGGAGCCATAAAGCCCCTAACCTGATCGTGGGGTCAATTATGGCAACTGATGAGGAGAACATGGGGTCAATTATAGCAACCAATGAGGTGACAGTTTTAGTAACTGATGCGCCAGTTTCGGGTCGCCTGTGGTCTCCTTAGGCGACCATTATGCAGCAACACTTCGCAGACGCAGGTAAGGCACTCTCTCCAAAAACCAGTGGAGAACAAACCATTTTCTTTGTACTAACTTGACCATCAGAGTGTTTTCCCACCAAGCCCCCTCGATGGTTTTCCAAGTCGGAGGCTACGACATCTCGGCGACTCCCAGACTTCGGCAGCGACAGCTTTCCCTGGGTAACCTTATCCTTAGCGAACCCACAATTGCAACAACAACATTTTTTGGTGCTGTCTGTGGGAAACGATTAGTTTCCATGGCTCCTAAGGGAAGAATCTTGGCCGAGCAGTGGAGGAGAATCCTGGCTGAGCAGTGGAGCAAGAGGTTGCACCTGTTGTTTCACCACAAGAGAACGCGGCAGGTGGCTCTAGTTCGGGCGAGCGCGATCTTACTAGCTCTACTCACTTGGACCTCATGGAGCGTACGATGGCGTCCATGCAGGAGATAATCACCTTGATGATGGACCAACAGTGACAACTATTCTGTGCTCAGAAGGTTGCCTCTCAACCCCGAGCCAACGTCCTTGTCGCCAACCCTGGTTACGTCGTGTCCCCTATAGTGACCGCTCCTCCTCCGACCATCTCGAGTACTCACGGAGAGTTCCATTGTGAGGCACCCACGGCCTCGGTTCAGCCACCGGTAGTGCCGGCTATACCCTCCATCACTCCAACAACGATGGCGGATGTAGCAAGGGCAAGGGCTCCTGAGGCCGATCACTATACTGAGGAATCATCTCCACCCCAAGTGGTCGACTACTGCTGGAAGGACGGCCTCCTCGAGGTCAACCGGAAGATCGAGGTGCTCCAGCTCGGGGCCCATGCCCCCTCGGTCCTCACTCTCCTGTCCTCCTCACCCTTCACTGAGGCAATCACGTCGGCCCCGATCTAGTTAAAGCTTCAGCTCCCCAAATTTTGACGGTACAATGGGACAACAAACCCTATTCACCACCTCGACAACTTCCAGGGCCAAGTCGAGATGGTGAGCATTTTCGACGCCTTGAAGTGTCGGGTGTTCATGTCCATGTTAGATGATGCCACACTTCAGTGGTTCAAATCCCTCCCAGTGCACTTAGTTGGCTGCTTCACCGATTTGGCGCAAAAGTTCTTGGACCACTTCTACAGTACAGTGCAACACTCACTCTACACCGACGACATTTGGCTGCTGTCGCGTTTATCGCAAAGAAGCCCCCAGTCACCTTGGCCGACCTCCTATCCCGCATGCAGAAGTACGTGTGGTTGGAATCGACCCTGGGCGCCATGGGCAAGCTGCAGCACCCTACCAGCCAGGAGGTGTTAGGCAGTGGTCCCCCATCGAAGAGGTCAAAGAAGGAGGAGAAGTCCCCGACGGAGAGAGTCGCCGACCTGACTCCTCGTGTCGCCCCGACGAGTTCCGTAGGTGGGCCGAGCTGCCACTTTGACAAGTTGCTATCTGAGATCCTCCCCATCATCAGAAAGGTCCCGAGTTTTCGACTTCCCGAGCCAATAATGAAGCCCCCGCAGTAGAGGAATGCAGATCTCTGCTGTGACTACCACAAAGACTTTGGGCACACGACCGACTAGTGCCGGGGTCTGTGGGCTGAAATCGCAGACATGTTGAAGCGAGGCGTCATCGGCAAGGATGTCATCAATTGAAAGCCGAGAGCCACCTACTCTAAAAAGGAGAAGGCTCCCTGTGACGGAACGCCTCGGCCAAGCCCGTTAAACCGACAACGTACTTGATCCGAGTCCGCCTCCCGCGAACGGGCCGAAGCCTCGCAAGGGATACCAAACCACAGTCCGTGAAAACATAAAGGAACACACCACATTTTATATATATTTCACAAGTTTACATAGCCAAATTTCCACAAATCTGAAAAGAGGTACAAGAGCCTGGGGCATACCCCGAGGTACAACTGAAGAAAGTAAACAACTATCTAATCTACACAACACTATACAACACTGCACAACACTGCTGGAGCTACTACTACGCAGCTGGAGGTACTGACCCTGCACCGCTACGACGCGGCCCTGAACTGGACGTCGGTCGAGAGACGTCCTCCTCGCTCTCACCTGTGGGGGTAGGGGTGAGCCTCTCTAGTCACTGGCTCAGTAGGGAACTCCCCCAAAGCCGAACAAACCACAAACCACAGGTACGAAACAGTAAACAATACCAATAACATTTATATAACAGCTAAGCAGGTAAATAAAGCTGTAAAAGTACTCACCGTCTGCCGACTACGAGAAACAACAATAATAATTAAACGGCAAACCAGTACAGGTGTACAAGCTAAAGTAGAGACAGCCAACACGAGCCACGTAAACTGGTTCGCGACACCAGAAACTGACTCGGACAACTAACACAGGTCTACCTCTCAGTCTCGCAGCCACGGACGAAAGGTCCAGCTGCCGCTCCACGTAAAAAGGTCAAGCAACTGTGGAGACCAACTAAACACCACCACCTGCTGACCACACGGTCACAGGCCCATGCCTGACGCCTCCAGAGACCCTGGCCTGGGCTCGCTAGAGTGAGGCACTGGTAAAGGACTAGCTGGGGACCAGTGTCGACTACTGGTGTCCGTAACCCCAACTACGAGCGCGCTACAAGTGACTAAAGACAAACACAAGTGTCACTGTCCCACTGTCGTCTTTCCCTCAGCCGGACGTACAACTCAAACACAGAGTGAGGGTGTCCAGGTCAGACGACACAGACCTCGACGGCACAACACAAGTACCGGGACAAAGCCCCGAGCTAACAGCCTGGCTCACAAAGAACCTGGGGCACCCAACTGGAGAGGTAACCACGGTAGGCGTCATACTACTTGCCACGTACACAAAACCACGTGCACGTCATACACAAACCACGTGAAATCTCATGTAAACCACAAATAACCACTGGTCCACTACACGTGAACCCAACTGACACGCGTACACAACGCGCAGTCACCAAAGTAAACAACTAACATCATATCTTGTATGCTAAACACGTAAACCAAGTGCACTCAATGCACCTCATGCGTCAACACACATGCGTTATCGTTAAAAGCTGTAATTAACTATTTCTGTTCACACACAAGCTGGCGGCAAGATCGATTGCCGCTTATATCAAGTCAACGGCAAGGGACATGGCCGTTAACATCCTGGCTGAGGATCTTGGCGACAAACGATGTTGACGCCAAGTTCTTCGGCCATAAACCCTGCAGAAACCCTAATCCGGCTCTACGGGCTTTCTAACTGTTCTAACTACTGAAAAACATGCAAATGCATATCCTTTAACACATCAGAACCCAATGCAACCCGTTATAACATGATTCGTACAGTAAACTACTCAAACCACCCATTATCCCGTATGGTGCAACTCTATCCAATCATGGATTATCATGCTAATTCAGATAGTTATGATGTGTTTTAATATTTCTACAAAGCTAAATGGGTTTGTCCCCTACCTCAGAACGCGCTAGAATCTCCTGCAATCCCCCGGTTCACGCCGAGCCCTCCGCGAGCTCCCACGCGAATTGCACCACGCCGCGACGTTTCCTCGCGCAATTCGGCGACGCCGCGCGTCCCACGATCGTCCAACCACTCCTCGGTACCTGTTGGAGCTTCAAAGACTCGGGGGCAGCAAGCTGGGGCAAGAGGGAATGGGTGTGAGCTGAGAGAACAGCCCTCGGGTGAGCCTATAACCTGCTGAACTGACAGGTTGGCGTCAACCCCCATGTCGCCTACAAGCACCGCCAGCCTAAACGTCCACCACTACTGCCGCCAAGTTCAAGAAGTCAACGTCCATAAACCTGGACGCCAATAGTCAACGACCACCCCTTGGCCGCCAACTCAGACAGAACAGCAGCAGGTTCTGTTTCATTTCAGAACCCACCCTGCTCTTCACCTGCTCCAACCACACAATCACACCATGCATTCCACACACCCAACTCACACTGGCCTCACAACGGCCGCCACAACCACAATGCACATGATCCGCATGGATCCGAAAAGCACGCGACGTTACATTACTATCATCTAAAAAGAAAATTTCGACCTCGAAATTCATAACACAACACAAAGTCAAATGATTTAAACATACATAACTTTACAAGCACTATCATCTAAAAAGAAATATAAAACTTATACAAACAGATAGGGATACCCTTTAGCCATTTCAGCGGCCAACTCCCAGGTATCCTCACCACCCAACCTATTTTCCCATCTCACTTTAACCAATTCAATTTCTTTATTTCTTAGCTTCTTTATCTTTCGATCTGTGATCTGTACCGGATATTCAGGCATAGTCATGTCCGGTCTCAGGTCACCACCTTGATATCTAATTATCTGAGCTGGATCTTCAATACACTTTCTTAACATGGAGACATGGAAAATATCATGCACATCTGCAAAATCAGCTGGCAAATCACCTATAAGCTGCTTCCCCAATTCTTTCAATCACCTGGAAAGGTCCCACATATCTCGGGCTCAATTTCCCAGATTTACCAAATCTCATAATACCTTTACTTGGGGAAACTCTCAGAAAAACAAAATCTCCTACCTCAAACTGAAGTGGTCTCCTCCGCACATCTGCATAACTTTTTTGCCTGCTTTGAGCTGCCTGCAATTTTTCTTTAATAAGCTTCACCACTTATGTGGTTTGCTGAATCAATTCAGGACCCACCATTTGCCTTTCTCCCACTTCATGCCAGTTCAATGGGGTTCTACATGGCCTTCCATATAAAGCTTCATACGGTGCCATCCCAAGACTGGTATGATAACTATTATTGTAGGCAAACTCAACCATTCCCAAATGATGCTCCCAACTGCCTCCCCAAACTAAACAACAAGCTCGCAACATATCTTCAATTGTCTGAATAGTCCTCTCTGTCTGACCATCTGTCTGGGGGTGATAAGCGGAGCTATATCTCAACTCAGAACCAATTACTTTCTGCAGACTTCTCCAAAAACCAGAAGTAAATCTTGGATCTCTATCTGATACAATAGTCTTCGGAATACCATGCAGTGGAACAATTCTTTCAACATAAACATTTGCCAACCTGTCCACTGTCCAAGACATACTTACTGCCACTAGTCTGCATACTTTAGTCAATCTGTCAACAAATACCCATATTCCATTATGCCCGGAACTCGACCTTGGTAAACCTACCACAAAATCCATAGCAATATCATCCCACTTCCACTGTGGAATGGGCAACGGTTGCAATAGACCTCCAGGCTTCTGATGCTCTGCTTTAATCTGCTGACAAATAGCACATCTTGCCACAAACTCTGCTATTTCTTTCTTCATATGAGGCCACCAAAAATGCCTTCTTAAATCATGGTACATTTTAGTACTACCCGGATGAATAGTGTACCTAGATTTATGAGCCTCTTCCAGAACTCGCTGCTTCACCTCTCTTTCTGCAGGAACAAACAACCTGCCTCGAAGCCTGACCACACAATTATCATCAATAGAAACTCCTTCCATTTTCACTATTTCAGGTAGACTTGCATCTGCTCTCTGAGCCTCAATGATCTGCCAATACAAAGACGGCTCTACTGCACTAGCAGCTAGAATCGCCCGACGCTGACTACTAGGCACATAAAAGGAATTCTCCGCTACTTCTTCATACAACTTCCATTCTTTAATCATCATCATACTTACATATGCTTTTCTACTCAAAGCATCTGCTACAACATTGGCCTTACCCGGATGGTAAGCCAAACTGAAATCATAATCCTTCAAATACTCAACCCATCTGCGCTGGCGAAGGTTCAAATCTTTTTGCGAGAAGATATACTTTAAGCTTTTATGATCTGTAAAAATCTCAAATCTCTCGCCATACAGATAATGCCTCCACATTTTCAAAGCAAATACAACTGCAGCCAATTCTAAATCATGAGTGGGGTAATTCTCTTCTGCTGGCTTCAATTGCCTGGACGCATAGGCTATCACTTTACCATGCTGCATAAGCACTGCGCCAAGACCTCTTCTCGACGCATCAGTATACAGCACAAAACCACCACTCCCTGCCGGTAATGTCAATATAGGTGCTGATGTAAGTCTTTTCTTCAATTCCATAAAACTTTTCTGACATTCACCGGACCACACAAAAGGCACTCCTTTCCTGGTCAATTTAGTCATAGGTGCTGCAATCTTAGAAAAATCTTGAATAAAGCGCCTATAATAACCTGCCAATCCCAGAAAACTTCTAATCTCAGTTATTGTCTTAGGCACTCCCCACCTAGACACAGCTTCCACTTTACTCGGGTCCACTGCTACTCCTTTAGCTGAGATGACATGACCCAAAAACTGAATTTCCTTTAACCAGAATTCACACTTACTGAACTTGGCAAACAACTGGTTATCCCTTAACAATTGCAGAGTAAACCTCAAATGAGCTGCATGCTCTTCTTCAGATGCTGAATAAATTAGAATATCATCAATAAAGACCACAATAAATTGATCTAAATACGGATGAAAAATTCTATTCATCAGATCCATAAAACCTGCAGGAGCATTAGTCAACCCAAAAGGCATAACCACAAACTCAAAATGACCATATCTGGTTCTGAACGCTGTCTTATCTATATCCTCTCTTTGATTCTCAACTGATGGTACCCGGACCTCAAATCAATCTTAGAAAACACCTTTGCTGATTGCAACTGATCAAATAAATCATCTATCCTCGGCAACGGGTACTTATTCTTGATGGTCACATCATTCAATTTTCTATAATCAATGCACATCCGAAAACTTCCATCTTTCTTTTTCACAAATAAAACCGGCGCTCCCCACGGGGAATGACTCGGTCTAATAAAACCTTTTTGCAACAACTCTTCTAATTGCTTTTTCAACTCTTTAAGTTCTGCTGGTGCCATCCGATATGGAGCTTTAGAAATCGGCATGGTACCTGGCAGCAACTCAATAGAAAAGTCCACCTCTCTATGTGGAGCTAAACCAGGCAAATCTTCCGGAAAAACATCAGCAAATTCCCTAACCACGGGAACTGCTTCTATTGGCTGACTGGCTTCTACCAAACTTACTGAAGCTAAATAAGCCACACACCCATCATTTATCAACTTTCTAGCTTTAATTGCAGAAATTAGAAACTTAGAGGTATAAAAAGGCATACCTTGATATTCAAACACTGCACCATTAGGATGACAAAATCTGATCCTTTTCTTTCTGCAATCTAACATTGCTCCATACATTTCAAGCCAATCCATACCCAGAATGATATCATAATCTGACAACTGCAGGGCATACAACCGACCCGGCATCTGGTTCCCCTCAATCACAACAGGAGCTTCATCTATATAGCTCGAAGTGAGCAAGAACTCACCCGAAGGAACCTCCACTACTAACTCACAAAACTTCTCCTCTAAAGGATGAGCTATGCAATCCAGAAATTCTTCGGAAATAAAAGAATGAGAGGCACCCGAATCAAATAAGACTCTTGCTGAATATTCATAAAGAGGTAAAGTACCTTCTATCATATTCGATGCCTCCGCCTGAGCTCGGGTGATAGCCATAACCCGACCTCTTCCTCGCTGCTGCGGTACTCCTCTGCCACGACCTGCCTGTGGCTGCTGGAACTGCTGAGGTTGCTGCTGCTGCACACCTCTTCCATAACCATATTCTCTTGCATAGGGACAATTGCGGATCAAATGTCCCGGCTGATTGCAATTATAACATCTATACCCTGGAGGAACAATAGGCTGCCTGGCAGTGCTCTGCTGCGACTCCTCCACCTCAGGCCTACCTCGGCCCTGCTGGAACTGCTGACGACCTCCCCATCCTCTTCCTTTGCCTTTAAATGCTTGCTTTAATTTCTGTCCCCACTTCCCAAAGCCTGATGAAGAAGGTCCTGCTGGTGCTTTACCTTTACTTGCACCCACTGACTGCTGCGGTAGCCGAAAACTACCTGAGCCTGACTCACCCACCTGACGAGTCCGAATAGACCTCTCCAAAGTAGCTGCTCTCTGCGCTGCCTCTTCTACTGTCTTGCACATGAGAGGTACTATCGCATCCTGCAATTCCGTTCTCAAACCTCTGATAAAATACTCAACCATCATATTATTATCTGAAACCACATATGGCGCATAACGGCTAAGTGCCATAAATCTCATCTGGTACTCTAAAACTGAAGAGTTACCTTGCTGAAGAGTCCGGAATTGCTCTCTTTTTACTTGCTGCACTTGGATCGGAAAGAATGTATCGTTAAATACATCAAGAAACTCCGGCCAAGTGATAGCTTCCTCCGTCCTGCCTGCAAAAGTGGTTTGCATCTTCAATCGCCACCATTCCAAGGCAAAACCTCTCAACTGATAAGCAGCTAATACCACTCTATCTGCTGCCGGACACCTCATAGTTGCAAAAACTCTTTCAATTTCATGAACCCAGTGCTCTGCAGTATCTGGATTCGGCCCTCCTGAATAAGTAGGTGGCTGCAATCTCAGAAACTTCTCCACCTGCATCACTGGTTCTTCTGCTATCAATACTGGTGGTGGTACAGGTGCTACAAAAGGCACCTCCACTCTCGGCGGAACTGGAGCAACAGGTATTGCCTCTCCATCCCCAGGTGGCACTGCAACTGGTGGTACTGGCGCCTGCTGATCCATTCTCGCCCGAATATCCGTGAGGCTTTCCCAAATTCTCTCAATCATACGCTGAGTGCTTTCCTCCGGATCATCTCCTCCACCACCCCAATCTCTCCTATCAGCCATTTCAGAAATTTCTACATACATAAAACACCAGACAAAAATCAAAACCACAAATGATCAAAAACCAGGGTCCTTACCAGCAGTGTATAATGACCGAAATAAGGCTATGTATTCTTCTAATTCCCTTATATTAACACGGACCTTTCTCTGATACCAACTGTGACGGAACGCCTCGGCCAAGCCCGTTAAACCGATAACGTACTTGATCCGAGTCCGCCTCCCGCGAACGGGCCGAAGCCTCGCAAGGGATACCAAACCACAGTCCGTGAAAACATAAAGGAACACACCACATTTCATATATATTTCACAAGTTTACATAGCCAAATTTCCACAAAACTGAAAAGAGGTACAAGAGCCTGGGGCATACCCCGAGGTACAACTGAAGAAAGTAAACAACTATCTAATCTACACAACACTGCACAACACTGCTGGAGCTACTACTACGCAGCTGGAGGTACTGACCCTGCACCGCTACGACGCGGCCCTGAACTGGACGTCGGTCGAGAGACGTCCTCCTCGCTCTCACCTGTGGGGGTAGGGGTGAGCCTCTCTAGTCACTGGCTCAGTAGGGAACTCCCCCAAAGCCGAACAAACCACAAACCACAGGTACGAAACAGTAAACAATACCAATAACATTTATATAACAGCTAAGCAGGTAAGAAAAGCTGTAAAAGTACTCACCGTCTGCCGATTACGAGAAACAACAATAATAATTAAACGGCAAACCAATACAAGTGTACAAGCTAAAGTAGAGACAGCCAACACGAGCCACGTGAACTGGTTCGCGACACCAGAAACTGACTCGGACAACTAACACAGGTCTACCTCTCAGTCTCGCAGCCACGGACGAAAGGTCCAGCTGCCGCTCCACGTAAAAGACAAGCAACTGTGGAGACCAACTAAACACCACCACCTGCTGACCACACGGTCACAGGCCCATGCCTGACACCTCCAGAGACCCTGGCCTGGGCTCGCTAGAGTGAGGCACTGGAAAAGGACTAGCTGGGGACCAGTGTCGACTACTGGTGTCCGTACCCCCAACTACGAGCGCGCTACAAGTGACTAAAGACAAACACAAGTGTCACTGTCCCACTGTCGTCTTTCCCTCAGCCGGACGTACAACTCAAACACAGAGTGAGGGTGTCCAGGTCAGACGACACAGACCTCGACGGCACAACACAAGTACCGGGACAAAGCCCCGAGCTAACAGCCTGGCTCACAAAGAACCTGGGGCACCCAACTGGAGAGGTAACCACGGTAGGCGTCGTACTACTTGCCACGTACACAGAACCACGTGCACGTCACACACAAACCACGTGAAATCTCACGTAAACCACAAGTAACCACTGGTCCACTACACGTGAACCCAACTGACACGCGTACACAACGCGCAGTCACCAAAGTAAACAACTAACTCATACCTTGTATGCTAAACACGTAAACCAAGTGCACTCAGTGCACCTCATGCGTCAACACACATGCATTATCGTTAAAAGCTGTAATTAACTATTTCTGTTCACACACAAGTGGCGGCAACATCGATTGCCGCTTATATCAAGTCAACGGCAAGGGACATGGCCGTTAACATCCTGGCTGAGGATCTTGGCGACAAACGATGTTGACGCCAAGTTCTCGGCCATAAACCCTGCAGAAACCCTAATCCGGCTCTACGGGCTTTCTAACTGTTCTAACTACTGAAAAACATGCAAATGCATATCCTTAACACATCAGAAACCCAATGCAACCCGTTATAACATGATTCGTACAGTAAACTACTCAAACCACCCATTATCCCGTATGGTGCAACTCTATCCAATCATGGATTATCATGCTATTCAGATAGTTATGATGTGTTTTAATGTTTCTACGGAGCTAAATGGGTTTGTCCCCTACCTCAGAACGCGCTAGAATCTCCTGCAATCCCCGGTTCACGCCGAGCCCTCCGCGAGCTCCCACGCGAATTGCACCACGCCGCGACGTTTCCTCGCGCAATTCGGCGACGCCGCGGTCCCACGACGTCCAACACTCCTCGGTACCTGTTGGAGGCTTCAAAGACTCGGGGGCAGCAAGCTGGGGCAAGAGGGAATGGGTGTGAGCTGAGAGAACAGCCCTCGGGTGAGCCTATAACCTGCTGAACTGACAGGTTGGCGTCAACCCCATGTCGCCTACAAGCACCGCCAGCCTAAACGTCCACCACTACTGCCGCCAAGTTCAAGAAGTCAACGTCCATAAACCTGGACGCCAATAGTCAACGACCACCCCTTGGCCGCCAAACTCAGACAGAACAGCAGCAGGTTCTGTTTCATTTCAGAACCCACCCTGCTCTTCACCTGCTCCAACCACACAATCACACCATGCATTCCACACACCCAACTCACACTGGCCTCACAACGGCCGCCACAACCACAATGCACATGATCCGCATGGATCCGAAAAGCACGCGACGTTACACTCCCCTCCGGAAAAGGGAGCAGTGCTTGTGCTACCAATGGCTCCTCAGGAGGCGGCAACAGCGGGTGGAAGAGGAAGGTGTATGCGTCGGCGGTCAAATCATACCCCAGAGATCAACCGCGTGAAACAGGTGGTGTAATTTCATTCTCGGATGAGGACCTTGTCGGTCCGAATGTCCCCCACGACGACGCATTAGTGATCCATGCTAACGTCGATGGTTACGATATACACTGAATTTTAGTGGATAATGGGGCGGCCCCTAACGTGTTGTTTATGATTGCTTTGTAAACATGACCGAGCTGAGCGCCGATCTCAAGCTGGTTGCGACCCCTTTGTTTGGGTTCAGTAGGACCCCTGTAACTGCCGAGGGCTCTGTTAGACTGAGAGTAACCCTCGGTACCCGACCATAGCATGTTACGGTTGAAGCCAATTTCCTTGTTGTCAAGGTCAAGTTAGCTTACAACGTGATTTTTTTGGTCGGGGTCTGTTGGGGAGGCTAAGGGAATCCCTTATACTTTTCATCAGAAGCTGAAGTTCCCGACTCCTAATGGGATCGGTGTGGTCAGGGGGAGCCAAGCCGAGGGTCGGAGATGCTATGTAAATTCTATCAAGGCTAAGGTACCAATGGTTTTTTAGTACGTTGTTGTGTCCAGAGAAGACTCGGTTAGGGGGGAGCCCACCGAGCATACTCACTTGTTGCGAATCGCGAATGACAAGGCGTTGGTCCTTGGGTCTGAGCTTCACGAGGTGGAGCGTCCACTAGTCGAATTCCTCACAGCTGGCACCGATGTCTTTGCATGGTCAGAAGCTGACCTCCTTGGGATCGACCCCGAGGTCATCCAACATCATTTGAATGTCAACCCTGAGGTGCGACCAGTTAATTAGAAGAAGAGGCCTCTATCTGTCGATAGATAGGAGGCCGTTGACAGCGACCTCCTAAAGTTCCTTCGGGTGGGTACCGCCCGAGATGTCCTCTACCCTGAATGGGTTGCTAACATAGTCCTAGTCAAGAAGGTGAACGGGAAATGGCGGATGTGCGTGGACTTTACCGACCTTAATAAGGCGTGCCCAAAGGACAGCTTCCTACTTCCTCGCATTGACCAGTTCGTCGACTCCACTGCTGGCCATGACCTCCTCGATTTCTTCGACGCATATTCGAGGTACTACTAGATCAGAATGGCTCCCGAGGATGAGGAGAAGATCGCCTTCATTACTGAGAAGGGGTTGTATTGCTCACTCAGATGCCCTTCGGCCTGAAGAATGTGGGGGCAACTTACCAGCGGCTCGTCAACAAGATGTTTGAGAGTCAGATTGGCAAGACCATGGATATTTACATCAATGACATGCTATTCAAGTGCCAATGTGCGGAGGACCATGTGAGAGATCTGGCCAAGACCTTTGAGGTGCAACAGCGCTATGGGATGAAGCTAAATCCTTAGAAGTGTGTGTTCAGTGTGCGAGCTGGCAAATTCCTCGGTTATTTGGTCTCTAGCTGAGGGATTGATGTCAACCCCGAAAAGGTCCAAGCCATTCTCAACATGTTGCCACTGAGAATCATTAAGGAGGTGATCGGATTACAGCCTTCAGTAGGTTCATGTCAAGGTCCGCTGAGAGGTGCCATCCCTTCTTCGACGTATTACAGAAAGGGTTCTTCAAGTGGACATATGCTTGTCAAAAGGCGTTTGACGAGTTGAAGGAGTACCTAGCCTACGTGCCAACTCTCAGTATGTCGTAGGCAGGAGAAGAGTTGTTGTTGTACCTCTTGGCCACAGACTACTCAATGAGTTCGGTCTTGGTCCGAGAGGAAGGGTGTCAACACTCGCTTGTGTATTACACGAGCAGGGCACTTCGGGGGGCCGAGCAGCAGTACTTCAACATGGAAAAGGTGGGGTTTGTGCTTGTCATTGCTGCACGGTGACTCCGGCCCTACTTCTAGTCCCACAGAATCGCCATCTTGACTGACCTCCCAATCAAGCAGGTTCTCAGTCATCCCGAGCCTTGGGAAGATTGGCAAAGTGGGCGATTGAGCTCAGTGAGTTCGACATCACCTACTGGCCTCGTCTTTCCAAAAAGGCTCAGACCCTCGCTGACTTCACCTCCGAAGCCACCGCGAGGTCTAATGAACAGGAGGAGACGAGCTTGGCAGAATGGAAGGTGTATGTCAATGGAGCTTCAATCTTGCATGGTAGCGGGGCCAGCGTCGTCCTCCATTCCCCCGAGGGCTTTGTCTTGAGGTACTCAATCAGATTCGGTTTCGTAGCTTCTAACAATGTGGCAGAGTATGAAGCCATCATCTCGGGGCTTCGCATGGCGTAATTGCTGGGAGTCTCCCGAGTCACAATCTTCAGCGACTCCCAGCTTGTCGTTAGTCAAGTCACCAAGGACTACGAAGCCCGAGAGGAAAAGCTGGTGCAATACCTCAATGAGGTATTGCAGCGATGGAGGATTTCGAGTCGGCCAAGCTGTAGAATATTCCCAAAGCCGACAATTGCAGGAGGATGCACTCTCCAAGTATGTCGTGTCGTCGAGAGCTATCTCGGGCCCACGGTACTTGTGGAAGAGTTTTCCCAACCATCGGTAGGGGTCGTTGCTGAGGTCCTATGTGCAGAGCTCAGCCCGACCTGGTTGACTCCAATAATTGAGTACATACTTCACAGGAGACTCCCGGAAGATCGAGACGAGGAGTTCCAAGTCAAGCGGCGGGCTCCAAGGTTCTTCATGATGGGGGATGTCTTGTATCGCAAGGGTTTCACCTACCCCCACCTCCGTTGTGTCAACCCTGTCGAGGCCGAGGAGATTCTACGTGAGATCCACGAGGGAACCTGTGAAAGCCACACCGGTCCTCGCTCACTTGTCCGAAGAGTCACCTGACAAGGGTACTGGTTACCAACGATGTTGAAGGAAGCTGAAGCTTACGTCAGAAGGTGCCATTAGTGTCAGATTTTCGGTAAGGTGGATCGCCAACCACTAGTCGATCTGACCACCTTGTCGGCTTCGTGGCCTTTTGCCCAATGGGGAATGGACATTCTTGGGCCTTTCCCTTGGTGTCACAGCGGAAGTTCTTGATCATTTCTGTCAACTATTTACAAAATGGGTCGAGGCGAGCCCTTGGCGAAGATCACCGATGCCAATGCATTTGTTTGGAAGAGCACTGTTTGTCGATTTAGGTTATCAAAAGCCTTTATCACCGACAATGGAAGGCAATTCGATAACGCGAGATTTTAGAGAATTGCTCTGAGCTAGGTCTCCAACACGGATTACTTCAGTGGAGCATCCTCAGATGAATGGGCAAGCTGAAGTGACAAACCAGAAAATCCTCGACGGGTTGAAGAAGAGGTTGGATGATTTTAAGGGGTGCTGGGCGGACGAATTGGCTCATGTACTCTGGGCCTATCGCGTCACTCCTTGGAGGCCAGGGGAGAGACTTCTTTCGTGCTCGCCTTTAGGATGGAGGTAGTGACCCTGGTAGAGCTTCTCATACCTTCCCAGAGAATACTTAGCTTCGAGCCCAAAGGCAACAACAATGCTCTTCGTGCGGAGCTAGACCTAATTGACAAGCGGCGAGATTGGGCAGCTGCACGGATTGAAGTATACCAACTAAGGATGAAGTGTACTTTTTTCCGCAAAGGTCCGGTCGAGCGGGTTTGGCATTGATGACCTCGTCCTTCTAAAGCTCGTGATCTTGAATCTGAGAAGTGCCATTGGTAAGCTCTCTCCCAATTGAGAAGGCCCCTACCAAGTGGTCGATGACCTCGGACGAGGGCCTATCGGTTGTCAAAGTTAGATGGGTCGGCCGTTCCTCGAGCTGGAATGTCGATCACCTAAAGAGCTACTTCCCTTGATAAAAATAAAACGTTGTTTTTGATGGGATATTGTGACCGGAGATGAATCGCTTAATAGCATTGTCTTGCGGTCTTCGCCAATTATAAGTCGCTCTACAACATTATCTGAAGGTAAAGGACGAGCCATTTTACAACGTCATTCACCTCATTAGGCAAGTTGCTCTAAGCATCGCCCAGGATTAGCTGAAAGGTAGAAATAGTCAGCTGCGAGGTCGCTTCAGCACTCAGCCTATCCACGACAAAGCTAATTTCAATCGTCGGTCTGGACAGTCGCGAGGTCGCTTTGGCACTCGGCCTATCCTCGACAAAGCTAATTTCAATCGTCGGTCTAGAGAACCGCGAGGTCGATTTGATACTCAGCTTGGCTTCGACAAACTTGTGAGTACGATAGATAGCATGGTCATTCATGAGGTCGCTTCGGCACTCAAACAAACCTCGACAACCTGGGAGCATCATGATCACCCCCCACGATTATGGGTAGTTGGGAGAATAACTCGAGAGGTTGTGGTCATTTTATCTATGATTAGACGCCATTGTTTCCAAATGGAACAGATTATCATGACGTGATTTCTGATCGTGCTTTTTGAAACAAAATCGCTAAGGTTATCAGAATCCACCAACCATTTGATGGGATACAAGCACACAGTTGTGGTTGATAAAAAGTTCTCTATAGATATGTGGCTTTGCAGCTGAGGCATGTACAACATTAACTGACCTAGGGTAGAGAAGGAGTGACGTCAGAGCCCAACGGGTTGACAGTCGCAACCTCAGACTCTTTTCTCGATGTTGTGTCGTCTGCATTTGTAGAGTCAATTGTGTCAGCGTCGAACCCTTCCTCGGGCACCGCTGGCGCTGGATCGACCTCTTCCACATCTTCGAGAGGCTCAAGATCTGACACATCAAGGTCCAAAAATGTCTCTCGAAAAAGCTTGAGGCAATGATTGTACCCTTCCTGGAAGAGGCAGTCGATTTGCCTCTTCAGAGTGTCAGATTTGCGGTATTCAGCTACCGCCTTCTCGCACTTTTCGGCCACGAGTTGGTCAAACCAATACTTGGTCTCCTTGTGGGCTTTTTTCTCGGCATTCAAGGCCTCCTCGGTGGCATGAAGGTCTGTGCAGGCTTTTGCCATTCTGCAAGCAGAGTGGCAGCCCTCTCAATAGCCTTGGAGGCTTCGTCAAACTCTTGGAGCCTCTACTCTCGGCCTTCTTGACCCTTTTCTCTATAGCCTCTGCCTTCAGTTGAGCCATAGTGATATGCTGATCCGCCCTTTCACGGCTAGCATCGGTCCTCTGCAGTAGGAGGTCGTACAGAGCTAGTTGGTCTTGGATGCCTCGATAGAAACCTTCAATGATCTCTCCAGACTTTAAGCCAACATGGTGGGCCTTGGCAGGGGAAGGAACTGATCTACATCTCCATTGGGTGGCCGTCAGGACCTCGGACTGCTGGCTCGGTCCGAGGTCGTCGAACATAGTTTCTCGGCAGGCCTCGTTGGCGGCTGGCACTCGAGGGGCCCGACGGAAACGCTATCACCTGAGATCAATCCAACGACGTGGTGAGACTGACCCTCAAGTTCCCTTTTGGCAGCCTTTGCCTGAGGATGAGGCACACTTGGAGCGGTTTGTTCTTTTGAGGCCATGTCGAAAACAATCTCGACGTCAGGCTCGACCCGAGGCCTCTTGGCACTTTTCTTCCCCCGAGTCCAAATATGCTCAGCTGCTGATTGGGCCAGGTCGGTGCTGGTTTTTCCTTTGTAGGCCATCTCTGTAAAGAGAAACCAAATGTAAAAAGCTCATATGAAGTTCCATGCGAAAAATAAAGAGAGGTGGTATGTAGGTCAGAATCTCGGACCTTCTTTAGCTTTGGTGACCAGGTTGAGGAACTCCGCGGATGGGGTGTACAGGTCGGGAGGTCGGAATGTTTTAATATCTATGGCCAACCAAGTGGTTGGGAAAGGCCATCCACTCGGATTGTGGATGAAACAATAACTCCTCTTCTAGGCATGGATAGAGGATGGCATATGACTGAGAAGTTGCCGACCTTGACGAGCAGCGAAGTACAGTCAATCGCTGAACGCCCTCACAGTGAAGTAGTAGAAGAAGAGATGAGTGGTCAGTTCTACTTTGGCCAAGCACAGATGGCTAGGAAGCTGACAACTGACTACCAAGAATTTGGGGCCAGTTGCAAGGGAGCGGCTCCTAGCAAAAGGAGGAGTTGAAGAATGAAAGGATGGAGAGGGAACCGAAGGCTAGCTCGGACAGCCTTGTTATACAGACAGAACTTGTTCTCCATGGTGTGGTGAGCTTGGTACATTTTACTAGCAAGAATCATGGAACCAGAAGGGAAGATGAGGTTTGCATGATCCATGATGTGATACCCCGAATTTTTATTCTTTTATATTATGTGTGGATATTTACTTGTTGTGTGCATAGAATGTGTATTTCACTATGCTTACTATAAATTTATGCTTCTCATGAACATATGCATGTATAATTATTTATTGTGTGTATAGTATGTGTATTCAATTGTGCGTATTATAATTTCTATATTCCTTATGAACTCATGCATGTATATATATGATATTTTTCGTGAGAATAGGCAATTAGCTAAATTGATGTGTATTGTGTATACTAAAATACAAGGCTTATAATACTTAAGTAATACTATGCATGCTAATCTAATTACCGATGTGCATGTTATGTTTATCTATTTCATGCATAATGTATATAATTATGTTGTAAATGCCTATATATTTATGCATATGATAATTCAAGTATGTGCATGCAAGGATTTCTTTTGTTGTATAGATTATTCATAGATAACTTATTCCAAATTGTATCTTAAATAATATTATGCATACTTTATCTAAATCTTAAAGTGCATACTATCCTGCCTATTCCATGGAAGTTGTGTGTAAATATATATATATATATATATATGTATGTTACCTTATGCATGTGATATCTATCTATTTAATCCTATGTACATCAAATTCATCTATAGTACATGAATAATACATAGATAACCTTGTGCATGTGATGGGTAAGTTTTGCGGTGGACCATGTAAGTATATGTATGCTATTTTCGTACAAGTATAAAACATACATAAATGTGCATGCATTATCTAGTCATCAATGTATGTAAATCTCATGCATATGGTACGTGTTGTACACATAGTAAGAAATTATTATCATGCACTTTGTAAATAATTATGAGTTTATTTCTGAGCATGCAATATATATAATTAAACGTGTGTGAATTATCTAATTATTGAGGTGCCTATTGTATTTAATTATTTTAATGCATGTAGTTAGTATTATGGATGTGCGTATGTATACATACATGTGTTATCCTTGTTTAAATAATATTTATCTAATTTAAGCGTGTTAAATTAATTAGGGTATGTAAAGTACTTGAATGATAATATGCATACAATATTTAACTAATAATGAACACATTTTAATCATAAGTTCATGCGTAATGTATGTAATTATGCAATGTGTACGTATGTGTGCATATATGTATGTATTGATGCATATTGTTCTTAATTATGATTAGTGTAAGTTGTAATTAATTAAATATTACATAATGCAAGTATTTTATGTGGTAATGATATATGAAATTATTTTTGCATATACTAAATTATTTTAGTGCATTTATGCATTAAATTCTAGGTCTGTCGGTGTTTCGGCTGCTCAGGGCTGTTGGCGGCCAGACCTGGACGCCAAGACACTGTTGGCGGCCAGACCTGGACGCCAACCCCAAGTGGGCGGCCACCCCCTGGACACCAACCCCAGTCCGGCGGCCAGACCTTGACGTCAACTTCCAGGTTGACTACAACCGATGTTGACGTTAATATCCTGCTGCGTAACGGTTCCAGAATTGTTAATGTCCGTGTTTTGGCTAGTTTCATATTAGGAAACCCTTCCTAAACCTTTGGTAACCTACCCTAATGCGTACCCAACCCTTGAACCTATAAAATACCCACTCTTGGATGAGGAAAAGGCTTTCAACATTTGGTGAAAACCCTAGCTCCAAGATGGTGAAAAGCTGATCTTTAGGATGCTGGATCCATCAACTGGAGGTGTTCCCCGAAGAGCTACTACATCTGGAGGTTAGTCTATACATAGAGGAAGAGATCCCAACTCCGAGGAGCCATCCACATCGACAGGAGAAGAAGATCTAAGGCGTTTCCGAGCACCTTTTTGACAGGGCCGAAAAGGGCTTCACCGACGATTCTGATCTTTGTAGATTTTTTTTAAGAGGCAAGTAAACCTAGATCTTGATCCTATACATGTCCCCTAAGTCCTAGGTATTTTTACGGATTTTTCCTCGCGTCCTGGAACCCCAAATTCACCGTTGTATGAAAAGTCATATGTATGTGCTGCTGGGAGCAAGTAGAAGGCAACATAGGTTGCAGTCAAGTTCTTCAGAAGAAGTTGACGGCAACATCCCTTGACGTCTACTTCTTCAGAACCTGAAAGTGTTACTTTTTGATCTTCTTTTGCTGTTTAAATGATTTCTGGACATGGGTATACTCTGAAATTTTTATGGGTGATTGTATACTGTTAGTAGGTCATATCATGAGGTTGCCTAAATTTTCTATGAACCATGTTAATTACTAAAATTCAGTGACTGAGTAATGAGCATGATATGAACATGTTTAAATCTAGTATAAATGGATTTTGTTGTGAATTAGTTTTCATAAACTTTCCATGACAGATTGAATGTTGGTATTAGGTTTCTATTCTGTTAATGCCTAAACATATTGATATGTCTCATGCTTAATGATATTTCGATAAATATGTCTGAATTCTAGATTTAATTGTAGAAATTATGTTTACTGTTCGAAAAATCTGAAAAATTGCATATGTGACATACTTACTGTTAATGACCTGTGATAAAAATTTAAAATCAAATTGATGACAGCAAGTACAGTTATTAGTTAAACCATGGAAATTGTTCATGTTAGATGTATTAAATTAGATCTTATGCAATTCAGTAAATATACATCATGTTTAGGACTGTAAGGTAAGATGTTTTAATTTTGAAAACAGTAGTACCATGATTGGGTTAACTAAGACATGTGAAATTGATAATTAAGATGTGTAAAGTGATTAAGTATTATATGTAAAATATGTGAATAAGGTGAGAAAATGTGAATAAATAAGTGTGTGATAATTGGGCCAAGAATGACACTGCTACCCTAGAGGCATCGAGAGCTGTACATAGAAAAGTCCCTATGGAAGGCTCTACATTGTATAAGTTTGTCCTAAAGGCATTAGGAAAAACCCGGAGGTGGACAAGTACCACTGGATAGGGTGGAGAGAGCTTCTCCCGGTCTGCGCAGTTACCAAGATTCACCACTTCATTGCCTAGGTGGTGGGTATGTGATATGAGTTATGTGATATGAGTTGTGTTATGAGTTATGTGTTATGAGATGTGATGAGTTATGAGTATGAGATATTTGTTTGTGTCCTCTAAAAGGTAGTTAGGACTATGTGTCATGGCATTTTAAGTGATTGGAATATGTATAAAGTGTAAGATCATATGCGAATGTGACACATGATGAGTGCAAATGATATGATATGTGATAAATGAAAACCAAAGAGTAAATGATGTGAAGAACATGTGAAAAGATATGTAAGAGACAGTTAATGTTATTGAGAGTGTGCTTACATGTGAAAACTGATGTAGTAATGCATAATGTTCATATTTTCATGCATTAATTACCTCATTTGCAATATCGTGCTTATCATCATGTCATGTAGTTTATTGTTCTTCATGTAATAGTGTATGTGAATAAACATGAGTAACCATGTCATTTATGCAACATGAAAGATGAACATGTAGAATTGTGAATTGGGTAAGATAACATATGAACAAATGTAAATCCATGTAATTGAATGTAATTCATGTCAAAACAGCAAGTAAAGTGTAATTATGAAGGTGTTAAATACATGTAATACTAATTAGGTTCCATACTAGATGTGATGTTTGCTTAGTACAAAGTTTCATGCTTTAGTGCTTATTGTTGCCAACCAATTTGACCATGTTTTAACTCCTCAATTCATGCTATAAAATATGAAACCATGTGTATGAGATGTATGTACATTTAAAACAGCAAGCAAAATGTGAAATTAAATATGAAAAGTGTATGTGAAAAGTGAATAGTCATCATATTAGTTTGTTCATTCCTTTATGTCTAATTCTATGTTCTAGTTGTAGAAATATGTCATGAAATGAATTAATGTGGAAATGAAGGAATCATGTTATGTGTTAAGTGTAGAGAATATGTACAAGTGTATAGTAATAGTATCCATGATGTAGAATAAACATATGATAGAATGAAGCATGTCTAGGTGATTAAAAATGTGTTGATAGCTAAGAGTATGTTCCATGTGTTTGGGAGTTTAAATGATAGTATGTATTCATGAGTGTTTAATAGCTTAATGTGAATGTGATATGTTTAAGATTACTTGCTGAGTCTTTGGACTCACCCTTGCTTCGGCGTACAGGTTGACAGGTATCCCGTGCTAGGGGGAGAGACGCTATCTTGGAGGAGAGGCTTTTGAGGAGCAAGTAGTAGTTGTATTTTCCTTTCATAGTTGAATAAAAATGTTATTTGGACAATGTAGCTCTTTCATCATGTAATAATGTGGACATTGTCGTTCTATTTTTTTGCACTATATAGATTGTGGAATATGGGATGGTGATGGACTAAAGTTGAATTGTTTATTTTATTCCGCTGAAATAAATTGCTATCTACGTACTTTTCAACCTATCGGCTAGTGTTGGGTCTTATCCCACTGTAATGACACTCTTTATACCGATGGGGATTGGTATAATCGTACCGGTATGAGGAGGGTCGTTACACATGACCCAATTAAGAGACTCGTTGGTGATTTTGGACACTGCGTCCCCTACTGTCTCGACCTATCATCGCGAGACGGCATGTGCAGAGGATTTCCTGGGCTCATACATCCCAGGGCTAACTATAGGTTCTAACATCTCCACGACGGAAGCCACCCTCACCTCGGATGGGCTTGAAGATCAAGCAGACAAGGAGTTCTCGGAAGAAGAACTCCTCGATGAGGAGGACTCAAAAGGACTAGAGGAAGAACTCATCGCTTACCTTGGAAGTAAGCAGATGAAGACAAGTCGGGGAGAGACTCGCCGCCGAGTGAGGAATCGACTGGTCGCTTTGAGCACGGGTCGGCTAGGACTCCTAGCTTGATGGCTAGCGTGCAAGTGTAAGGGTTGTTGTACTCTGTAGATTTTGATGATCACAAAAATACTAAGTTTAATACATATTTACAAATTCACAAAACACTGAATATAATTCATGTTCATGACCAAGCATTTGATTTATGTTTATTTAATTTGAGGGTCTAATTCGTGTGTTAAGTGTGCAGTAACTTTGTCCAAAAGTCGCATTTGAAGTGGATAATACAAAGCCCAAGACTTGGACAAAACAACAAAGCCAAGACTGGAAGGTTAGCTGCAAAAATGACAATTGGACGACCGACTTGCAGAAATCGGTCGACTGATAATGAAAGAGAATCGATGCTAGATCAATTGTGGATCAATGGGAATCGATGCTAAATTGATTGTGGATCAAGGGGAATCAATGCCAGATCGATTGTGGATCAAGGGAATCGATTGACAATCGATTACCAGTCCAAAGTCGAACGACCGATTTGGTAAGTTCGGTTGACCAACCTAGCCAGAAGGTTTTGTAGTAGGACAATCACAAGTCGGATGACCGACTTGAAGAAATCGGTCGACTGATTCGCCAGTCGAAGCAAGGTACTTCGGATGTTCACGTTGTATCTTCTCCATCCGAAGCGTTGGTAGAAGTTGAGACAGAAATCGGACAACCAATCCGATGAATTCAGTCGACCGATTCCGGTGTTTCTCCATACAAACTTTCCTAAACATAGTCCTATGAAGATCCAACTCTTGTCAAACATGGAGGGACTCTTTAGGATTATAAATACAACATGTTCCCATGTTTTGAAAGAAGATAACATGCCTCCAAGAGTTCAAGTCAAGCCCTAGAGTTCAAGAGAGGATTATGCTGCCCTAGGTAGAGCCAATAGATGCTCTTAAGTTGTAGAAGTCTGAAGCCTTCTTGACATACTTGAGAGGTGTTTCTTCATCTGAAGGGCGAGGACCTGGTGTTGCTACTTGCAAGATCTCGTTCAGAAGTGTTCTACATCGGTCAGTTTTTTAACTGTACATCGTCAGGCAAAGACGAACACCAAAACTGGATCTTCTGTGACAGGAGAACTCTACACCTTAATGTTTAGATTGTTGACCTCCTGTTCACACTTGTTTTGTTCTTTATTGATCCCTGATCATACTGTGTGTGTGCTTGGTTTGTGAGCACGTTGGTTGTTGGTGTGTAGTGCGTGCGTACATACACATCGGGTTGTCTCGTCCCTGGGAAACGAGGTGGGGTTTGTGTTGTCCCCGTAAACAACCATGTGTGTGGGTTTTTTGCTTGTACCTGGGAAACAAGCCAGTGGAAATCCTCACAGGGTTATGGGGTAGTAGACGTAGACGAACACAGGGGTGTGTTTGTCGAATCACTCTAAATCATGTGTGTATGTGTGGTTTGTTCCATCTTTCCTACCTCTATTCTATGCACATTAGGATAGTTGGTTTCGTCTATATAGTTGTTATATTCCGCTGTGCATATCACATAATAGGTTTGATTAATTTAGTCTAATTTGTTCTGAGTTAAAAGATTTTTTATTGAGCGATAACCAATTCACCCCTCCCCTCTTGATTGTCCATCGCATCCCTGCACATCAATTGGTATCAGAGTAGAGCTCTTGATCTAGAGAGAGATCTTGTTTGCGATGGCCAACAAAAGATTTGTGCCTAAGGGTCATTCTATCAACCGTCCACCCTACTTTGATGGTAGCAACTACACTTATTGGAAGAACTGTATGCACGTCTTTCTCAGGGCTCAAGATTATAAGATCTGAAAAGTTGTGAATACTATAGGATGAGGAACGGAGGATAATATTAAAATATCTAAGGTTAATTTTAGTTCCATGAATATAATGCAATGTGATTCATCATGATGAATATTCTAGTGTTTCCATGTGCAGTTCAACAAAGGAGATGTGGGACAAATTAAAACTGATCTATGAAGGCACTTCAGAGGTCAAGGAGACCAAAGACAACATCCTGGTTCATGAATATGAGATGTTCAAGATGAGCCTGGTGGAAACAAACTCTGACATGTTTGCACGGCTCATGTTTGCACGGCTCTCCAACATCACCAATGAACTGAAGGCACATGGGAAGAACTACAAGGACTCGGAGATAGTTCATAAAGTTCTAAGGTCCCTCCTACCAGCGTGGCACACCAAGGCCACATTCATTGACGACTCCAAGAACTTGTCAACCCTCACTGTGGAAGAGTTGATTAGGAGTCTCATTGTCACGCCCCGACGCGGAATATCGGAACGTGAGGCAGTTGCAAGTAAGCGAGTATAGAGCGTAGAATAGACATCAAATCATTGGACAAGTAAATAATGCGGAATCAAATACCTTTCATTGATAATTCAAAAAATGTCTATTACATCCACTAATGCAGGTCCATAACATAGGGCCCAATTGACTTTATTACATAGAATGAAAGTAAACGACAAACTAAGACATCTAGGATAACATAATGGCGTCAGGGTACTCTTGGTTCACTCCTGGTCTTCCCCATCCTCTTGAGTGTACTCGGTCTCCTCAGTCTTACCTGAGAACACAATGAGCAAATAACGTAGGGTGAGCGACAACGCCCAGTAGGATTTATGTCACGCCCCAATATTTAGCAGCGGAATAAATATCAGGAGACGTGAACGATACAAATAGACGTATCACAGTTGAATAACGCAAAGTCACAATTGGACAAAAGAACACATTTGGGACTATAATATGGTCAGCAAAAATATACTTTATTCCATTTCATTCAACTAGTTGCAACCTTACATAAGAAGAACCAACTAAAGGGTCCATTATTCAAATAAAACTTCAAGAAAAGTTTCACTACTACATAGACTGCTCAAATATCTATTCCTAAACTGTCAACTCTTCATATGGCGGTTGCTCATCACTCTTGCCCTGCCCCATCCGACTCCTCTGGTTCCTCATCACTACCTGAAAAGGGCAGGATGATAGGGTGAGCAAACTAGGTCAGTAGGATTTACATCTCAATATTGTGCGGGCACTAATATACATGATTAATATTTTAAATAGGCAGATATGCACATGAATATGATGACAATGCATGCTTTTCTAACAAGTTGAATAGAGGAATAGAACGGATGACATATCAAATCAAATATCGAACTGCATATACAATGGACAGATATTTCAAGAGTAGAATCATATCAAAAGAGATTGGCCATATTCACAGATATCACGTATTATATCAACTCTTATCATATCATATCAAATCAAACTTATCATATCAAACAAACGAAGGCACATTCCCACAAATCTTGCTTATTCGTTGTGCTATGCCAAGCACCAGAAATCCATACTCCCGCAGTTAATAAGTACGTTGGGGCGCTCCTCCCCAGGACCAGACAGGGCCCCTATTGCACAGGCATTGGTCAAATGGACCGAAGTCCCATATTGTGCCGAACAAACATATTCATATTATGGCCACAGAGTTTCAATGACAAGCTCATAGTAATAGGGACATGATCATTCATAGAGTCAAGGTATGACAAATAGCTCAAGAGAACAAAAGGCAGTATAACGACGTATCTTATGTTTCATAATTCGTTAGTGTCTTGACATGAGGATGACAGATCGTATGCGGAACATGTGCTCTCTATCTCCAGGTACTTCATGGTACAACCAGCTCGGCCTCTATGTGGGAATCCATAGAGAGCGGAGACTTACGGAGGTCTTAAGGAAAGATCGCTAGTCTTGCCGATTCGGAATGACCGGCAGAGAGCTCTCAATTCCCCAAGAAGGGTGTGCCTATTCGTGTAAATGTGTAAGTGACGAGCCACGAATCGTTCCTAACATGTATGCAATTGACAAATAATTAACTGAACATCGGAAAGCATATAACGATTGAAACTCATATGCAAATCATGATAGAAACTCCACTAACAAGTCCATACTAACATGTATTCCTCCTCACATTCATATCATATTCTTATCATATCAATTGACAATAAGTAAGATCAAAAGATAATCCAATGAACATAAGGTCAATCACAATTACACATTAGAATCATATTCATATCATTACCGTTTTTCAATGGGTTGATTACTTTTAGGTCCATGCATACTATATAACATCATGCACATGCTAGTAGACATCATGTAACGATCAAACCCAAAACATGCAATTTACACACTAATTATCATGATAATACATTGGACTAATGATTTATGTGTTTATTTCTCAGGGACATACAATTCTTGTAAGGGTAGTGTCGACACACCCCCTACTGGTGTTGACACAATGCTTCAAACCCAAGGCAAAATGAAGAAGAAATGGTCTAGTGGTGTCGACACGGGATCAAGTAGTGTCGACACTAGACCCAGCTCCCAGAGAACCCAGTCAACAGGTCTGGACAGTGTGTCGACACAGGATCAAGTTGAAGGATCGAAGTGAAGGTGTGGAAAAGATCTAGAAGGGGGGGGATGAATAGATCTATGCCACTTTCTGCGGAAGCTTAAGCAATTTAAAAAACTTTTAAAACAGAGGCTATTTTAATCAGTGAAAAACACAGATCTGATGAGATTTGAGTGAGTTGGTAAAAATAGATGTGAAACAAGTTGATTAAGTGAATATTAAATGATCCTATGCAAGCATCTAACGGATGAAATGATCAAACCACAGATAGACAAATGCACAAGGATTTTTAGGTGGTTCGGAAATCACTCAAGTGATTCCTACATCCACCCCTCACAACCCGTGAGGATTCACTAAACACAACTGGGTAAACACCCACTGGAGCCTGACAACTCCAACACTGGAGAGCTTACAACTCACACAACTTCTAGAGCAAGACTACTCTAGAACAACTGAGCAAGACTGCTCAACACAACCTTGAGTTAGACAACTCAAACTGAGCACAACGGCTCACAACAACCTGAGCACAATGCTCACACAACTTGAGCACAATGCTCACACAATGGTTGCTAGACACCAACTCAAGACATAGACCTTCTAGCACAGATCTAGTCGAAAATGAGAACACTAATGAGGATTATGCAGAAGCACTTGCATAGTCTCAAGAGATATCTCAGAAGAACAGAAGTACAGTAAAATGTATTGAATGACTTCGTTCTTCAAGTGTACTCCCTTGTAGAAGCTTGGATTGGGAAGAAGCTTGCAAACTTGAAGTCCAAGGCGATGCTCTGTAATCTGGGAGGTTGGATCTTCCTTGAATTCTTCTCCAACGATGGCTTCTACTTGATCTGCTTCCTTGGGATGCTTCAGAGGATTCTTCAAGGATCAAACCCCAATTCTCACACCTTGAATTGGTGAGAAGAGGTCTTCTGGAATCTCCAGGAAGGCAGAGGAGGGAGACACGAGCTCTTGTGGCCGCCAGGAACTTTTTCAGGAGGCACAAGAGTTTGTTGGGTCTATCTCTTTGATGGAAGGCCAATAGAGGGCCTTTCATACCCAAAAGAATCCAAAGATACCCTTTAGGTATAAGGGCACACGATCCTAGGTTGATTCCCCATCGCCCTAGGCAGACACGTGGCACCCATCCACTTTAAGATGGAATCTTTCCGTAGTGTGTCGACCTGCCCTGGTGGTGGTGTCGACACATGTCCCATATCTGAGAAAAGCTGTTCTGGGAAGAGGGTCTTGTGTCGACCTGCTCTGAGAGTGTGTCGACCTGCTGTCCCAAATCTGCAAAACTGGCTGTTCTGGGAACTGGATCCAGTGTCGACCTGCTCTGAGAGTGTGTCGACTAGGTAGTCTGATTCTTGAGAAACTGCAGCTCGTGTCGACACACTCTTGACTTGTGTCGACACAGTCTCGATAATTCTTCACCTTTTGCCTTTGAATCTGTGTTGTTGTGTCGACACCATGGAGGGGTGTGTCGACACATCTTTTGCAAAAAGGTTTGTACCTGAAATTTAAACACATATATCATTAGTAAAATATTTTATTATTAGTGCAAATGATAGGTGTGCTTTGAAACATATTTTTTGAATATAAGTTTCAGGTGAAATGATTTTGACATGTTTTATTTAAATTGCTTTAAAATTACCTCTTGTCATCATCAAAATAGGAGGGAAATGATATGAATATACATTCAACCCAACAATCTCCCCCTTTTTGATGATGGCAATAATAAATCCATATTACAATGTGGTTTTGATGAAATGAGATTTTAAGTAATTTTTTGTTATTCACATTTTTATTTTCTTTTTGTTTAAACTTGTCAAAGACCTTTGATATGTTTTAGTAACAGATGATGATGTACTTGTGGAACACAATGTTACTTGAAATGAGAATTTTTGTACACAGAAGTCAAGCAACTTGACAAGTAATCATTCAATCACATTCACAAAAAGATTTTCAATCACATTAAATACACAATTGAGAAAATCATTCAAGCCAAGCAAAACATTTCATTTCATTCAACAAGAGAACCATTACAATCATTTCAAAAGATTACAAACATTTGTTCTATCTTTCTTCTCCCCCTTTGACATCATCAAAAGAGAAATTACATTAAGTAGAAGATGGAGGAGGAGGAGGAATGGGAAGAAGAATGGTTTCTATGTCAGATAGTCTTTTCTCCATGAAATTCAAGCTAGTCTTGATTTGATCTTGAATGGTTGTCATTTTTGTGAGCAAAAAGTGTTCCATTCTATCTGAATTCTCTATCAAGGTGGCTTGAATTCTGGCTAGATCAGCTGCAATTGGTTGTGAAGATGATGATGAACCAGCTGACCAACCAGGTCTTTGCATTATCTTGAATTCCTTGGTCAAATCTGATATTTGCTTGTCAATGTGCTCATTGAAGTTTCTCATACTTTCCAAATCATCCACAAAATGAGCAAATGACAGTCTTGTGCTGGAAATCTCATGCAATGTCTGATTAGTGTTGAAGACATCTGCTTGGGAATTTGCCAAAATTCCCTGAAGTACTGTCTCTAGCTTTTGCTGGTGCTCCTTCAGTTGTAGTGAGGCATCTGCCATTGTTCCAATCAGTCTATTGAACCTTTGAGCTGCATAGTCTAAAGCAGCTTTTTGTTCTATGAACTTGGCAGATACTGAGTTCTCCAGTCTTTGAATCCTCAACTCAAATGATGTGGACATGGTTTGAATGGAGGAGTTCAAGAATTCAAATTTATCATTGAGGAAGGAGATCAATTCTGGTGGAACAAGAGGTCCACCAGAAGATGTGGATGGTTGGAATGAGGGTTGTGGAGAGAAATGAGGAAGCTGAGGTGAGAGAGGGGCATGAAAAGGAATGTCACCTTCAGTAGGAACTTGAGGCTGATCCTCATGCACAGGAGGCTGATCCTCATGCACAGGAGGCTGATCCTCTTGACCTAGGGGCTGGTCCCCTTCAGCTGGAGGCTGTTCCTCTTGTGCTTGGGGCTGATCCCCTTCAACCTGAGGCTGGTCCTCCTGAGGTTGGGGCTGTTCCCCTTGAACCTGAGGTTGTTCCTCTTGAGCTTGAGGAGCCTCAACCACAGCTGGCCCTCTTCTAATTTGATTGCCCTCCAATCTAAATCCCATAAACTTCTGGATATTCTTAAAGGTGTAGATATTTGACTTGGGAATAGACTGGGACTTCTCATTCTCCAAGGGCACACCAAAGTGCTTGAACACTGAGGTCAGATGTGCTCCATAAGGAAGTGATCTCTTTAGGTCTTTCCTTGTTGTTTCAGAAATGATTTGATAGAGAATCACATGGAGGTTGATTTTTATATCTTTCACCATGCAGTAAAGGATGAACCTCTGGATGTCTGTCAACCTATCCCTTCCACCACCTTGAGGGGTAATTATGGTGGTCAAGATGTGGTGGATGACCCTTAACACAGGTGGAAATGAATTGGCATTGAACCTGGTTACATAGGTCTGTTTGGGATCTGATTCATCTGCAGGAAGGCCTGTCAAGATGGAATAGGCTTCATCAAGATTAAATTCAAATTCATGATAATCTGCCCCCTCATCTGGCACTTTGAAAATGGAGGCTGCTGTTTCAGTTGGCATATCTATGGCTATTCCCTTGACCTTGGATTCATACCCTTCATCTGTGCAGGTGAGGTTCTTGTAAAATTCCCTAACTAGTCTTGGATAACAGACTTGAAACTCAGAAATAAAAGGCAACCAAGACTGAAAGGAAAAATAGGTCTGTATTTCTGGAAATGAATCTGCTAGTTGAATGTCTGATAGGTCTAGAATTCGAGGCTTCATAATTAGCTTTGCTGCACTGACTGACTCTGAGGGAATATCCTCTTGAGACTCAGAAGAGGAGGAAGAGGATTCCTCAGGGTTCTCAGAAGAATCGCCCGGAATGTCTGTTCTAGGGTTTGGAGGACTACTACCTCTGCCTGAAGATGAGGCTCTACCTCTCTTTGCTGCTCTTTGAGGTGCAGAAGAAGATCCTGGTTGCTCGGCAGGGTCGTTTCTTCTCTTGGTTCTTCTTTCCAACTGTTCAACGGCAACCTCTGCCGGAATTGGCCTTGAAGAGGCCCTTGACCTTGCGCCACGGTGGGGACCCAACTTCCTGACCATGGTGCAAGAGGAGTGGAATTCGGAGAGGAGATGAAAGAGTGGAGAGATGATGAAGGATTGATGCGATTGAGAGAGAATTTGGGAGGATTTCTTGCTGGAAAACAATGGAAATGAGGCCGTCGGGTCGACCTGACGCCCAAAAAGAGGTGCAGTGGTACACTGCCCCGCAGGAACAAAGATGGCTTATCATGTACCAAACGGTTTGAAAAAAGAATCAGGCAAGGGGTTAGTGTCGACACAGGATGAAGGTTGTGTCGACCTGACCTGGGAAGTGTGTCGACACGAGAAAGAACTGTGTCGACCTGACCTTTGAAGAAACTTTGAATTTTTAGAGGAAATTTTTGAGAAATTTTAGGACATCTTTAGAATGATAAGCAATGAGGGGAATGATCATTTCAAGGATTTTTAAGAGGCTTAAAAAAATCATTTGTTATATTTTGCAAAAATTCATCACAGTTCAAGTTTTTTCAAACAATTTCCAACAGGATATTAGCATTCCAAGAATTGAATCAACAAAATGAGAAATTGAGGGATATAATATATCTAACAATCAACTATAAACTACCATATTTCTCAACTTAAAGAATTAAAGATGTCATCTAGACTACATACACTTGTGTTGAAAATAAAACACAATCTCAAAGAACAACTGGATGAGGGGTGAAGATGATTCTTTCTAGACACATCTCCAATAATGTTCACATTTTGTTCTTTTAACAAACTATCAAATGATATAAATCTCTTTCACACAAGTACTAGTGCTTTTTACACACCATAGTCCCTGGATACTGAAGATTTAGTCATTGTCAAGTCTCAAAGGGTAAATGATGGCCTTTTGACATGAAAATATACGTTTTGTAGACGCCAATATTTCCAGTTACTCAGTCATCATCAAAAAAACATAGCACATTTTGCTTTTGTTTTGAATTTATTTTTATTTTGATCCCCCTTTGAACAGAGTTGGCAAAAGTGCCTCATGACATACATGGCACTTCATTCATTGTGAAGGTGTGCAGTTTCTCAGCACAAGTGCCATTGCTCTGTTGGATTTGTAAAAAAAATTTGGAGAGTTTGTGAGATAGAAATCAAATACATCCAGTCATCAGTTGCAAACAAGGAAATGTTTTAAATTCAAGACACAAGTCGATGTTTAGTCTAGGAAGAGATCTGAATTTCTGTGGGTTGAGAGATATAGTTGAAAGTTGATTAAAAAAAATATAGTAGATCACTCAAGGGTTCATTTTGAGACTCTAGACTTCGAAATGATGACATCATGCAAGAAATTGATGAGATTCAAGAAAAATTTTGAATTTTGCAAAGTCATGACTTGTGAATTTTCTAGCTCCCCCTGAGATGATGATTTCAATCACTTTTCATCAAAATAAAGATATGTAAATTTTGGAAATCAGAAAAGTTTTCTTCTTGAACAACAAGGACTCCCCCTCAACAATTGCATATTCATTTCTTGGTACTTGGCGGAGTCATATACTCATGCATAATGAAAGGTTTCCAGACAAGCTTGACTTGTCCTTCTCCAAACAGTATTTGATATACCAGGAAATTTTAATACAATAAGAGTTGAAGAATTCATTATCAAAAAGAAATGGAAGTGAAAATAAGCAAGATTTTGAAATCAGAAAAAGTATCCTCTTTGAACAATAGAAGCTCCCCCTCAACAATTGCATATCAATTTCTTAGTACTTGGCGGAGACATATACTCTCGCATAGTGAAAGTGTCCAGACAGGCATAACTTGTCCTTCTCCAAATCACCATTTGATATACCAAGAAATTTCAACACAATAAGAGTTGGAGAATTTATTGTAAAAAGGGGATAGAATTGAAAGTGAGAGAGATATGAACAATGTAACTCAAGGAAGCAAAGAATTATGAGATGCAAGGAACTCCCCCTTAGACAATGCATTACACTCAACCCAAACCTTGAGAGAAATCAAGAAGGTGGACATTTGCAAAGACCAAGTTCTCTCCTTAAAGATGAAAATCTGTTTTCAGGAAGGGGTTTAGTGAATATGTCTGCAATTTGTTTTTCAGTTTCAATGAAGTGGAGTTCAAAAGATTTCTTAGCAACCTCATCTCTCAAGAAATGATGCCTAATTTCAATGTGTTTTGTTCTGGAGTGCTGAATGGGGTTTTTAGACAAATTTATGGCACTAGTGTTATCACATAGAATGGGTACACACCCTAAATCTTGGTTGTAATCAAGAAGTTGATGTTTCACCCAGAGAATCTGAGTTCCACATCTACCTGCTGCAACATATTCAGCTTCTGCAGTTGACAGAGCAACTGAATGTTGCTTCTTAGAAGCCCAAGAGATAAGGCACCCACCTAGAAATAGACACAAGCCACTTGTGCTTTTTCTATCTAATTTGCACCCAGCATAATCAGCATCACAATAGGCAAACAGATCTAACTTGCAACCAGCAGGATACCAAATACCCAAGTCACATGTTCCAACAAGATATTTGAAGATTCGTTTAACAGCAAGCATGTGACTTTCTTTAGGATTAGATTGGAATCTAGCACATAAACACACACAAAACTGAATATCAGGTCTAGAAGTTGTAAGATAGCAGAGAGCCAATCATACCTCTGTAGGTCTTTGGATCTACTGACTTACCAGATGGATCTTCTTCTAGTTTGCATTAATTGCAATTGGTGTGCTTGAGTGCTTAAGGTTCTGAAAGTCAAACCTCTTTAATAGCTCCTTGACATATTTGGTTTGACTGATGAAGATTCCTTCATGTGTTTGGTTAACCTGCAATCCCAAAAAGAATGTTAAATCTCCCATTAAGCTCATTTCAAATTCATTCTTCATTTGATTTGAAAATTCATTGCAAAGGCCTTTATTGGTTGATCCAAATATTATGTCATCAACATAAATTTGGACCACAATTATTTGATTTTTTACTGTTTTTGTGAACAAAGTCTGATCAACATTACCTCTAGAATATCCTTTTTCAAGCAAAAAGGTACTCAAACGGTCATACCAAGCTCTTGGAGCTTGCTTAAGACCATAGAGAGCCTTATTAAGCTTGAAAACATGGTTAGGATGTTTTTATTTTCATATCCAGGAGGTTGTTCAACAAAAACATTTTCCTTTATATAGCCATTCAAAAAGGCACTTTTGACATCCATTTGATAAACTTTGAAATTCATGGAGGATGCAAAAGCAAGGAAAATTCTGACAGCTTCTAGTCTAGCTACAGGGGCATATGACTCTTCAAAATCAATTCCAAACTCTTGATTGTACCCTTTGCAACTAGCCTAGCTTTGTTTCTTATTACTTGACCAGTTTCATTTAACTTATTTCTGAAAACCCATCTAGTACCAATCACTGCTTGGTCACTAGGTCTAGGTACTAATTCCCATACTTGATTTCTTTCAAATTGATGAAGCTCATCATGCATGGCATTAATCCAATCAGAACTGGATAAGGCTTCATCAATTGACTTGGGTTCAATTTGGGAAATTAGAGCTAGTGGGTCTTCTTCAACATTTTGCAAGAAGGATGATCTGGTCCTTACTCTATCATTCAAATTGCCAACTACACTATCTATAGGGTGATCTCTCAGATATCGAGGTTCAGAAATTACCTGTTGAGAAGTACCCACTTCTGGAGCAATGTTACCTGACCCACTTGAAGATGGTGAGTTGTTGTTCAGGTTCTCTTCATTATTGTCAAGCTCCTCAACAGTTGGTGAAGGATCCACAATGAGGTCATCCTCTTCATTGTCTTGTCTTTCCCTGCAAGATTTAGAATCATTAGTGGAAAAGGAATTTTCATCAAAAATAACATGTGGAGATTCTTCAACAGTTTTGGTTTTTAGAATATACACTTTGAAAGCTCTTGACACTTCAGAATAGCCAAGGAAGATAGCTTCCTGACTCTTAGCATCAAACTTGTCAAGATTTTCTTTGTTATTATTGTGTACAAAGCATTTGCACCCAAAAGTTTTGAAATAAGAAACAGTTGGCTTTTTGTTTTTCAACAATTCATAGGGGGTTTTTCTGATCTTTGGTCTGATCAAAACTCTATTTAGGATATGATTGGCTGTGTTAACAGCTTCAGCCCAGAAGGATTTGGGCAGATTACTTCCTAATAGCATGGATCTAGCCATTTCCACAAGAGTTCTATTCTTTCTTTCCACAACTCCATTTTGTTCTGGAGTTCTAGGTGAAGAAAACTTGTGAAATATTTGAAATTCAGCACATAGATCAGAAAAGGATGTGTTATCAAATTCACCCCCATGATCAGTTAAAATGTTTTTGATTTTATATGGATAAGTTGTTAAGATAGTGGTACAAAAATTCCTGAATTCAAGGCATGTATCACTTTTGTGGGATAGAAAAATAACCCAGGTAAATCTAGTAAAGTCATCAATGATTACAAACCCATATCTCTTGCCACTTAAGCTTAGAACTCTTGTTGGTCCAAAAAGGTCCATGTGAAGAAGTTCTAGTGGCCTAGATGTGAGTACCTCATTGAAGGTTTTAAAAGATTTCCTAGTTTGTTTTCCTTTAGCACAGATCCCACAAACTTGACCTTCAACATTAGAAAAAGATTCAGGAAGACCCTTAACCAGTTTCAATCTTAACAATTTATTCAAAGTTCTGAAACTTGCATGGCCAAGTCTTTTGTGCCAAGTCCATGCAATTTCATCTTTATTTGCAACAAAACAAAGATTTTCAGAAAAGTTTTTATTAAGATTGATCATGTAGACATTGTTTTCTCTTTTTCCAAAGAATTTGATTTTATCAGTTGATGAATCTATTATCTTACAAAAATCAGATTTAAACACAACTTTGTGACCTTTGTCACATAGTTGGCTGATACTGAGCAAATTATAATCAAGACCATCAACTAATAAAACATTATCTACTGAGTTTGAAGAAGTTTGACCAACCTTTCCAGATCCTAAGATCTTTCCTTTATTTTTACCTCCAAAAGTAACTGACCCTCCCTCCTTTTCAATCAGACAGGAAAATTTTGCTCTATCTCCAGTCATATGTCGTGAACACCCACTGTCAAGGAACATACATTGGATTTGGGTGCACGACTTTCCTGCAAAAAGATCAATGGAGAGAAGATTTTGGTACCCAAACAGAGTTGGGACCATCAGTATGATTGAGCATAGATATCAAATCCTTTCTCACCCAAATTTGATTTGTTTTTGACTTTTGTTTTGTTACTTTGGTGTTTTCAGCCTTTTTCTGTTTGTTCTTTCTTTTAGGAATGAAAGCACCAAGATCTTTGTTTTTGGGAGGAGGGGAGTTTTTCATTTGAAAATTGGAGTTGAGATTAGGAGGTGGAATCCATGGGTTTTGTTGGTACATCAAGAAATTTGGATAATAGAATTGAGGATGATACCAACAGGGATTTTCATACCATTGGCTCCAAGGATTGGTCCAATTATCTTGAACTGTTGTCTTGGAGGTCCAAGATTTTTTATGAATCATTTCTTTTACCTTTTTCTTATTTTTCAGATTTTTATTTGAATTTTTGGTTGAGTTGTTTGTGATTTTTGGTGTTAAGCAGGTCGACCTCTCCTGAACTGGTGTCGACACAACAGCCACAGAAGTCTTCTTCTTGTGGACTGGTGTCGACCAGTCAGGGGACTATGTCGACCTGATAGTCTTCTTTTGTTTTTGAGTTTTTGCTTTGTTTGGTGTTTTGTTTAAGGTTTTGTTTGCTGTTTGTTGAATTTCTGTGTTTTCCAGATTAGGACCCTTGACAAATTTAATCAATGGTGTTTTTCCTTTTTCTCACCAGATTTATCTTTTGTTGGTTTCTTTTTGTTGAATCCTAATCCATGAGATGTGGTTGTCATGTTGGATCCTAGCAATGCCTCTAGATTATCTTGGCCTTTTGTGAAGGTTTGGATAACCTCCTCCCTTTCCTTTAGCTGGTTTTTAAGAGTTATAATTTCTTCAATTTTCTGTTGTTTTTCTTTTTTTTCAATTTCCAGATTTTCTGTTAAGTTTTTGAATTCTTGGGAGGCTTTTGAGAGGCAAGCTTTAGATCATCAATTAGGTTCAGGAGATTTTCTTTTTCTTCAAGCAATTCTGTTACTTCAGTTTCCAGTTCACAAGATCTATTGTTTGAAGATTGGTTATGGTAAAGATTTTCAATTTTCTTTTTGATGTGTTTGTTTTCTTTTCTCATTTCAGAATATCTTTCAACTAGTTCTGCATACACATCCTGCCAATCTTCAACAGTATAGTCTTCAAAGGAAGTATTTACCTTTTCATCTGTGCTGTTGGCCATGAAGCAAACCTCCTCACTTTCAGAGCTTGAGGATTTCTTCTCTTCTTCTTCCTCACTTGAGTCTTCGTCAGACCAAGTGGCCACCATGGCCTTTGGCTTCTTGTACTTCTGGAATTTCTTGTGCTTATCCTTCTTGTTCTCAGGACACTCTCCCTTCATGTGTCCTGGTTTGTTGCACCTGTAACAGACAATATTTTCGTCAGTTTTGTGATTCTTGTTGAAATTAGAAGAGAAAGTATTTTTCTTACCTGAGGAAAATTTCTTTTTCCCAGCCATTTTCCATTTTCTATATTTCAAGAATTTCCTGAATTGTCTGGTCATGAGGGCAATCTCATCCTCATTTGACTCAGACTCTTCAGAGCTTGTCTTTTCCTGACTTTTATCTTTATTGCTTGAAGAGGCCTTAAGTGCCATAGGATTGGTCTTAATTATGTGTTCTTCATTTCTTTTTAAGTTGATTTCATATGTCATTAAGGATCCAATCAATTCATCCAAAGAGATTTTGGACAAATCTTTTGAATCTTCAATGACAGTGGCCTTAGTATGCCAAACTGAAGAAAGTGAACGCAAGATTTTTCTTACCAAGTCTGCATCAGTGTATTCCTTACCCAAGGCCTTCAGTCCATTGACTATCACCATGAACCTGGCAAACATTTCAGAAATATTTTCGTTAGACTTCATCATAAAAAGTTCATATTCTGAAACTAAAATATTTGCCTTGGTCTCCTTGACCTGAGATGTTCCCTCATAGAGTAATTCGAGTTTATCCCACATCTTTTTGGCAGATTTGCACATAGAGATTCTCGAATACTCCTTGGGATGAACAGCACATTAAATCATGTTCATGGCACTGTAATTCAATGTAGCTCTCCTTATTTGTTCCCTCGTCCAGGTTTCTTCCTCACCCTAGTTTTCATAGGGACCAGCCTCAACTACTTTCCAGATCTCATAGTTCTGGGCCCTTAAGAATACTTGCATTCTGTTTTTCCAGTAAGAATAGTCCGTTCCATTAAAGAATGGTGGCCTATTTATGGAATGCCCTTCAGCTATGAAACCTTTGGAATCCATGACTCTAAAGCAGAAAGAAAATGCTTAGCAAACAAACAGGCAAACACTCAAATACACAATACTCAGAAACAAAAACTGCTCGGATCAAATCAGATCAAAGTAACCCGCTCTGATACCAATTGAAGGATCGAAGTGAAGGTGTGGAAAAGATCTAGAAGGGGGGGGATGAATAGATCTATGCCACTTTCTGCGGAAGCTTAAGCAATTTAAAAAACTTTTAAATCAGAGGCTATTTTAATCAGTGAAAAACACAGATCTGATGAGATTTGAGTGAGTTGGTAAAAATAGATGTGAAACAAGTTGATTAAGTGAATATTAAATGATCCTATGCAAGCATCTAACGGATGAAATGATCAAACCACAGATAGACAAATGCACAAGGATTTTTAGGTGGTTCGGAAATCACCCAAGTGATTCCTACATCCACCCCTCACAACCCGTGAGGATTCACTAAACACAACTGGGTAACACACCCACTGGAGCCTGACAACTCCAACACTGGAGAGCTTACAACTCACACAACTTCTAGAGCAAGACTACTCTAGAACAACTGAGCAAGACTGCTCAACACAACCTTGAGTTAGACAACTCAAACTGAGCACAACGGCTCACAACAACCTGAGCACAATGCTCACACAACTTGAGCACAATGCTCACACAATGGTTGCTAGACACCAACTCAAGACATAGACCTTCTAGCACAGATCTAGTCGAAAATGAGAACACTAATGAGGATTATGCAGAAGCACTTGCATAATCTCAAGAGATATCTCAGAAGAACAGAAGTACAGTAAAATGTATTGAATGACTTCGTTCTTCAAGTGTACTCCCTTGTAGAAGCTTGGATTGGGAAGAAGCTTGCAAACTTGAAGTCCAAGGCGATGCTCTGTAATCTGGGAGGTTGGATCTTCCTTGAATTCTTCTCCAACGATGGCTTCTACTTGATCTGCTTCCTTGGGATGCTTCAGAGGATTCTTCAAGGATCAAACCCAATTCTCACACTTGAATTGGTGAGAAGAGGTCTTCTGGAATCTCCAGGAAGGTAGAGGAGGGAGACACGAGCTCTTGTGGCCGCCAGGAACTTTTTCAGGAGGCACAAGAGTTTGTTGGGTCTATCTCTTTGATGGAAGGCCAATAGAGGGCCTTTTATACCCAAAAGAATCCAAAGATACCTTTAGGTATAAGGGCACACGATCCTAGGTTGATTCCCCATCGCCCTAGGCAGACACGTGGCACCCATCCACTTTAAGATGGAATCTTTCCGTAGTGTGTCGACCTGCCCTGGTGGTGGTGTCGACACACTGTCCCATATCTGAGAAAAGTTGTTCTGGGAAGAGGGTCCTGTGTCGACCTGCTCTGAGAGTGTGTCGACCTGCTGTCCCAAATCTGCAAAACTGGCTGTTCTGGGAACTGGATCCAGTGTCGACCTGCTCTGAGAGTGTGTCGACCTGGGTAGTCTGATTCCTGAGAAACTGCAGCTCGTGTCGACACACTCTTGACTTGTGTCGACACAGTCTCGATAATTCTTCACCTTTTGCCTTTGAATCTGTGTTGTTGTGTCGACACCATGGAGGGGTGTGTCGACACATCTTTTGCAAAAAGGTTTGTACCTGAAATTTAAACACATATATCATTAGTAAAATATTTTATTATTAGTGCAAATGATAGGTGTGCTTTGAAACATGTTTTTTGAATATAAGTTTCAGGTGAAATGATTTTGACATGTTTCATTTAAATTGCTTTAAAATTACCTCTTGTCATCATCAAAATAGGAGGGAAATGATATGAATATACATTCAACCCAACAATCTCCCCCTTTTTGATGATGGCAACAATAAATCCATATTACAATGTGGTTTTGATGAAATGAGATTTTAAGTAATTTTTTGTTATTCACATTTTTATTTTCTTTTTGTTTAAACTTGTCAAAGACCTTTGATATGTTTTAGTAACAGATGATGATGTACTTGTGGAACACAATGTTACTTGAAATGAGAATTTTTGTACACAGAAGTCAAGCAACTTGACAAGTAATCATTCAATCACATTCACAAAAAGATTTTCAATCACATTAAATACACAATTGAGAAAATCATTCAAGCCAAGCAAAACATTTCATTTCATTCAACAAGAGAACCATTACAATCATTCCAAAAGATTACAAACATTTGTTCTATCTTTCTTCTCCCCCTTTGACATCATCAAAAGAGAAATTACATTAAGTAGAAGATGGAGGAGGAGGAGGAATGGGAAGAAGAATGGTTTCTATGTCAGATAGTCGTTTCTCCATGAAATTCAAGCTAGTCTTGATTTGATCTTGAATGGTTGTCATTTTTGTGAGCAAAAAGTGTTCCATTCTATCTGAATTCTCTATCAAGGTGGCTTGAATTCTGGCTAGATCAGCTGCAATTGGTTGTGAAGATGATGATGAACCAGCTGACCAACCAGGTATTTGCATTATCTTGAATTCCTTGGTCAAATCTGATATTTGCTTGTCAATGTGCTCATTGAAGTTCCTCATACTTTCCAAATCATCCACAAAATGAGCAAATGACAGTCTTGTGCTGGAAATCTCATGCAATGTCTGATTAGTGTTGAAGACATCTGCTTGGGAATTTGCCAAAATTCCCTGAAGTACTGTCTCTAGCTTTTGCTGGTGCTCCTTCAGTTGTAGTGAGGCATCTGCCATTGTTCCAATCAGTCTATTGAACCTTTGAGCTGCATAGTCTGAAGCAGCTTTCTGTTCTATGAACTTGGCAGATAGTGAGTTCTCCAGTCTTTGAATCCTCAACTCAAATGATGTGGACATGGTTTGAATGGAGGAGTTCAAGAATTCAAATTTATCATTGAGGAAGGAGATCAATTCTGGTGGAACAGGAGGTCCACCAGAAGATGTGGATGGTTGGAATGAGGGTTGTGGAGAGAAATGAGGAAGCTGAGGTGAGAGAGGGGCATGAAAAGGAATGTCACCTTCAGTAGGAACTTGAGGCTGATCCTCATGCACAGGAGGCTGATCCTCATGCACAGGAGGCTGATCCTCTTGACCTAAGGGCTGGTCCCCTTCAGCTGGAGGCTGTTCCTCTTGTGCTTGGGGCTGATCCCCTTCAACTTGAGGCTGGTCCTCCTGAGGTTGGGGCTGTTCCCCTTGAACCTGAGGCTGTTCCTCTTGAGCTTGAGGAGCCTCAACCACAGCTGGCCCTCTTCTAATTTGATTGCCCTCCAATCTAAATCCCATAAACTTCTGGATATTCTTAAAGGTGTAGATATTTGACTTGGGAATAGACTGGGACTTCTCATTCTCCAAGGGCACACCAAAGTGCTTGAACACTGAGGTCAGATGTGCTCCATAAGGAAGTGATCTCTTTAGGTCTTTCCTTGTTGTTTCAGAAATGATTTGATAGAGAATCACATGGAGGTTGATTTTTATATCTTTCACCATGCAGTAAAGGATGAACCTCTGGATGTCTGTCAACCTATCCCTTCCACCACCTTGAGGGGTAATTATGGTGGTCAAGATGTGGTGGATGACCCTTAACACAGGTGGAAATGAATTGGCATTGAACCTGGTTACATAGGTCTGTTTGGGATCTGATTCATCTGCAGGAAGGCCTGTCAAGATGGAATAGGCTTCATGAAGATTAAATTCAAATTCATGATAATCTGCCCCCTCATCTGGCACTTTGAAAATGGAGGCTGCTGTTTCAGTTGGCATATCTATGGCTATTCCCTTGACCTTGGATTCATACCCTTCATCTGTGCAGGTGAGGTTTTTGTAAAATTCCCTAACTAGTCTTGGATAACAGACTTGAAACTCAGAAATAAAAGGCAACCAAGACTGAAAGGAAAAATAGGTCTGTATTTCTGGAAATGAATCTGCTAGTTGAATGTCTGATAGGTCTAGAATTCGAGGCTTCATAATTAGCTTTGCTGCACTGACTGACTCTGAGGGAATATCCTCTTGAGACTCAGAAGAGGAGGAAGAGGATTCCTCAGGGTTCTCAGAAGAATCGCCCGGAATGTCTGTTCTAGGGTTTGGAGGACTACTACCTCTGCCTGAAGATGAGGCTCTACCTCTCTTTGCTGCTCTTTGAGGTGCAGAAGAAGATCCTGGTTGCTCGGCAGGGTCGTTTCTTCTCTTGGTTCTTCTTTCCAACTGTTCAACAGCAACCTCTGCCGGAATTGGCCTTGAAGAGGCCCTTGACCTTGCGCCACGGCGGGGACCCAACTTCCTGACCATGGTGCAAGAGGAGTGGAATTCGGAGAGGAGATGGAAGAGTGGAGAGATGATGAAGGATTGATGCGATTGAGAGAGAATTTGGGAGGATTTCTTGCCGGAAAACAATGGAAATGAGGCCGTCGGGTCGACCTGACGCCCAAAAAGAGGTGCAGTGGTACACTGCCCCGCAGGAACAAAGATGGCTTATCATGTACCAAACGGTTTGAAAAAAGAATCAGGCAAGGGGTTAGTGTCGACACAGGATGAAGGTTGTGTCGACCTGACCTGGGAAGTGTGTCGACACGAGAAAGAACTGTGTCGACCTGACCTTTGAAGAAACTTTGAATTTTTGAGAGGAAATTTTTGAGAAATTTTTAGGACATCTTTAGAATGATAAGCAATGAGGGGAATGATCATTTCAAGGATTTTTAAGAGGCTTAAAAAAATTCATTTGTTATATTTTGCAAAAATTCATCACAGTTCAAGTTTTTCAAACAATTTCCAACAGGATATTAGCATTCCAAGAATTGAATCAACAAAATGAGAAATTGAGGGATATAATATATCTAACAATCAACTATAAACTACCATATTTCTCAACTTAAAGGAATTAAAGATGTCATCTAGACTACATACACTTGTGTTGAAAATAAAACACAATCTCAAAGAACAACTGGATGAGGGGTGAAGATGATTCTTTCTAGACACATCTCCAATAATGTTCACATTTTGTTCTTTTAACAAACTATCAAATGATATAAATCTCTTTCACACAAGTACTAGTGCTTTTTACACACCATAGTCCCTGGATACTGAAGATTTAGTCATTGTCAAGTCTCAAAGGAGTAAATGATGGCCTTTTGACATGAAAATATACGTTTTGTAGACGCCAATATTTCCAGTTACTCAGTCATCATCAAAAAAAAACATAGCACATTTTGCTTTTGTTTTGAATTTATTTTTATTTTGATCCCCCTTTGAACAGAGTTGGCAAAAGTGCCTCATGACATACATGGCACTTCATTCATTGTGAAGGTGTGCAGTTTCTCAGCACAAGTGCCATTGCTCTGTTGAATTTGTAAAAAAAAATTTGGAGAGTTTGTGAGATAGAAATCAAATACATCCAGTCATCAGTTGCAAACAAGGAAATGTTTTAAATTCAAGACACAAGTCGATGTTTAGTCTAGGAAGAGATCTGAATTTCTGTGGGTTGAGAGATATAGTTGAAAGTTGATTAAAAAAAATATAGTAGATCACTCAAGGGTTCATTTTGAGACTCTAGACTTCGAAATGATGACATCATGCAAGAAATTGATGAGATTCAAGAAAAATTTTGAATTTTGCAAAGTCATGACTTGTGAATTTTCTAGCTCCCCCTGAGATGATGATTTCAATCACTTTTCATCAAAATAAAGATATGTAAATTTTGGAAATCAGAAAAGTTTTCTTCTTGAACAACAAGGACTCCCCCTCAACAATTGCATATTCATTTCTTGGTACTTGGCGGAGTCATATACTCATGCATAATGAAAGGTTTCCAGACAAGCTTGACTTGTCCTTCTCCAAACAGTATTTGATATACCAGGAAATTTAATACAATAAGAGTTGAAGAATTCATTATCAAAAAGAAATGGAAAAGAAAATAAGCAAGATTTTGAAATCAGAAAAAAGTATCCTCTTTGAACAATAGAAGCTCCCCCTCAACAATTGCATATCAATTTCTTAGTACTTGGCGGAGACATATACTCTCGCATAGTGAAAGTGTCCAGACAGGCATAACTTGTCCTTCTCCAAATCACCATTTGATATACCAAGAAATTTCAACACAATAAGAGTTGGAGAATTTATTGTAAAAAGGGGATAGAATTGAAAGTGAGAGAGATATAAACAATGTAACTCAAGGAAGCAAAGAATTATGAGATGCAAGGAACTCCCCCTTAGACAATGCATTACACTCAACCCAAACCTTGAGAGAAATCAAGAAGGTGGACATTTGCAAAGACCAAGTTCTCTCCTTAAAGATGAAAATCTGTTTTCAGGAAGGGGTTTAGTGAATATGTCTGCAATTTGTTTTTCAGTTTCAATGAAGTGGAGTTCAAAAGATTTCTTGGCAACCTCATCTCTCAAGAAATGATGCCTAATTTCAATGTGTTTTGTTCTGGAGTGCTGAATGGGGTTTTTAGACAAATTTATGGCACTAGTGTTATCACATAGAATGGGTACACACCCTAAATCTTGGTTGTAATCAAGAAGTTGATGTTTCACCCAGAGAATCTAAGTTCCACATCTACCTGCTGCAACATATTCAGCTTCTGCAGTTGACAGAGCAACTGAATGTTGCTTCTTAGAAGCCCAAGAGATAAGGCACCCACCTAGAAATAGACACAAGCCACTTGTGCTTTTTCTATCTAATTTGCACCCAGCATAATCAGCATCACAATAGGCAAACAGATCTAACTTGCAACCAGCAGGATACCAAATACCCAAGTCACATGTTCCAACAAGATATTTGAAGATTCGTTTAATAGCAAGCATGTGACTTTCTTTAGGATTAGATTGGAATCTAGCACATAAACACACACAAAACTGAATATCAGGTCTAGAAGTTGTAAGATATAGCAGAGAGCCAATCATACCTCTGTAGGTCTTTGGATCTACTGACTTACCAGATGGATCTTCTTCTAGTTTGCATTAATTGCAATTGGTGTGCTTGAGTGCTTAAGGTTCTGAAAGTCAAACCTCTTTAATAGCTCCTTGACATATTTGGTTTGACTGATGAAGATTCCTTCATGTGTTTGGTTAACCTGCAATCCCAAAAAGAATGTTAAATCTCCCATTAAGCTCATTTCAAATTCATTCTTCATTTGATTTGAAAATTCATTGCAAAGGCCTTTATTGGTTGATCCAAATATTATGTCATCAACATAAATTTGGACCACAATTATTTGATTTTTTACTGTTTTTGTGAACAAAGTCTGATCAACATTACCTCTAGAATATCATTTTTCAAGCAAAAAGGTACTCAAACGGTCATACCAAGCTCTTGGAGCTTGCTTAAGACCATAGAGAGCCTTATTAAGCTTGAAAACATGGTTAGGATGTTTTTCATTTTCATATCCAGGAGGTTGTTCAACAAAAACATTTTCCTTTATATAGCCATTCAAAAAGGCACTTTTGACATCCATTTGATAAACTTTGAAATTCATGGAGGATGCAAAAGCAAGGAAAATTCTGACAGCTTCTAGTCTAGCTACAGGGGCATATGACTCTTCAAAATCAATTCCAAACTCTTGATTGTACCCCTTTGCAACTAGCCTAGCTTTGTTTCTTATTACTTGACCAGTTTATTTAACTTATTTCTGAAAACCCATCTAGTACCAATCACTGCTTGGTCACTAGGTCTAGGTACTAATTCCATACTTGATTTCTTTCAAATTGATGAAGCTCATCATGCATGGCATTAATCCAATCAGAACTGGATAAGGCTTCATCAATTGACTTGGGTTCAATTTGGGAAATTAGAGCTAGTGGGTCTTCTTCAACATTTTGCAAGAAGGATGATCTGGTCCTTACTCTATCATTCAAATTGCCAACTACACTATCTATTGGGTGATCTCTCAGATATCGAGGTTCAGAAATTACCTGTTGAGAAGTACCCACTTCTGGAGCAATGTTACCTGAACCACTTGAAGATGGTGAGTTGTTGTTCAGGTTCTCTTCATTATTGTCAAGCTCCTCAACAGTTGGTGAAGGATCCACAATGAGGTCATCCTCTTCATTGTCTTGTCTTTCCCTGCAAGATTTAGAATCATTAGTGGAAAAGGAATTTTCATCAAAAATAACATGTGGAGATTCTTCAACAGTTTTGTTTTTAGAATATACACTTTGAAAGCTCTTGACACTTCAGAATAGCCAAGGAAGATAGCTTCCTGACTCTTAGCATCAAACTTGTCAAGATTTTCTTTGTTATTATTGTGTACAAAGCATTTGCACCCAAAAGTTTTGAAATAAGAAACAGTTGGCTTTTTGTTTTTCAACAATTCATAGGGGGTTTTTCTGATCTTTGGTCTGATCAAAACTCTATTTAGGATATGATTGGCTGTGTTAACAGCTTCAGCCCAGAAGGATTTGGGCAGATTACTTCCTAATAGCATGGATCTAGCCATTTCCACAAGAGTTCTATTCTTTCTTTTCACAACTCCATTTTGTTCTGGAGTTCTAGGTGAAGAAAACTTGTGAAATATTTGAAATTCAGCACATAGATCAGAAAAGGATGTGTTATCAAATTACCCCCATGATCAGTTAAAATGTTTTTGATTTTATATGGATAAGTTGTTAAGATAGTGGTACAAAAATTCCTGAATTCAAGGCATGTATCACTTTTGTGGGATAGAAAAATAACCCAGGTAAATCTAGTAAAGTCATCAATGATTACAAACCCATATCTCTTGCCACTTAAGCTTAGAACTCTTGTTGGTCCAAAAAGGTCCATGTGAAGAAGTTCTAGTGGCCTAGATGTGAGTACCTCATTGAAGGTTTTAAAAGATTTCCTAGTTTGTTTTCCTTTAGCACAGATCCCACAAACTTGACCTTCAACATTAGAAAAAGATTCAGGAAGACCCTTAACCAGTTTCAATCTTAACAATTTATTCAAAGTTCTGAAACTTGCATGGCCAAGTCTTTTGTGCCAAGTCCATGCAATTTCATCTTTATTTGCAACAAAAAAAGATTTTCAGAAAAGTTTTTATTAAGTTGATCATGTAGACATTGTTTTCTCTTTTTCCAAAGAATTTGATTTTATCAGTTGATGAATCTATTATCTTACAAAAATCAGATTTAAACACAACTTTGTGACCTTTGTCACATAGTTGGCTGATACTGAGCAAATTATAATCAAGACCATCAACTAATAAAACATTATCTACTGAGTTTGAAGAAGTTTGACCAACCTTTCCAGATCCTAAGATCTTTCCTTTATTTTTACCTCCAAAAGTAACTGACCCTCCCTCCTTTTCAATCAGACAGGAAAATTTTGCTCTATCTCCAGTCATATGTCGTGAACACCCACTGTCAAGGAACTATACATTGGATTTGGGTGCACGACTTTCCTGCAAAAAGATCAATGGAGAGAAGATTTTGGTACCCAAACAGAGTTGGGACCATCAGTATGATTGAGCATAGATATCAAATCCTTTCTCACCCAAATTTGATTTGTTTTTTACTTTTGTTTTGTTACTTTGGTGTTTTCAGCCTTTTTCTGTTTGTTCTTTCTTTTAGGAATGAAAGCACCAAGATCTTTGTTTTTGGGAGGAGGGGAGTTTTTCATTTGAAAATTGGAGTTGAGATTAGGAGGTGGAATCCATGGGTTTTGTTGGTACATCAAGAAATTTGGATAATAGAATTGAGGATGATACCAACAGGGATTTTCATACCATTGGCTCCAAGGATTGGTCCAATTATCTTGAACTGTTGTCTTGGAGGTCCAAGGTTTTTTATGAATCATTTCTTTTACCTTTTTCTTATTTTTCAGATTTTTATTTGAATTTTTGGTTGAGTTGTTTGTGATTTTTGGTGTTGAGCAGGTCGACCTCTCCTGAACTGGTGTCGACACAACAGCCACAGAAGTCTTCTTCTTGTGGACTGGTGTCGACCTGTCAGGGGACTGTGTCGACCTGATAGTCTTCTTTTGTTTTTGAGTTTTTGCTTTGTTTGGTGTTTTGTTTAAGGTTTTGTTTGCTGTTTGTTGAATTTCTGTGTTTTCCAGATTAGGACCCTTGACAAATTTAATCAATGGTGTTTTTCCCTTTTTCTCACCAGATTTATCTTTTGTTGGTTTCTTTTTGTTGAATCTAATCCATGAGATGTGGTTGTCATGTTGGATCCTAGCAATGCCTCTAGATTATCTTGGCCTTTTGTGAAGGTTTGGATAACCTCCTCCCTTTCCTTTAGCTGGTTTTTAAGAGTTATAATTTCTTCAATTTTCTGTTGTTTTTCTTGTTTTTCAATTTCCAGCTTTTCTGTTAAGTTTTTGAATTCTTGGGAGGCCTTTTGAGAGGCAAGCTTTAGATCATCAATTAGGTTCAGGAGATTTTCTTTTTCTTCAAGCAATTCTGTTACTTCAGTTTCCAGTTCACAAGATCTATTGTTTGAAGATTGGTTATGGTAAAGATTTTCAATTTTCTTTTTGATGTGTTTGTTTTCTTTTCTCATTTCAGAATATCTTTCAACTAGTTCTGCATACACATCCTGCCAATCTTCAACAGTATAGTCTTCAAAGGAAGTATTTACCTTTTCATCTGTGCTGTTGGCCATGAAGCAAACCTCCTCACTTTCAGAGCTTGAGGATTTCTTCTCTTCTTCTTCCTCACTTGAGTCTTCGTCAGACCAAGTGGCCACCATGGCCTTTGGCTTCTTGTACTTCTGGAATTTCTTGTGCTTATCCTTCTTGTTCTCAGGACACTCTCCCTTCATGTGTCCTGGTTTGTTGCACCTGTAACAGACAATATTTTCGTCAGTTTTGTGATTCTTGTTGAAATTAGAAGAGAAAGTGTTTTTCTTACCTGAGGAAAATTTCTTTTTCCCAGCCATTTTCCTTTTCTATATTTCAAGAATTTCCTGAATTGTCTGGTCATGAGGGCAATCTCATCCTCATTTGACTCAGACTCTTCAGAGCTTGTCTTTTCCTGACTTTTATCTTTATTGCTTGAAGAGGCCTTAAGTGCCATAGGCTTGGTCTTAATTATGTGTTCTTCATTTCTTTTTAAGTTGATTTCATATGTCATTAAGGATCCAATCAATTCATCCAAAGAGATTTTGGACAAATCTTTTGAATCTTCAATGACAGTGGCCTTAGTATGCCAAACTGAAGAAAGTGAACGCAAGATTTTTCTTACCAAGTCTGCATCAGTGTATTCCTTACCCAAGGCCTTCAGTCCATTGACTATCACCATGAACCTGGCAAACATTTCAGAAATATTTTCGTTAGACTTCATCATAAAAAGTTCATATTCTGAAACTAAAATATTTGCCTTGGTCTCCTTGACCTGAGATGTTCCCTCATAGAGTAATTCGAGTTTATCCCACATCTCTTTGGCAGATTTGCACATAGAGATTCTCGAATACTCCTTGGGATGAACAGCACATTGAATCATGTTCATGGCACTGTAATTCAATGTAGCTCTCCTTATTTGTTCCATCGTCCAGGTTTCTTCCTCACCCTGGTTTTCATAGGGACCAGCCTCAACTACTTTCCAGATCTCATAGTTCTGGGCCCTTAAGAATACTTGCATTCTGTTTTTCCAGTAAGAATAGTCCGTTCCATTAAAGAATGGTGGCCTATTTATGGAATGCCCTCAGCTATGAAACCTTTGGAATCCATGACTCTAAAGCAGAAAGAAAATGCTTAGCAAACAAACAGGCAAACACTCAAATACACAATACTCAGAAATAAAAACTGCTCGGATCAAATCAGATCAAAGTAACCCGCTCTGATACCAATTGAAGGATCGAAGTGAAGGTGTGGAAAAGATCTAGAAGGGGGGGGATGAATAGATCTATGCCACTTTCTGCGGAAGCTTAAGCAATTTAAAAAACTTTTAAATCAGAGGCTATTTTAATCAGTGAAAAACACAGATCTGATGAGATTTGAGTGAGTTGGTAAAAATAGATGTGAAACAAGTTAATTAAGTGAATATTAAATGATCCTATGCAAGCATCTAACGGATGAAATGATCAAACCACAGATAGACAAATGCACAAGGATTTTTAGGTGGTTCGGAAATCACTCAAGTGATTCCTACATCCACCCCTCACAACCCGTGAGGATTCACTAAACACAACTGGGTAACACACCCACTGGAGCCTGACAACTCCAACACTGGAGAGCTTACAACTCACACAACTTCTAGAGCAAGACTACTCTAGAACAACTGAGCAAGACTGCTCAACACAACCTTGAGTTAGACAACTCAAACTGAGCACAACGGCTCACAACAACCTGAGCACAATGCTCACACAACTTGAGCACAATGCTCACACAATGGTTGCTAGACACCAACTCAAGACATAGACCTTCTAGCACAGATCTAGTCGAAAATGAGAACACTAATGAGGATTATGCAGAAGCACTTGCATAGTCTCAAGAGATATCTCAGAAGAACAGAAGTACAGTAAAATGTATTGAATGACTTCGTTCTTCAAGTGTACTCCCTTGTAGAAGCTTGGATTGGGAAGAAGCTTGCAAACTTGAAGTCCAAGGCGATGCTCTGTAATCTGGGAGGTTGGATCTTCCTTGAATTCTTCTCCAACGATGGCTTCTACTTGATCTGCTTCCTTGGGATGCTTCAGAGGATTCTTCAAGGATCAAACCCCAATTCTCACACCTTAAATTGGTGAGAAGAGGTCTTCTGGAATCTCCAGGAAGGCAGAGGAGGGAGACACGAGCTCTTGTGGCCGCCAGGAACTTTTCAGGAGGCACAAGAGTTTGTTGGGTCTATCTCTTTGATGGAAGGCCAATAGAGGGCCTTTTATACCCAAAAGAATCCAAAGATACCCTTTAGGTATAAGGGCACACGATCCTATGTTGATTCCCCATCGCCCTAGGCAGACACGTGGCACCCATCCACTTTAAGATGGAATCTTTCCGTAGTGTGTCGGCCTGCCCTGGTGGTGGTGTCGACACACTGTCCCATATCTGAGAAAAGCTGTTCTGGGAAGAGGGTCCTGTGTCGACCTGCTCTGAGAGTGTGTCGACCTGCTGTCCCAAATCTGCAAAACTGGCTGTTCTGGGAACTGGATCCAGTGTCGACCTGCTCTGAGAGTGTGTCGACCTGGGTAGTCTGATTCCTGAGAAACTGCAGCTCGTGTCGACACACTCTTGACTTGTGTCGACACAGTCTCGATAATTCTTCACCTTTTGCCTTTGAATCTGTGTTGTTGTGTCGACACCATGGAGGGGTGTGTCGACACATCTTTTGCAAAAAGGTTTGTACCTGAAATTTAAACACATATATTATTAGTAAAATATTTTATTATTAGTGCAAATGATAGGTGTGCTTTGAAACATGTTTTTTGAATATAAGTTTCAGGTGAAATGATTTTGACATGTTTCATTTAAATTGCTTTAAAATTACCTCTTGTCATCATCAAAATAGGAGAGAAATGATATGAATATACATTCAACCCAACACAAGTGGTGTCGACACTAGATTCAGCTCCCAGAAGGCCTGTTTGCCAGTTCTGGACAGTGTGTCGACACAGCCTGAGGTAGTGTCGACACTAGAGACCCTTCCCAGAGAACCTTTTGTGCCAATTTGGGACAGTGTGTCGACGCACCCCATGGGCAGGTCGACACACTCCGGAAACCTTTTCACCTTAAGTCATATCTGGACATGTGGCTCTCTAGGGATCATGTGGATCTGCCTTGGATCATGTGCCCACGACCCCCAAGGGTACTTTTGGACACATTGGGCTATAAATACCCTCCAATTGGCCATCCAACCCAAGAGAACCTTTCAGAGCCTTCCAAAAATCGGAATTAGAAAAATAATGAGGGTTTGATAGGCTCTAATCAAGTCAAACTCAAACGTAGAAGACAAGTGAAATCTGCAAACGTAGTTTCATGCAGCAACCCTCTTACCACATGTATAACTCTCTAACTAATGACATTTAGATAAAACGGTCAACACAAAACATGACGAGGACAACTATTAGAAGAACTTTGATGTTGGGGGTTTGATCTAATTCAGTCTCTAATCTTGATAAATATATGAAGAACATAAAGGTCATGTGTAACCCGAAAACACCTCTCATGCAGCGATTTACTTACCATGCTTGTAACTCTCTAACTATTGATATTTAGACAAAACGTTAAACATGAAAGATGATCAGGACTACGAGTAGAATAAATTTTGTGAAGGAAGTTTAGTCTAATTCGGTATCAAATCGTGTGCATAATAAGAAGAACGGGAAAAGCCCTAACTGTGCACGACTTAGGGAAAACGACTAATACTCCATGTATACTCCATGAAAATTGGGCAAATCAAGTGCAAATGAACATAGACTCGATGCTCTACAAGATGGTATAGGTTTTATTTAATCTTGGCCCGAGAACACCTACCTTTATGAAGATCTAAGACCAGTCGACGTTCTGGACACAGCAGAGGATGAAGGGGGATGAAGCTCCAGTTCCCAGCCTTTCTCCTCCTCCTCTGAAGCCCTAGCCCGCCTCCAAACGACCCCAACTCATTGCCAAACCTTCCCCAAGAGTTTAGTGACGAGTTATTATAGATTTATGGTGTATTTAAATGTCCTAATGGGACTAGGAAAGGGGCTGCGAATTCTGCTTTCTACTTTCCAAATTCTGGGACTTTCTCACCCAAAGGAGGTAGCTACACCATGGGAAGGTGTCATACAGGGTTGGCCACGATTTGGGTTGCCATGCATGGCCATTACCACTAATTTTAACCCTAATTTGCCCTCCCTAATCACTGCATAATTACATACACGAATTTTGGGTATTTTCTTGTCCAAATTTTTATCCTTGGGCCAAATGTGCTTCATTGGCCCAATCTTGTTAATGGGTCATTAATACATGGTGTGGGAAGTCTCTCCAATATGTTTATTTAATTTATGGTTGGGTTATTTTTCCCCTTTATTTCTAAAATTTTTAAATCACTAAATTTCGGGGTGTTACAATTTATATCTCATGGTGCGGACAACTTTACATGATTAATGTATTAAAAGCAGAGTCACTAAACGATAGAGAGAGAGAGAGAGAGTCAAGTAAAGTAAGAGATAGCACAATAGCATGGATCAAGATAGCATAAATTTTCAATATAGCATAGAGACAAGGATGGCCATAGCACAATATTTCATAATAGCACAACGAGTCGAGTATAGTATAGCACTTTGATTGTTATATAGATAGTCAAGATAGATAGCACTTGAGTGTAATGTCAAACACTCTGGTCAATAAACTCCCGCGGGCACTAGCACTTTTGGGCGCACCTCCCAGGACCAGACCGGGCCCTTTATATTTTGCCAGGCATTAGTCATATTGTTTATCTTTAGACAATCAGTTAAATGGCCAATAGAGAGTACCAAGAAATAGATGAGAGTACTTGATGAATAGACGAGAAAGTAGAGAGAGTGTTAATAGATGAGCGAGTAGAGTATAGATGAGAACTATGGGTCATTGCACATAAAACGACGATTTAAACAGGCGATAGTAACAGTTGCACAACACGCGTGATTGGTGTTGGCAGTCAGGTAGAATTCACTAACCTTCCACTGGCCATGTTATGCACAAGTCCAGAGGTCCGGCGTGATCTCAAGGTAAGAGAGAACTTCTAAAGCCGTCTGGATCATATTGATCCCTAAGGATGTTATAGGTGTTAGGGTACAACTAGCTCGGTCCCCATGAGGGAATCCACAGAGTACGGAGTCTTACGGAGGTCTTAAGAAAAGGTCCCTTATCTGCCAGAACGAAATGTCCAACAAAGAGGTTCCAACTTGTCAAGAGAATAGTGTGTAAAGTAAACGAGTTGCTCGACATTCTAGAGGAATTCTAGAATAGTGGAGCGGCGATAACGGTATTCCAAAACAACGTAGAAAATGAGGACAATGTCATTATTATCACAGGTTAATGGTATGCAATTATTGAAGTAATTTACCAGATATTTTATTCATGTATTTTCTGCATGGTCTCATGGCAAAGATAAACGTTTGGTGTGTGCATGTGAATGAAATCAAGAGAAACATATGATAGTCGTGCACAATGTCTTTTAATTAAATAAACATGTGAAATATAGCAAAAATTCATTTACATGGTTGTTACTGTCCGACACACAGTGTTACAGGGTATAAACAAGATTACCAACCCTAAATAATCATATTAAATAGAACAGTAAAGTTTCTAGAATAACACAGTCAAATCGCGACGGGTCTAATGGTCGCGTTTAACAAGATCGATTACTGTCAGAAACGCGACGACGTTGACTGTCGCGTTTCGGGTTAACTAGCAATGGGTGAATCGATTGGTGACATAAAAATGCGACGTGTAGGTCCGACGTGTTCATGGGAATCGATACCAAATCGCGACGGTAAGGTCTGACACGTTCATGTAAAACCTAAATTTTTGAAATAACACCAATCCCCAAAAGCGGGAAACAACTTAAGAATGCGACGACCGTGGTGGTCGCGGTTCAGACATGAACTGACAGCAAGAGGGTGCACAGTTTGATGCAATGGTATTTGTCAGAAACAACCTAAAACGCGACGACATGGGTGGTGGCCATTAAGGTAATTGCGACGGTCTCACCTATCGTGATACCAGTCGAAGAAAAGCGACGTATGTGTTGGTCGTGATTCAACTTTCAAACTGAGAACAACAAAAAAACATGCAGTGATCTTAGATGCATGGCTTATAACTCGAAATATAGGGCTCTTGGGACAAAGTGGTGAATATGAAACTTGTAGGGAATGATGAATAGAAGAGAACTATGCCTTTGGACCGAATCAATTTAGTCTCGATCGATGTGCATAACAAGATGAACACAATTAGCCCTAGACTTGCATGATGATGGGAAAACGCTTAAATCTCAAAGCATGCTTGATGGAAATTAGGAAAATCAAGTGCAAAGCAAACTAGACATGATGTTCTACATGATGGTATGAGTTTTGTTCATCTTTAGCCCGAGAATACCTACCTTTGAGTAGATCTAACACAGGTCAGCGCACAGGCTGCAGCAGAGCATGGTTGAGATAGAAGCTCGGTTCTCAAGCCGTTCTCCTCTGCTCCTGGTGCCCTAGCTTAGCTCCTCACAACCCCAACACGATGGTGAACCTGCCTCTTTAGTCCTATGACGATTATTTATATGTTTAGGGTTAATTTAAAGTCCTATTGAGACTAGGAAGATTGGGGTGCGGTTCTGGCTAGTTTCCTTCCATGTTTTGGATATTTGTCTTCCCAATTGGAGTAGAAATACCATTAGAAAGTTCTTGCTATGGTTGGTCACGAATTTGATTGCCATGCATGGCTAATTGCCATTGTTTAAAACCATAATTTACCCTTTCCTATTTTCTATACAATTATGGCTATGAATTTCTTGGGGTATTTTCTCTTATCCCATAATTCAACTCCTATCTTGGCCCAATAACCTTTAGGTGAGCTATTATAACAAGCCCATTACTTCTTGTTGTTTATTGGGTTTTAATTAATTCATTTTCTTTTTGTATGGCCCTCAAATTTTGTTCACATTATGTATATTTAATTTTGTGCATATTATAAGTATTTATTTACTTATGTGCATATGTATATATATATATATTTATTTATTTTTGTGCATATAATATATTTATTTAAATGTGCATATAGTATTTAATTATTATTATGCATATTGTATGTATTTATTCTGTGTAGGTAGGTTTAAATTGATATTTCTGTGTTCTGCTCGAAATCCCAGTTAACGTCAACATCCCTTGACGTTAAGGGCAGGTTGACGGCAACATGTGTGCCGTTGACTGTGAGGTCGGAGGATATAAACTTCCAGATCGATTGACGTTTACTTCCTGTTAACGGCAGCAATGTGGCCGTTTACTTCTCTGGCTGTATTTGGGATTCCATATCTGAAACGGTTGCGTTTTCTCCGGAACCTGTTTAGGAAACCCATCCCAATGGTAGAAAAACCTAATCCTAGGCGCACCCCGACTCATAGCCCTATAAAACCTAGTGATTTCGGCCAGATTAGGTCCTTTGGTTCGAAGGAAAAAAGCTAGGGTTTTGTTGTGAGAAAACCAGAACTTTCTAAAGCTTGATCCGACGATTGGGGAGGTCTTTTGGCGATCTTCTTCGACTAGGAGATACTCCAAGTGTTGTAGAAGCTTCCCCGACTCCGGAGGACTTTCTGTGCAGGCGTGAAAACCAGATTTGGGGTTGCAAATCTCACCTTTTTGACTTGGCCGAGGAGGGCATCTTCGATAAATTGAACCCTTGTAGATTTTATTTTAGGCAAGTAATCAAGGGGTATCATCCTAGACATGTCCCCTAGGTCTTAGCAATTTTCCCAGATTTTAATTCGTGTCTTGGAACCTCCAATTCTCCTTTTTATTTGAGTTCAGTCTGCACTTCTGCAGACAAGAGGTTGGCGGCAACCTTGTTGCCGCCAAGTTCTTGAGTTGACGGCAGCATAATGTGCCGTTAACCATGTTGGCGTTGCCGCCAAGTTCCTGAGTTGACGGCAGCATAATGTGCCATTAACCATGTTGGCGGCAAGGCCCTTGATGCCAAGTTCATCAGGTTTTTCAGAACTGTGGTCTTGATCTCTATGCTGTGATTTTCGAACTTCTGATTTTACGTACATGCTATAAAAATTAGGGTTTGTCAGGTATGGTCTTTAGGTCATATCATGAGGTTCTGTCAAATTTCTGAGAATGATATTATTTAGTATAATTTTTGTTATTAGAGAATAAGCAAGTTCTAACTGTGTTTAATTCTGGATAAATAATTTTACTGCATGTTAATGTCACAGAAAATTTCCATGATCTTAGGGTTACTGTTCACATGTTTTAAACCTGTTAGAACTGACTATTTTGCTGTTGACCATGTTAAAATGAATATCTTATTAAATTTGCATGGAATCTGTTTAAATTGTTAAAAATAGTTTTACAGTTGCGAAAAATATGAAGAATTAGACATATGACATATTGCATGTATGGAGTTTGTGATAAAAATATGATACTATTTTGACTCCCGTGGGTACTGTTTGCTTTTAACAAGGATAATTAGGCCATGTTAAACATGATTGACTTAAATTATGTAAATTCCAATGTTTAGCAGCATGATTAGGCTCTGTTATGGTTTATTTGTCACTGTGAAATAGTATTGTTATGATCTGTAACTTGAGATATGTATGTTTAATTAAAGTGCATGTGAATGGGTTAAATAGTGCATAAAAGTGAATGAAACCATGTGACTAAGTGAGATAATGTGTATCATGTGCCGAAATTGACACTGCTACCATAGAAGGCTGTGGAGCCGTACTGTAGAAAAGTCCATATGGGAAGGCTCATTGTATATGTAATATCCTGTGGGCATCAGGATGAAATCTTGGAGGTGGACAAGTACCACTGGTTATGGTGGAGAGGGCTTCTCCCGGTTCTGCGAAGTCACCAAGATTTGTCACTATATTTCCTAGGTGACGGGTATGTGTTATGTGAATGTGTGTCCTTCTTTATGGTGGTTCGGACTATGTGTCACGGTAATTAAGTGTAAAAGTGTGAAAAATGTGAATATGTGCAATGTGAACATGTGTTAGTGTTATGTGAATGTGATATCATGTGAAAAGATGTGAAACCATGTGAATGAGAGTTATTTATGTTAAAACAGAAAGCTAAATATGTAAATATGTGTTATAAAAGTATGAGAAAATGTTAGATATCATGCTAGGATTGTTAGTTACTATGTACATAATTCCATGATCAAATTGTTTAGATTTATGACATGATTTGAAATGAGATTAACACCATGAATCAAGTTAATCATCATGTGTAGAAAGCATGTGTAGGATGTTCAGGTATAATTGCTTAATTGACTTGAATCATGTGAAATATATATATTCCTCTCATTGTTTAAAAGAATAGCATGTGTGTGATATGTGTAAGGATGTGCCTTTAGGTTGCTTGTTGGGTCTTTTGGAAGACTCATACTTGCTTTAACATATAGGTGAGATAGGTGTCCCCGTGCTAGAGGAGGACGTAGTGAGGAGCGACTCCAAGCACGAGGAGTAGCTGTTCTTGAAAAGACTACGTGTTTAGCTTACTTTCCATTAGTATGTGAACAATGTCATAATGTTATTCATATGGACTTGTATAATTGTGGACACTTGTTATTTCTTTATTGCTATATAAATTGTGGAATATGTGAATGATGATGGAATAAGATTTATTTTATATTTCCGCTGTACTCTTTCTTTGTTATTTATGTACATCTTGACATATTGTGTTGTGTTGGGTAAATGTCCCAATGTGACGGCGCCCTTTGTATCGATGTGGATTGGTATAATCGTACCGGTATAAAGAGGTCGTTACACTTTCAATATTTCTATTTACTTATTTATTTAAAAATATCGGGTTGCTCCATCCTCCCCCTCTTAAAAAGAATTTGGTCCTTGAATTCATATGACCATAATGGAGAGAATGTCTAACCGAAAAGGTCGGGGTAGTTTCGCCTGATGATTCCTTCAGGTTCCCATGTGGTTTCTTCTACTTCATGGTTATTCCACAGAACTTTAACCACATGAATGGGACGGTTCCTGAGTTGTTGCACCTTTCGTTCTAGTATCTTGATTGGATTTTCCTCATAAGTCATGTCCTTGTTCAGTACCAAGTTCTCATGGCGAATGATGTGGGTAGGATTGTACACATATTTTCTGAGCATAGAGACATGAAACACATTGTGTACGAATGCTAAGTTTGGAGGCAATGCTAGCCGATAAGAAACTTCACCAACCCTTGCGAGCACTTCGAAAGGATCGATGAATCTAGGACTTAGCTTTCCTTTAACACCAAACCGTTGAATGCCACGGGTAGGAGATACCTTCAAAAGCACATGATCCCCTACTTGAAATTCTAGATCTCTCCTCCTCTTGTCAGCATAGCTCTTTTGTCTGGACTGAGTAATCTTGAGCCGATCTCGAATCACCTGTATATCCCTGGTTGTATTTTGTACCATATCCGGGCCTAACCATTGCTATTCCCCAACTTCATTCCAGCATGCAGGAGATCTACAGTTTCTACCATAGAGTGCTTCGAATGGTGCCATTTTAATACTCGCATGGTAACTGTTGTTATAGGCAAACTCAATCAAGGATAAGTGCTCATTCCAGTAGCCTTGGAAGTCTATAGTGCAGGATCTTAACATGTCTTCTACTATCTGATTGGTTCTCTCAGTCTGCCCATCAGTCTGCGGGTGAAATGCGGTACTAAAATTGAGTTTAGTACCAAGTGCAGTCTGCAGTCCCTTTCAGAAATGAGAAGTGAATCTAGGATCTCGATCTGAGACAATAGATGATGGAACTTCATGTAGTCTCACGATCTCTTTGATATATAGAGCTGCTAACACGTTCGCAGACCACTTACTTTTTATAGGTAGGAAGTGTGCGGACTTGGTTAGTTGGTCGACAATAACCCATATGGCGTCGAGTCCACCACAAATCTTGGGTAAACCCATGATGAAATCCATGCCAATACTTTTCCATTTCTACTCTGGAATGTCTAACGGTCTGAGTACGCCAGTAGGGAGCCTATGTTCTGCCTTTACATGTTGGCAAGTAAGGCAATGAGCAGCATGCTCGGCTACCTCTCTCTTCATGTTTGGCCACCAAAATGTTCTTTTCATGTCTTGATACATTTTGGTGCCTCCAAGATGAATAGTATACTTGTTTGGTGAGCTTCATCCATTAACTTCCACTTCAGTTCTTCATTGTCCGGGACACATGTTATTCCTTGGAATACAAGCCTTCCATCCTCGGTCATAGCAAAGTCTGATTTCTCAGCTAAGGTTTCCTTGATACTAACCAAGAATGGATCGTTGTCCAGTTGTGCTTTGATTTCTGCCAGCATGTCAGATTGAATCTTGATATTGGCAACCAAGACTCGATCATCTCTATGTTCAATGTTCAAGTCTAATCTTGTGAATTGTTCTAGTAGTTGCATCTCGCCAAGAATTAGACTAGATAAAGATGCCATCGGCTTCTTACTAAGAGCATCAGCCACAGCATTTTCCTTGCCTGGATGGTATTGCATGTTGAAGTCGAAATCCTTTAAGTATTCTAGCCATCTCCTCTGCCTCATGTTAAGTTCCTTTTGAGAGAATAAGTACTTCAAGCTTTTATGGTCTGAATAGACTGTGAATTGCTCACCATACAAATAATGTCTCCATATTTTTAAGGTGAAGACCACAGCAGCCAACTCTAGATCATGCACAGGGTAGTTGACATCATGAGTCTTCAGTTGTCTTGAAGAATAGGCAATGACTTTCTCCTTTTGCATCAATACATAGCCCAGTCCAATTCCTGAGGCATCGGTATAGACTGAAAAACCTTCTCCCTCTATTGGAAGAGCGAGAACAGGGGCTGAGGTCAGACATTCTTTTAAAGTTTGGAAACTCTTCTCACACTCTTTACTCCAAGAGTAGGGATTCTCCTTCCTTGTAAGACGAGTGAGAGGTACGGCGATCTTGGAGAAGTCCTTTATGAACCGCCTATAATAGCTAGCCAGTCCTAAGAAGCTTCTGATTTCTGTGACATTAGTTGGTCTCTCCCATTTAAGTACAGCTTCACTTTAGAGGAATCAACATAGATGTCGTCCTTGGAGATGACACAGCCCAAGAAGGACACTTCTTCAAGCCATAACTCGCACTTGCTCAGCTTTGCATAAAGTTGGTTGTCTCGTAAGACTTGCAGAGCTATCTTTAGGTGTTCTTCAGGTTCTTCTTTGGTTTTGGAATATATAAGGATGTCATCAATGAAGACGACCACGAACTTATCGAGATATGGTCGGTATATGATGTTCATGAGTTGCATAAAAGCTGCAAGAGCATTGGTCAGACCAAAAGGCATAACAATGAATTCATAATTTCCATACCTGCTCCTGAAAGCCGTTTTAAAAATGTCATCATCTTTGATCTTCATTTGATGACAGCCAGACTGGAGGTGTAACGACCCGACCTCCCGGACCCACGCTAGGGACCCGAGGGTCGCGCCACCACCCACGGATCCGAAGATCCGGAAGGGTTAGAATAAATAGTCTAGTGAGATATGCAATGAATTCGAATAACTATAATAATATGTACAATATACAAGGGTCTGTACAGCGCGTCCCAAGCAAAAGCACAGGTACCAGAAGAAAGGTGCAGTCCTTAAGGGGCATACCCCGAGAACTTGCAAAACATAACTCTCTGCTCACTCAGGCTACAAGAGCTCACAGCACTCGCTCTCACTGCTGCTGACAACAACACGGCGCCACAGCTGCCTCCGCAACCCGTCCGAGACCGAGCTCCCACGACGACGAGCCCCTAGCTGAAGGAAGTAGGGGGTGAGCCTCGCGAACAAGGCCCAGTAGGGATTGCCAGTCCCTCACCGGCCAGAGCAGCAGGAACTCCGAAAACAAAAACTACCCTAGAAAGCTGTAAAGCGAGGAACACCTACAGCAGGGTACTACTAAGCAGCGGAAGAGAACAGCGCAATGCCACAACCACCACCGAGGTCGGGCCACACATACGACTCCCGCAGAAACCAACGGAGTCGGGCACAGAGCGGAAGCAACCCTCGGCACACCTGCTGAGACCACTGAACAACCAAGTGAGAACGACGTCTCACCTCAAGCACGGCCACCTCAGACCTCCACAGGGTCGAGGGCCCATAAGCAGAACCACCCCGAACCCCGGATACACCGCAAGGTCGGGAAGCCATACACGCCGGTGCCACAGCGGACTGGCACCCAAGAACGGAACTACGGTACCAAGAGGACACCGAGCGGGAACCACCAGAAGTACGGGTCTGCCCAAGGCCAGACCAACGACGCCCACAGATACTAGACACAGCCAGGCTATAACTGCCGTGTAAGCTCGGGCAACGAGTCGTACTTGGAAACGTCGTGAGGAAACGCCGTCACAACAACAGCAACCAAGCCACCACCACTAGCATCCAAGAGGGGGACCCGCAGTCCACACACACTCTGCTCGCTAGCCTAGCTCCTGCCTCCGCCCCCGACGCAAGGGAGAGACAGAGCCGCCAAGAACACACAACACACGCAACACCGCAGCCTGGCCAAGCTGCGGCCTCACGCCTAGCACCACTACGTGGCTCCGGAACCAACGTAGACAGAGGCAGTGAGACAAGGGACTGTCTGGGCCGCGCCGAGAAGAGAACCACCTCGACGACCTCGGCGTCCCGCCCCAGACAAGAGAGCTCTACAAACGACTCAGCGTCGCTGACCTAAACCACCGTTTTCCCTTCAGCTCCAGAGTCTGCCACACTAGGCTGTCGACTCGCAGCACGATCGTAGCCCGGAGTGCTGCCTCAACAGGCTCCCGAGGATGGGGGTCCCAGGCAACGGTAACAGCCTCTCAGATCGGGGACAAGCCCTCAGGTGCCTAGCACCGGGCGAACAAGCGAGGCAGCACAACAGAAACTACGCCGAACTGCCGGCTCGTAACACACGACAAGCCCAGCAAGCGAGAGGCACGCACGGACCCTCAAAAGGGTCGTCGGCCAGCCAAGGCATGCACGAATGGCTAGAACTTCGGAACATCACCGGACAGCATGGAAACCCATCGCTCTGCTAATAATCGATTGACCGCCAGTCAATCGATTATTAGACAGACGCGACCCTCCTAGCACCACTGCCAGGACACAGCCACGAAGGTGTCACCTTCGGTCACTGAACGCAGGGAGGCAACCAGCCGCGTTCCCTACCAGAAGGTCCTAAGGGCAAGGCTTGCCCTGGGGCACACGCCGACACACAACCGGGCCCACGGAAAACACCCGAGGTGACACAGGCACTGTCGCGACCCCCAAGGCTGTCGCGACACCATCCCGACGGGGGAGGGCACCACGACAGCCTTGTCGCGACCGGGAAAAGCGTCGCGACAGAGCCATGTCGCGACCGGGAACCGTGTCGCTACCGGAGAGCGCACCGCGAAAGTCTTATCGCGACTGCCAACTGCGTCGCGATAAGGTTGCGCCCAACCGGGCCGACGCCTCTTCTGGTGTCGCGACACGCCGAGTGGTCACGACATCAGAAGACGGACAGACCGTCGGGATCCTAAATCTCGGGATCGCCCACGAGCTATAAACATACACACACGGGGGAGGAGAGCATGGGGAAAGCAGTAAAGCTATCTAAAAACCCCGAGGGGCTCCCAATCCACTTGGATCGGGAAGCGCACAAGAAATCCCTACCTTTCACGAAGAACCGAACCCATGAAGGCCCTTCACGACGCATGGCCATCTCCTTCTCGCTCCCACGACGCCGCTCCCACGCTCCGCCACGAGCCGTCGGCCGCTCCACGCCCGGGTCGCCGGAGGGGAGCCTCCCCATCGCCGGAGAAGAGGGGAAAGGGAAGAAGAGGAGAGAGAGGGAAAGGGTAGCCGGCCAGCGCCTTAAGCCCCCAGCACCGTAATGCGACGGTCAACGGACAGCGACAAGAACGTGCCCCCCACGGGCGCCACGACAACGCGACAGGCAGTACTGACATGCCTGTCACCCTAACAGGCGTCAGACGACCAACACGACATAAAGCAGTCGCGACCCGTTGACCGGGCGCGACACGAAGATGCGACGGGGAGCCAGAGCGCGACGGGGAGCCCAAGCTCGCCGCGACAAGGATGACTGTCGCGTCGGGCACCCCCGATGCAACACTAACGCGTCGCCCAGCCTCAACGCGTCAGTGGCCAGTCATCCCACGACACCGGACGGATGCTGGGAAACCTGGTCTTACATTCTACCCCCCTTAAAACAATTTCCTCCTCAAAATTGGGACAAGCCCAGAAGATCCCGAGGCATGAAACAAAACACAGGGAGCAAACGCAAGACCAATGCGAATAAGCCACTAAGTCTCAACACGACCTCCTCGTGCGACAATCGCACAGCCAAACACGCACGACACACGAAGCCGAAAAACTACGGCTCACATCGCGAGCTCCAACACACAGGAAGCACAGAATCGAAAATCAGCTCACAACATGCTCCAACACTCCGGGAGCACCAAGCCGAGAAACCAATGGCTCACTCCAGCCACACGTGGGGCGCCCAAATGGAACGACAACCACACCGGTACCGAGCGATGCCAAATCTGGCCTGAACAGTGGAAAACGCCAGCCAAAAACTACACGGCTGCAGCCACCAACAGACCTCGCTGTTGGGACCGACCGATCGGCAACCCACTCTGTCGCCAGCAAAACCCGACAGAGAACGCGGTTGCCGACAGCAACGCAAGAAACGCCGGTTAGCACCCACTCTATCGCCAGAAAAACCCGACAGAGCACCCCGTTGCTGACAACCACACAAGAACCACCTGAGAGTCAAGAACGACACTAAGGCAACGGCCTTACGCTACTAGCAACAGCTAGCACCGGTCATCAGCCCAATCAAGATGCCACGTGAGCGACAAGAACCGGAGCGACAACACGCTCGCGGAGGATCCTCAACTCACGGGACAACGTCCACTGTCACCACTAGGTCTCAACCAGACCTTCCTAGAGTTCCAAAAGGGACAGCAAACGCACATGGAGAAACCTCAACACGCGGAAACGTCATCCACTGGCACCACTAGGTCTCACTCAGACCTTCCTCGTGGTCCGACAAGGACATCAAACGCACGCAGAGCCACAAAAACTGGGAGTTACACACTCCACAACGTGGCACACCGCGACGGAAACACGAAAGACATCCGAGGTCAAGCCAAAGCCGGACACTTCACAACGTTGACAAACCACGTGGTCGAGTACTAGCAAGCCAATAGACCTCACTGTCACTGAACAAACCGATAGGAGACTCCTCCATCGGCTTCCAGACTTACCAACACCACGCACTCCCGAAGAACCAACGAGCGTTGGCAGTACACCCGCCACGTGCACACAGGGCTCAACACAGGTACACACGTGCCAACCACCGCAAAAATGCGCAGCCACACGGGAACTAAAACAACCGCAGAGGTCGAGGATAGCACGTCGACCTCGAAGGGACCCAGACTGAAGCAGGGTACCATAACTAAACGCACTCGCTCCGAAAGCGAGAAGAAAATCCGGACATATGCTACGACCACAGCCTGGCGTACCACCGATAGGGCTACCTAGACAAGGCAAAGCAGCCACCCCACAGCGGCAACGGTACAACCACAAGGCTCAGGCTAGCACACGCGTCCCATAGGCAAAAAGCTCAACGCCTCCAACACCGATCGAAGTCGTGAGACAACGCACGAAACTCACGAACAGGCACACGGCACAACACACGGCGCTTTCACAAGCACTAGGAGCCACCCAGGGTACAACACAATGCACCAAGGCTCCAAACGGCACAAAATTGAAACACTCTAACATGAGTACACGGTGCTACCACAAGCACCAAAACTAAACCAAGTGCAACACAAGTGCACCAGCGGCCGAAACAACACCACGGTCTGACGGGAAGGACTCCTCATAAGAGACCCACCAAAAGCCACACGCAAAGGACCGCAAGCCTGAAAGGGCACAACAGGTCACGCGGCCTCAGCCCTTGAGGCACAAAAACACAAAGCATCGACTCTGCCGCACGGGGAGCGAAAACACAAACAACTCCTAGCGCGCAAGAGCAAGAAGCACCACCTCTATCGCGATCGATAGAGAGGCCAAACACTAAAACGACGACACAAAATGCCTCCAAGGCACAAGCCGAGGCACAATCGAGCACACACCGGAACGACGCTTGCACTAGCAAGCCAACCAGAAAGACCAGTGCACAGCAGAGCAACGCTCACGCCTGCAGCCCAACTGGAAATGGGACTACCTCGCACTAAACAATAGGGACCCAATGCCCCAAATTGTCCAGGCAGGTAGCAAGAAACCATCACGATGACAAACGGCACAAACAGATCCACCGACCCACAGTGCCACAAGGAAACGACAGCACGACGGAGCAACCAGCTCAACCCAAAAACAACTCAAGGGAAGATGACTCCACTAGAAGGTCGCAACGATGCGCACCCTGGCGACACAACACCACAGTGGAGCATCACCACCCCGAGCAACCAGCGGAAAGCAGAGGAAGGAGACGCACACAACGAGTCTCTTCCATGCGCAAGAAGCAAAACCACAACGTAAGACTGGTACTTCCATAAGAAGTACAGCCAGCCAAACACCTACGGCACTCACCAGACCACCATATGCAAGATCACGCAGGGCGCAAAAACGAAGCAAGCCACCCGATCTCGGGGACACACGAAGTCCCCACCAGCGCAGCCGAGAAACTCAGAATGAACAACGAGGCAGCTGGCCAACGCAGCAGCCAGACGCACGACCAAGGGCACAACACCTCGCCCGACCAACGCCCAAGCAGACTGTAACACGGACAGTCCAACTGGTAACAACGACAGCTCATCTCTACATAGAGAGAGAGCAACGACGACCAAAACAACACAAGGCAGCTTGGGGAGAACCTCCTCCCAAAAGAGCCAAGAGCCATCCTGGGAGAACCTCACCAGAACGCAGCCCCAACCAAACGGCACACTTCGAACCACAGGGGCAACACAACAGTGGCCCGAAACGAACACAAAGCACTCCTGGGAAGAACCTCTGCCGGAGGCGACAAAGGACGATCCTGGGAAGATCCTTCACCAGAATGCAACAACCAACAACCAAACAACACAGACCATCAGAAGAGAATACTGCAGCAAGCGAACTGCAGAAGCAATGCAAGCCGGTTCTGCGAGAACCTCCACCAGAACACCAAGGCACCGTTCTGGGAAAACCCTCCAGAACGCACCAGCCAAACCAACAGCATATCTCAGACCCTGAGGCAGCATAACAACAGCAGAAATGAGCGCGAAACAGTCCTGAGAGAAACCCTCACTAGGACAACAGCAAACGGTTCTGGAAAACCTCACCAGAACACAGGGCAACCAAGCGATGCCCTCAGCCTCGGGGCAGCGCAACAGCAACCAGAAACGAGCACAGCACAGTCTGGGGAAACCTCACTTCCGCCAGAACCAACAATGAAAAGACTCCGGGAGCACCACACCAGAGTTCACAACCAGCCAGCACCAGGCCGACAACAACCACAGGCAAGTGTCGCAGCGCTCAACCAGCGATGCAA
>CM024754.1:58019226-58070133 GCA_014218235.1 Colocasia esculenta
TTGTCGTAGCTCTTTGCTCTTTGTGTCTAGTGTAGAACCTTGAGAGAGCTTTTGTGAACTGAGAGTGTTCTTTTTTGTAGATCTTCTCCTCTCAGTCTTGCTTCGGATCAAGCATTGTGCTATAGCTTGGTCTAGGGGCGCATCATCCCTTGAACACATCTTTGTGTTATTCCCTTCGTGTTGAAGAAAGACCTGGGGGTTCCAGGGTGCTTTCCCTTCGTGTGAAGGAAGACCTGGAGGTTCCAGGGTGTTGTATTCCTCTTCGGGCTGTGAAGAGAAGACCAGCTGCGACTGGGTGTGTAAGTGTCCTTGAGGGGGACTGTACCCTTGGGTAGTGAATCCTGAGTTGTGCTCAGGGACTGGACATAGGACTCCTGTGGAAAGGAGGTCGAACTAGGATAAAATCTTGTGTAGTGTGATTGCTTGCTTTGTGTTTGTTGTTTACTTTTCACTAACGCTAACAATCATCGAAGTGCTTGTTGGTGTGAACGTTTTGTGAATAGGTTTTAGATAATCAAATTTTAAAGAATCCCATTCCCTCCCCCCCTTCTCTGGGCTTGCTAGTTGGGCAACACATATCTTGATAATTGTGTCTGCCTAGTTCTTAAAATGTTAATCACTTATATTACTGCCCGCACATTGAGGTGTAAATCCTACTAGGCTAGTTCACTCATTACCTGCTTCTTAACATTTTAGGTGACATAGAACATGAAGAGGAAGGCCAAGCATCAAATGTGAATACATCTGAGTGATGAGCGTATTCCGTCCATAATATATGTTGTTAGTTTGCTTTAAGAATTAGTTCAATGTAGTAGGATGCAAGGAAGAACAGACTTATGTAATTTTTTTTTTTCTTGAGTCATTATGAGTGTGATGTTAACAGTATGGTGTTTGACATTAATAAGATTGGTTTAGTTGTTCATTATGTGGGCCCTATTATGTTGTGTAGATACATATCTATAGCTCGCAAGCTAGAGGCTTATTTGCTGCTTGTTCACGTCTCGAAATATCATTCTAAATCTTTAATATTTTTGCTGCGTAATTCTCAGGACGTGACAATTTAGTGGTATTAGAGCCTAGGAACCAATAGGAATTGTTAAGTGCTAGGTTTAAGTGATACCCAAGAATTTACGTCATGGATGATACATATAGTGCCTGGTGAGATTGGGTAGAGACTAGGAATAAGTTGGTTTCAAGACTAAATACCCATACCCATAAGTAAATAGTGTTCTAAGACCTTGACGAGTTGATGTCCTTTTCACAGGAACCTCATCATCTTAGCAATGTCCCGCAACCAGTGGCAAGCGATGCAGGAGATAGTGGAGAGACTTACTCAAGCCCTGCAGAACATAGTACAAGCAGAAGCTCAAGCTGGAGCTCGGAATGGAGCAGGATACCTGCACCGCAACTTTTGTAGTCTGAATCCCCCTCGCTTCTCTGGATCTCCTGACCCAGACGAGGCAGAAAATTGGCTGGAGGAAATGGAAAGAATTTTCTAAGTAATGCAATGCACTGAAAGGGAGAAGGTATTGCTGGCTACTTTCCAACTAGGCAAGGATGATAGAATATTATAGAAGGCCACATCGTCCCATCTACCTAATGTTCCTGAACAAGATAGGGAAGGGTTCCTGGAGATATTCCGGGGAAAATACTTCTCTGAGAGAGTCCAGGAAAGGAAAGCTGCAGAGTTTGCCGCACTAAAGTAGAAGGTTATGTCTGTGGCTGAGTATGAAGCTCAGTTCGCCCACCTGGCCCAGTATTCCCCACATCTGGTGGGTACAAAAAGACTGAAGGTGAACCGGTTTATGGATGGGCTGCGGCCATGTTCATTGAAAAGCTGGGACCACATAACATCCACACTTACGCGGAAATGGTCCAGAGAACCCAACTGGTGGAGGAGACTATGGTGAAGGTAGAAGGCTTGAAAGGAAAGGAGGTAGTAAGTCGGTCTTTGTAAAGAGAGGAGTGCTAATATAGCGGGAACTTCCCGCAACAACAACAGTAACAACAACAACACACAACAACAACAACAACACACAACAACAACAACACAACAAAAGGCCAAATAATGGTAAAGACATGGTATAGAAAAGAAGGTCAAAGTGGAGGGAAGACAGTTAGTGGAGAACTGTCGTTTCTGCGACAAGCCTGGACACTGAGCTGAGGAGTGCTGGAAGAATCTCGGAGTCTGCTTGAGATGTGGTGGTCATGATCACCGCGTACCCGACTGCCTCATGTTGAAAGACGAGCCTGGGAGATCACAGAATGTACATCGGCATCAGGGATGCCTTAATGCTATGATAAAAGCTAATCTACCTGAGGAAGGGGGTATGGTGGAAGGTACAATCCTTATTCACTCTCAACCTACTTTTGTTCTTATTGATACTGAAGCTGCATATTCATTTGTTTCAACCACATTTGCTGTAACTCTGCCTGTTAAACTAGTCCCCATGAATCAAAAATCACTGTGGCTTCTCCCCTTGGCTCTGAGTCTGAACTTATTTGGAGGGCAAAATCTCCCTACCGACCTCATTTATCTAGATATGTAGGGGTAACGCTATATTGGGTGTCGATTGGTTGATTAAGTATGATGTCGATGTCAATTGTCGTCATAGGAGGGTTACCTTTGCAAAACCAAATCTTCCAAAACTGTCATTTCTTGGCATCCGTTACCACACACACCCTGTCCTTATCTCTTCCCTTAAAGCTTCCTAGCTGATCAACCAAGGTTGTGATGCTTTCCTAGTTTTGGTTATTGAGACAGAAAAGAAGAAACCCACTATAGAAGAAATTCTCATAGCCAGAGACTACCCCGATGTCTTTCCAGAAGACTTACCTAGAATACCACCTGAACGAAAGGTAAACTTCACAATTGAATTACTCACTGGGGCAGCCCCTGTATCCAAAGCTTCATATCGCATGTTCCCTACTAAGTTGTAGGAGCTGAAAAGGCAGATCCAGGAATTATTGGATCAAAGTTTTATCAGGCCCAGCACATCCCATGGGTGCGCCGTATTGTTTGTCAGAAAGAAGGATGGAACAATGAGACTCTGCATCGACTATCGTCAATTAAATCAACTGACAATAAAGAATAGGTATCCACTACCACGCATCGATGAGCTGTTTGATCAGATCTCTGGTGCACAGTATTTCTCTAAGATCGAATTAAGATCAAGTTATCATAAGCTAAGAATCAAGGAAGAGGACATACACAAGTCAACATTCCGAAGTAGATACAGTCACTACGAGTTTGTGGTTATGCCTTTTGGTTGGACAAATGCTTCAGCGACCTTTATGCAACTCATGAACAGTATATATAGGCCGTGCTTAGATCAGATCGTAGTGGTGTTCATTGATGATATTCTCATCTACTCCAAGTCAAAGGAAGAGCATGAAGAACACTTAAAGATTGCTCTGCAAGTTCTTAGAGATAACCAACTCTATGCAAAACTTAGCAAATGTGAATTTTGGATGGAAGAAGTGTCTTTCCTTGGTCATATCATATCCAAGGAAGGCATCTCTGTACATCCATTTAAAGTGGAAGTAGTGAAGAATTGGAAAAGGCCGACAACTGTGTTGAAAATTAGAAGCTTTCTGGGTCTGGCTGGTTACTATCGTCACTTCTATAAAGACTTTTCAAATATATCTGTACCATTGACCAGACTTACAAGGAAGGAGAATCTATTCACATGGACAACTGAATGTGAAGACAGTTTCATGTCATTGAATGAGCACTTAACTTTAGCACATGTACTGACATTATCGGTAGCCAGAGGAAGCTTTGAAGTATACACAGACACATCATGAATCGGCCTTGGCTGTGTATTGATGCAGAATGGGAAAGTGATATGTTACGCGTCGAGACAATTGAAGAAGCACGAAGATAATTATCCTATACATGATCTGGAGCTGGCGGCTGTAGTCTTCGCTCTGAAGATATGTGGTCACTACTTATATGGTGAGAAGTTCATTGTATTTTCTGACCATAAAAGTTTGAAATACATGTATTCTTAGCAAGAATTGAACATGAGACAGCGGAGGTGGTTGGAGTACCTGAAGGACTTCGACTTCACTATCTAGTATCACCTAGGTAAAGCAAACGCTGTGGCAGATGCCCTTAGTAGAAAGCCAATGGCTACCTTATCAAGTCTCATGGTGGGAGAATGGCGGTTGCTAGAAGAATTTGCCCAGTTGAACATAGATGATGATACCAAAAGAGAAGGGTGTTTGATTGCTAATATTAGAGCACAACCCACCTTGCTTAAAAACATTCGAGCACTCCAAGACAATGATCCTATGCTTGTAGAAGTAAAGGTTAATCTAGACCAGATGTCAGATTTTTCCTTAGCAGTAGATGGAAGATTTTTGTTCTGAGGGCGAGTCTGTGTGCCCGACCATGAGGAAACAAAGAAAGCGATCATGGATGAAGCTCACAAAACAAGGTACACCATTCACCCGGGGACTACTAAAATGTACCAAGACTTAAAAAGAAGTTTTTGGTGGCCGAACATGAAGAGGGAAGTAGCGGAATATGTCACTATATGTTTAACCTGTCAGCAATCAAAGCAAAACACTTTCGACTTGCAGGTAAACTAAACCCCTAGAGATTACAGCATGGAAATGGGAAGGTGTAGGGATAGATTTCATCTTTGGACTACCCAAATCTATAAATGGATTCAACGGAATATGGGTGATTATTGACCACTTGACCAAATTCGCCCACTTCTTACCAGTTAAGAACAAGTGGACAGTGGATGTCCTAGCAGCATTGTATTGGAAGGAAATTGCCAAACTACATGGGGTACCTGTGTCCATTGTTTCTGATTGAGACCCAAGATTTACATCCCATTTTTGGAAAGGTCTACACTATTCCTCAGGATTTAAATTAAACTTCAGCATAGCTTTCCAACCATAGATTGATGGGCAGACTGAGAGAACAAACCAGGTGATAGAAAACATACTTAGAGCCTATGTGCTGGACTTTAGAGGTAGTTGGCATGAACATTTACCTCTTGTGGAATTCGCCTACAATAATAGCTACCAAGCTAATATTCAAATGGCACCATTTGAGGCACTCTATGGTAGAAGTTGTCGATCCCCAATCTGTTGTTATGTGGTTGGTGAATGACAACTGTTAGGTCAGGAGATAGTACGAGAAACTACTGAAAAAGTGAAAATCATTAAAGAAAGAATGGAAGTGGCACAGCAGAGGCAGAAGGCCTATGCAGACACTAGAATAAGGGATCTAGAATTTCAAGTTGGTGATCATGTGTTTCTAAAAACATCTCCAAGCCATGGAATCAGAAGGTTTGGAATCAAGGGCAAGCTATAACCAAGATTCATCAGCCCTTTCGAAATCCTCGAAAGACTATGTGAAGTTACATACCGTTTAGCTTTACCTCCACAACTAGATAGAGTACACAATGTGTTCCACATATCTATGTTGAAGAAGTACGTACGTGACCCTGTTCACGTCATCGAATATGAGTCCTTGGTATTCCAGAAAGATGGGACTTATGAGCAGAAGCTAGTTAAAATCATAGATCGCGAAGTGTGCCAATTGAGGAACAAGGTGGTTCCCTTGGTAAAGATCAGGTGGAATCAACGTCATCTTCCATGGGAAACAGAAGAATCCATGCGTAAGAGATTTCCGAAATTATTCACAAGTAAGTAATCTCTCTTGTCCTTTATATCCTATCTATGATTTGGGGACCAAATGTAGCACCTCGAAAATTAGTAATAAGTTGGAAGAGCAAACTAGGGTCTTACTAAAGCCTTGTCCAGTAAACAATATAATATTAACCCTAATAAGATGATTATCAGGCCTTGTTCAATAATCGGTGTGAGTACACACCAATCGATATGCAACTATGTTCATAACATCAATCTGTAGAAATATAATAGCAATCAATGTTGCTTAAGGGCAATCGATATTACAGAGACAATCAATGTCTAAGACAATAGATATTATAGAGCAATCGATGTTGTTCAACAATCGATATTTAATGACAATCGATGTAGGTCCGCAATCGATGTTTAAGGACAATCAATGTTGGACACTAATCGATGTTAGTTAGCAATCGATGTTTAAGGACAATCGATGTTAGTTAGCAATCGATGTTTATGGACAATCGATGTTAGTTAGCAATCGATGTTTAAGAACAATCGATGTTGGATTGTAATCGATGTTGGTCTTCAATCGATGTTTAAGGACAATCGATGTTGGATAGTAATCGATGTTTAAAAGAGCAATCGATGTTAGTAGTAATCGATGTTTAAGGACAATCGATGTTGGTCTGCAATCGATGTGTAAGGCAATCGATATATCTATTTGACTACCAACTTCGACTGGCCAAGATACAACGTTGTCGGTCGAAGTGGAACTTTGGATATGATGAAGTTAGCTTTGACTGATCAAGCCAAACCATGCATGATGAAGTGGAACTTCGTATATGATGAAGTTAGACTTCGGATATAACGAAGTTAGCTTCGACTGACTATGACCAAATTGTGCATGACGAAGTGGAACTTCGTATATGACGAAGTGGAACTTCGTATATGATGAAGTTAGACTTCGGATATGACAAAGTTAGCTTCGACTGATCAAGACCAAATCATGCATGACGAAGTGGGATTCGGATATGACAAAGTTAGCTTCGACTGATCAAGACCAAATCATGCATGACGAAGTGGGATTTTGTATAAGACGAAGTTAAGCTTCGGTTGACTACGACCAAATCACATGACTTCGTATATGACAAAGTTACCAGTCATTGCCAAACTATAAAATTCGTGTTAACTGTATACCCAATAATAAAAGGGGGTTAGTTAAGATAAATATGGGAAGTATTGACTCTAAACCATGATTAAAAATCGTGTTCAGCGGGGAGTCCAAATCTGTTTCCTAAAACTAACTAAATCGGAATAGACCTATTATGGGAACAACTCCTATGGAATTTCTAAAACATAATAGGACTCCTACCAGGAGTTAGGAAACTACAAACTTAGAAATTTCACCATCATTAGACTTCCATATTAATCCAAATTCGTGTCCATCAAGAGGAGGGGTTTCCTAAAGGCTTCCTACTCCTATTGGGATGAGAATCCTCCAGACATGGAAGGGATCAAGCTAAAACTGCAACCCAACTTCCCTAGTTACAATAGGACTCCTAGCAACCCTAAATCTATAAATACTCGTCATAAACCCCTTGGGGATGAGTTACCAACTTGTTGGGGGACGTGTGAAGGCTAGCTAGAGCACCAGAGGAGGAGATCGCCCCAACCGGAGCTTTCTTCCCCAAACCATGTTCTGCTTCATTCGACATAAGACCCTTCTTAGGAATGTTCAAAGGTAGGTAATATCAAGCAGAAACTTAACACCGAGTATATCTTCTGAAAAGTTCTTCAAATCTAGTCTCATGTGTGCCTATTTTCTTGATTTTACCGTTCCTATAAAGAGTATCAGGTTGCTTTTGCATTTTGTGCATACTCTGAATCTTGGTTTCCTTGTATCTCGTGTAACTGGGTCAAACGAACGCCATAGATCTGTTTACTTTTTGTTTCCAGCAATCTTTTCACTTATAGTTCTGTCCCAGGAACCCTAGATTCAGAGTATAGATCAAGCAAGTGAGTCTGCGTCGTTTTCCTAGTCTTGGCAACATGATGATCAGTTTACGTCTGTACTATAAAAGCCATCAACCACATGTTAAAATGTTATTTACATGAATAAGATTCTAACATTCTATATGGAAGTTATTGGCCATACCATCCTTTGACTTGCCTCTTCGTTCTTATGTTCCAATGCAAAGTTATGACATTTCAATAATAGCTGTGAGAGTATATGTTAGTTTTCGACGTGAGTCTACCCATCTTCTTACCATGATCCTTACTATGTCCTGACTCTCCTTATTGGTTATGTTTTTCGGTTATTGCATGTACTGTCGTTTCCTGTGAATGTAGTCTCCGTATTTTATGGGTTTTCCCGTAGAGATCTAACTAATTGTACCTTGGAGTTCCCTGGAGTTAGATGACTCTTTATTTCGTATTCATCCTATTCTTTTATGGTCAAAGTCATTAAAGTTTATGAAACTAAAAGAAATAATGATCAGCCGTGTGCTATCCAGAATGAATCCCTCGACTATTGTTGCCATGAAATCATGTTCACTTGACTCTTCTTATCTTGAAATCCTTATGAACATGATAATGAAATATATACTCTTGAATACTCTTATTATTGACCATGATTGATTGTGGGTATCTACATTTGAAAATAGTGAGATGTGTATTGGGCACGGCGAGTGTCCAAGGGCTCTAGTCTAGCCACAATGACAAAGAGTCATAAATATACTGTTAACCATGGGATATAATGATTACTGGCGTTGCATCTGCGCTGGGAGTACTTGCATGTTGAATGCTAGATACAAAACCACATACATGTGTCCTAGTGTGCATTCCAAAGTGGCATAAATCCTTAGTGCACATTATGTCATCGTGCCTGATTACTATTACATGTTAAAAGTTCTTACTCATGCGTACTTGTTTGCTTACGTGATATGGCCATCCTGCATTCTTGCAAATGATTGATATACTGCGTGCTTGTACATACTGCTCTACTGCTAGTTCTTTCTTGTTCCCGCACATTGAGATGTAAATTCGCACATTGAGATGTCTGCCTTGTTACATCATGCTAGATCTTGTTCAATCACTCTGGTTCAAGCAAGCTTGCTCACGTATCATGTTTAATTAGATTTTATCGTACATACATATCTTGATAATCGTGTCTGCCTAGTTCTTAAAATGTTAATCACTTATATTACTGCCTGCACATTGAGATGTAAATCCTACTAGGCTAGTTCGCTCATTACCTGCTTCTTACAATTTTAGGTGACAGAGAACAGGAAGAGGAAGGCCAAGCATCTGATGAGAATGCATCTGAGTGATGAGTGTATTCCGTCCATAATATATGTCATTAGTTTGCTTTAAGAATTAGTTCAATGTAGTAGGATGCGAGGAAGAACAGACTTATGTAATTTTCCTTTTTTCTTGAGTCATTATGAGTGTGATGTTAACAGTATAGTGTTTGACATTAATAAGATTGGTTTAGTTGTTCATTATGTGGCCCTATTATGCTGTGTAGATACATATCTATAGCTCGCAAGCTAAAGGCTTATTTGCTGATTGCTCACGTCTCGAAATATCATTCTAAATCATTAATATTTCCGCTGCATAATTCTCAGGACGTGACAAACAAGCTCGTCCTGGATCTTCTTCAAAAGTCTGCTCCGACACATGGATAGCTTGCTTGGCTTAGAATGGCGTGTTGCTAATTGCGTGCCTCAACTCAAGACACAGGCGGATTGGTGTGATCATCTCCGAAGCATGCCACAAAATGCCTTCACTTGTGTTCCAAAGCCACTTCTAGCCAAAGACTTGCGGACAAGGCTCACACCCGTGTATAACTCTGGCTTATTGGGGTGACCGAGTTTGTTCTTTACAACACACACCGTTGCCTTTCTCATCTTGGACTCCCCAGGCCATCTTCGAGGGGTTGTCCCACCTTTTGCCGATCAAGCATCGTGAGCTCGGAACCAATGACGATGAAGAGGAGGTAGACACAATCAAAGCATTGTGGAGATATGCACTTATAGGCGACCGATCCCAAATGTGGAGGAGACTCAAGATGAATGGATGACTTATGTAAGAGAGCTAAAAAAACTATGGTCAAATTGTTGTTTGTAAGCGCAACAATTTTATCCTCAATAAAAAATAAGTGATTTCCTTGACTTTGGCCAAAACAATGTGTACAGTGATTACAGCCATCAAACAACGAGATTAAGCTTCAAATTTCACAGCTCGAGTGGACCCTTGGAAAATGCAACGGACACAGACTGTGAACGCAGTGAAGGTATTGTTCGTAACCTGATTGAAGAGTTTTTATAAATAAGTATCTCCCGGGTTCACTGTACTCTGAATGTGGTGAAGGTATTCTCCACAACCTGAATGCGGTCTAACGATACTCCACGTTCAGATCGCGTTGCCTCTCTACACCGTGTTAACTAAGGTTATCGCAGTAGACCACCTGACTGCCTTCTTAACGTGGGTCATGCCCTGACCACATTAGAACTATCAGTCGGGAAACCCTAATCTTCCTATAAATAGTGTTAAAGTTTGTGATTTAAGTATTGATAAACCTCTGTTAAGTCTAAACACTGTAATGACCCTCTTTATACCGGTACGATTATACCAATCCCCATCGTATAAAGGGCGTCGTCACAGTGGGACATGTACCCAACACTAGTCGATAGGTTGATATGTCCTGGATATCATAGAATACATCGGAATAAAATGAAGAACTCAACTTTTAATCCATCACCAACACACATTCCACAATCTAAATAGCGAACTAGAAAGACAATGTCCACATTAATACAAGATAAAGAACTACATTGTCCAAATATTGTCCATATAATAATTCTTTTCATACTATGATAAAGAAAAGTACAACTAGTAGCAGCTCCACAAAATAGTCTTCTAAAAGGTGATCCTCACTAAGCTTCCTTCTAGTACACGATACCTGTCAACCTGTACGCCGAAGCAAGAGTGAGTCCAAAGACTCAGCAAGCAAACCAAAAACTTAAACTTAAACATGTCACGCTCACACTAAGCCATTATCATTAAAGAGATGCACACTATCATCAAATCACAAGGGTACACATGGTCCTTACTCTTAACTAACAACACATATTCTATTCACATGAGCATGCTTTAGTCTATCATATTTCTATTCTAAATCATGAGTATTACATCATACATATGTACATATTTCATACACCTAACAGGTAGCATGATTCGTCCACACATTCTTTTTCATTCTATAGATATCTCTATCACTAAAGCATAAAATTGAGCATAAGGGAAAAGAACAAGCTAGCATGATGACTACTTTCTTTTCACGTGCACTTTTGTATCTAATTGAACAATTTACTTTCTGTTTTAACATAATAAAATCACATGCACATAGCTTCACATTTTATAGCATGAATTGAAGGTTAAAACATGGTAAAACCATTTAGCCACAATAAGCACTTAAGTATGAAACTTTATACTAATTTAGCATTTCAACTAGCATGGGATCCAAATATTATTCATGCATTCACCATGTACATAATCACACTTTACTTGCTGTTCTTATATGCATTACATTCAATTACATGGATCTATAATTATTCACATATTATCTTATCCCTTCGACAAGTCTACATGTTCATATTTTGTGTTGCATAAGTAACATGGTTGTCTAAGTTTACTCACATACACCATTACATGACGAATTGTAATCTACATAATATGATACTAAGCATGGCATTTCAATTGAGCTATTGACATATGGAAAACATAACATAAACATATCATGCTAATAACTAGTTTTCACATGCAAGCACACTCTCATTTGCATTAACTCTCCCTCACATCTCATTTTACAATTATCATATCATTTACTCTTGTTTTCTCTCATCACATATCATATCATTACTCTTATTTTCGCTTATCCATATCATATCATTTGCACTCACCATGTGCCACATTCACACATCATTTCACTCTTTATTCATATTTCATTGTTTAAATAAATTGCCATGAGTAGGGGACACTAACAAATATCTCATTCTCATAACTCATCATAACACGACTCATCACATCTCATAACACAACGCATAACACAACTCATAATCACATACCCACCACCTAGGCAATACAGTGGTGAACCTTGGTAACTGCGTAGACCGGAGAAGCCCTCTCCACCCTATCCAGTGGTACTTGTCCACCTCCGGGATTTCCCTAATGCCTTTAGGACGAACTTTTCACACATAGAGCTTTCATAGGGACTTTTCTATGTACAGCTCTCGATGCCTCTAGGGTATCCGTGTCATTTTCGGCCCAATTATTACACATTACATTCACTTCATCGCATTTTCACACATTGTTCAAATGTTTTACTTATTCTGTTGAATCATTTTATATGTTACATCCATAAATTCCACATGTCTCAGTTAACCTAACATGATACTACTCTTGACAGAAACCAAACATTCAGTACTTTACACTAATCAGGTTGAAACATACACAATTAACCATGTTCATATTAGCATGCGTTGAACACTCGTTTTCGCATGGAAATTTCATAGGGCACTCTACAGTTATCCAAATAACATGAGAATTTAACCACAGACTAATTTCAGGTTTATGATCACATACGCAAATTTTCATATTTTTCGGAGTCATATTACATTTACAGAAATTAAAACATTCGATCTCATGCCATTTATAATTCAATTTATCATGGAACATAACATGAATGTTCGATTTGACCATTCACAGGTCTGTACCTATCATTCATAATGTCACAGAAATTTTTGCCCGAAATTTTTGCACAACATGCAATTTCCGAAGTTTTAAAACAATCTAGGCATGCTTTCTATTTTCTAATACAGAAATTATAACAAGTTTCATAATCATGGGAAAATTCCCAAATTTTCGGGACATGGACTGTCATGCATTTACATCATTTAGAAATTTTATGGAAGTGTAATTACACATGGATCATGCAAACAATAAGCTACCATACCCATGATCTTCATTTCACATGCATTTCACATAATCTAACAACTTAGATAAATCACAGAAAATATAAAGATCTCACAAACACATTCCATTAACCATATTACATAACATATAGTTTTTACAATATATCCTCATGCGAAAATACATCGAAATTTATCATATAGGGAGGAGAACCTCGCTGTTCTGTCCTGAAGAACTTAACGGCATAGTCTGTCCGTTATAGGAGCTTAACAGCAATATCGCTGGCCGCTAATAGAAGATCTTGACGGCAAGGGATCTTGCCGCCAAGTTCTGGTCTGTGCAAAAACAGACCGAGCTCCAAATACAAGAAGAATGGGGGGATCCAGGACACGAATTAAAACCCATAAAAATACCTAGGACTTAGGGACATGCACAAGCTTAAGATCTAGGGTTTACTTGCCTCTCACAAAATCTCCAAAGGGGTCAAATGTGTCGTTGAAGCTCTCCTTGGGCAGTCTCAAGAAGTCTCCAAAACACCACTCCTTCGGGTTCTTGATCGACTTCCACAGTAAGCTGGGGTCGGGGAAGCCTTCTCCTTGGTCCACTCTGGCCTCCAGTTGCAAGGGATCTCCGGATGAAGCTCCAAGTTGCCGGATCAGAGCATGCAAAGTCTGGTTTTTCTCACAGAAGCTAGGGTTTCTCTCTTCTCCTTGCAAAGAGCCAAAGAGAACTCTTCTGGTGCAGAAGGGGGTTTGGTTTAAAGGAGAGGGGTTTGGGGAACCCCGGAGAGGTGATGGGATGGCCTGATAGCCGTTGGGGACATCTCCCCAATGGCTGGGCTTGCTTGCCCCCCGGAATTTCGGGGTCTGCAACGCATGCAGGTCAGAGATATTAACGTTCACATCCATGGCCGTTGACTTAAGCATTAGCGTCCATCGAGGTGGACGCTGACTCAGCCTGGACGTCCATCCATGTTGACGCCAATTTGGTCCTTCATCCAGAACTTAAAACCATGCAGAAATCATGCTGAACTATACATATACATGCCATATATATATACTATCATGTACACACTACCACCATGCAATTCATACACTATTTACAACTAATTATACACATGCATACTTAAGTATACTTAACTAATACGTACGTAGATAGGTACATCTATGCATACACAAGCATGAATTATTTACGTGTAATAAAGTAATACAACAAACTCGAGGGCCTTACACCCTCCCCCTTAAAGAAACTTCGTCCTCGAAGTTTAACAAAACTACTCAAACAAACGGGGGTAGTTCTTCTTCATCGCATCCTCAAGCTCCCAAGTAGCCTCCTCTCGCGAGAAGTTCCGCCATAGAACTTTCACCGATGCAATACTCTGTTCCGAAGATGCTGAACCTTCCGGTCAAGAATAGCTACTGTTGCTCCACATACGACAGATCTGGCTGGATCTCCACTGGCTCGTGGCTAATAATATGAGATGGATCTCGAACATACTTTCTGAGCATAGATACATGGAAAACGGGGTGAACACTAGCCAAAGCTGGGGGTAAAGCTAGCTCATATGCCACGTTTCCCAATCGTCTGAGAATCTCATACAGGCCAATGAATCTAGGGCTTAGCTTACCATGCCTGCCAAACCTGACAACACCTCGAGTAGGTGATATCTTCAAGAAGACATGATCACCCACCTCGAACTCCAAATCCTTCCTCCTGTTGTCGGCATAGCTCTTCTGCCTATCCTGTGCCGCAACAAGCCTCTTCCTGATAAGCTGGATCTCATCCGAAGTCTTCTGAACTAACTCCGGACCGATCAACTGCCTATCACCTGTCTCCTCCAATATAAAGGAGATCTGCAAGGCCTCCATACAACGCCTCAAATGGAGCCATACCAATGCTCGCATGAAGCTGTTGTTGTATGCGAACTCCACTAGAGGTAAATGACGCTCCCAATCATCCTTCCAATCCAGCACACACGCCCTCATCATATCCTCAAGCGTCTGGATAGTCCTCTCAGACTGTCCATCTGTCTGGGGATGAAACGCCGAACTGAGCTTCAGCTCCGAACCTAAAGCATCCTGAAGACCCTTCCACAATCTCGAAGTGAATCTCGGATCTCGATCCGAAATGGTCGACTTCGGCACACCATGCAATCAACAATATTTATACCTAGACACACACATGCATACATAAGTACACTAAGATAATATGTACGTAGATATCTACCTATGCGTACATGATGTTTTACATAAGCGTGACTCAACACGCGGCAAAATAAAGTGACAAGAATTGCGAGAGCTTCACAATCATTAGGAGGCAATATGAATTAAGTTAGGTAGGAATAATCTATTCAACAAAGTAGTTCTTGCATGCACACACTTGATTTGACATATATATGTATAGTATGCACTTACGGATGTAACATACTTATGCACATTATGCATGAAATAGATAGATACACATGCGCACCGGTAATTAGATTAAACTTGCACAACATTACTTAAGTACTATATGCATGGGATTCTTAATTGCACAATTTAGCTAATTGCCTATTCTCACCTAAATTCATAAATACATGCATGTTATTCATGAGGAATATAGAATTACAATATACACTACTAAATACACCTACCATACTTGCAACAATCAAATGCACATGCATAATTATAAGTGAATAAAAATTCAGGGCATCACTCTCCCCCTCTTGAAAAAGATCTTCGTCCTCGAAGATCACATCGAGTACCTGTGGTGACGTCGTCGAGGTCATCACCAGCTACTCCTTGTCCTTTATTGCCGTCGATGAAGCACCTCGTGGAGCGAACTTTGTCTTCAGATTCGGACACTCCTTAAGCCGATGCTCCTGCTACCGCATTAAGACACCTTCCTTCCTTTCTCCAACATGCGTTCCTGCCATGACGCTTCCCGCACTGGATGCACTCGTGTTTCTCGCTAATTGAGGTCACAGTAGATTGCGGACTTTCCACGAGTTTCTCCTTCTTCTTATCTGCCTTTGGAATGGCTTGGTCACATCCCCTTTGAAGTTGCCTCCCTCTTGGAGCGGTCCCGCTCTACTTACCTTTTTGGTTGCCACACCTAGAATTCTTCCAAGGTATGAGGATCAAGCTCCAGAAGCTTAGCTCTCACTGAGGGTTTAAGCCCTTTCACGAAATTCTTCAACTTGCGGTTTTGCTCGTACCTCCTAGACTGAGCACTACGTCTACCACGTCCAGTCATGGTCTGCAAAATAAGTAACTCAGTTAGAACCTAGGTTACTATATTCTAACTATTCTCCTTACTATCTTCCATCTATTATTAGTAAATTCTACATATGGATAATTCCCTATGAAGACTTTGCAATATTGTGACGGTGATGGTCTATCCATGTACAGTCTCAACCTTGCGCTCTGATACCAATCTCTGTAACGACCCTCTTCATACCGGTACGATTATACCAATCCCCATCGGTATAAAGGGCGTCGTCACAGTGGGACATGTACCCAACACTAGTCGATAGGTTGATATGTACCTGGATAGCAATAGAATACAGCGGAATAAAATGAAGAACTCAACTTTTAATCCATCACCAACACACATTCCACAATCTAAATAGCGAACTAGAAAGACAATGTCCACATTAATACAAGATAAAAGAACTACATTGTCCAAATATTGTCCATACAATAATTCTTTTCATACTATGATAAAGAAAAGTACAACTAGTAGCAGCTCCACAAAATAGTCTTCTAAAAGGCGATCCTCACTAAGCTTCCTTCTAGTACACGATACCTGTCAACCTGTACGCCGAAGCAAGAGTGAGTCTAAAGACTCAGCAAGCAAACCAAAGACTTAAACTTAAACATGTCACACTCACACTAAGCCATTATCATTAAAGAGATGCACACTATCATCAAATCACAAGGGTACACATGGTCCTTACTCTAACTAACAACACATATTCTATTCACATGAGCATGCTTTAGTCTATCATATGTCTATTCTAAATCATGAGCATTACATCATACATATGTACATATTTCATACACCTAACATGTAGCATGATTTGTCCACACATTCTTTTTCATTCTATAGATATCTCTATCACTAAAGCATAAAATTGAGCATAAGGAAAAGAACAAGCTAGCATGATGACTACTTTCTTTTCACGTGCACTTTTGTATCTAATTGAACAATTTACTTGCTGTTTAACATAATAAAATCACATGCACATAGCTTCACATTTTATAGCATGAATTGAAGGTTAAAACATGGTAAAACCATTTAGCCACAATAAGCACTTAAGTATGAAACTTTATACTAATTTAGCATTTCAACTAGCATGGGATCCAAATATTATTCATGCATTCACCATGTACATAATCACACTTTACTTGCTGTTCTTATATGCATTACATTCAATAATTATGGATCTATTAATATCATATATCTATCCATTCGACAAGTCTACATGTTCATATTTTGTGTTGCATAAGTAACATGGTTGTCTAAGTTTACTCACATACATCATTACATGACGAATTTTAATCTACATAATATGATACTAAGCATGGCATTTCAATTGAGCTATTGACATATGGAAAACATAACATAACATATCATGCTAATAAACTAGTTTTCACATGCAAGCACACTCTCATTTGCATTAACTCTCCCTCACATCTCATTTTACATAATTATCATATCATTTACTCTTGTTTTCGCTCATCACATATCATATCATTTACTCTTTTTTCGCTTATCACATATCATATCATTTGCACTTACCATGTGCCACATTCACACATCATTTCACTCTTTATTCATATTTCATTGTTTAAACAAATGCCATGACACATAGTCAAAACTACCAGTAGGGGACACTAACAAATATCTCATTCTCATAACTCATCGCATAACACGACTCATCACATCTCATAACACAACGCATAACACAACTCATAATCACATACCCACCACCTAGGCAATACAGTGGTGAACCTTGGTAACTGCGTAACGGGAGAAGCCCTCTCCACCCTATCCAGTGGTACTTGTCCACCTCCGGGATTTCCCTAATGCCTTTAGGACGAACTTTTCACACATAGAGCTTTCCATAGGGACTTTTCTATGTACAGCTCTCGATGCCTCTAGGGTAGCCGTGTCATTTTCGACCCAATTATAACATTACATTCACTTCATCGCATTTTCACACATTGTTCACATGTTTTACTTATTGTTTAATCATTTTATATGTTACATCCATAAATTCCACATGTCTCAGTTAACCTAACATGATACTACTCTTGACAGAAACCAAACATTCAGTACTTTACACTAATCAGGTTGAAACATACACAATTAACCATGTTCATATTAGCATGCGTTGAACACCGTTTTCGCATGGAAATTTCATAGGGCACTCTACAGTTATCCAAATAACATGAGAATTTAACCACAGACTAATTTCAGGTTATGATACATACGCAAATTTTCATATTTTTCGGAGTCATATTACATTTACAGAAATTAAAACATTCGATCTCATGCCATTTATAATTCAATTTATCATGGAACATAACATGAATGTTCGATTGACCATTCACAGGTCTGTACCTATCATTCATAATGTCACAGAAATTTTTGCCCGAAATTTTTGCACAACATGCAATTCCGAAGTTTTAAAACAATCTAGGCATGCTTTCTACTTTCTAATACAGAAATTATAACAAGTTCATAATCATGGGAAAATTCCCAAATTTTCGAGACTGGACTGTCATGCTTTACATCATCTAGAAATTTTATGGAAGTCTAATTACACATGGATCATGCAAACAGTAAGCTACATACCCATGATCTTCATTTCACATGTATTTCACATAATTCTAACAACTTAGATAAAACAGAAAATATAAAGATCTCACAAACACATTCCATTAACCATATTACATAACATATAGTGTTTACAATATATCCTCATGCGAAAATACATCGGAATTTATCATATAGGAAGAGAGACAGCTCACTGTTCTGTCCGAAGAACTTAACAGCATAGTTGGCCGTTATAGGAGCTTAACGGCAAATCGTTGGCCGCTAATAGAAGATCTTGATGGCAAGGGATCTTGCGCCAAGTTCTGGTGTGCAAAAAGACAGACCGAGCTCCAAATACAAGAAGAATGGGGGGATCCAGGACACGAATTAAAACCCCACAAAAATACCTAGGACTTAGGGAACATGCACAAGCTTAAGATCTAGGGTTTACTTGCCTCTCACAAAATCTCCAAAGGGGTCAAATGTGTCGTTGAAGCTCTCCTTGGGCAGTCCCAAGAAGTCTCCAAAACACCACTCCTCCGGTTCTTGATCGACTTCCACAGCAAGCTGGGGTCGGGGAAGCCTTCTCCTTGGTCCACTCTGGCCTCCAGTTGCAAGGGATCGCCGGATGAAGCTCCAAGTTGCCGGATCAGAGCATGCAAAGTCTGGTTTTTCTCACAGAAGCTAGGGGTTCTCTCTTCTCCTTGCAAAGAGCCAAAGAGAACTCTTCTGGTGCAGAAGGGGGTTTGGTTTAAAGGGAGGGGTTTGGGGAACCCCGGAGAGGTGATGGGATGGCCTGATAGCCGTTGGGGACATCTCCCCAATGGCTGGGCTTGCTTGCCCCCGGAATTTCAGGGTCTGCAACGCATGCAGGTCAAAGATATTAACGTCACATCCATGGCCGTTGACTTAAGCATTAGCGTCCATCGAGGTGGACACTGACTCAGTTGGACGTCCATCCATGTTGACGCCAATTTGGTCCTTCGGCCAGAACTTAAAACCATGCAGAAATCATGCTGAACTTATACATATATACATGCCATATATATATACATCATGTACACACTACCACCATGCAATTCATACAATTTACAACTAATTATACACATGCATACTTAAGTATACTTAACTAATGCGTACGTAGATAGGTACATCTATTCATACACAAGCATGAATTATTTACGCATAATAAGTAATACAAAAAATTCGAGGGTCTTACAAACACACTAACATAAGATTATTAAAGATGTAATTATTCTTTAAAAGTGAAATCTACTTGATCTCTCTTATACACTATGATTTCTTTCCAATTGTACACTCTCACATGTCCTTTAACTCAAATTTGCCATAAAATGTCTCATAAAATATGTGGTTAATTGAATGAAAATTTACATATGGCACCCTAATGCTTAAAGGACTTGTTTTCATTTTCTATCGCCGATTTGGAGCATCGTTAATTCTCGCTCTGTTGTTCTAGAGTTCTCTAGAATGCCAAGCAACTATTTTCACTCCTTCTTGATATTGTGAGAAACTCCATCAGATATTCCTTTTGGTGGGCTGAAAATCTATCGCCAAGGCTCTGTAAGTCTTTGTGATTTTGGAATTCTTTTAGATGCCTAGTTTGTGTACTATTAACACTTATACACCTTAAAGGACCATGTTGAATCTATACGGCATGATACAACGGCCTTTAGAGTCTCTTTGTGAACACGTCCTACCTATACAACGAGAGCATGTCTCTCTAGACATCGTGTTCAACCTTCTGATTGCGTTGTTGTCACGACCAAATGGTAGACTGCATTTTCTACCATGCTGCAGCCGAGAGTATTATTTGCAATGGTTACTATCGTGGTTTTCTCGTGCATGGCCCCTGAAGTTTTGGTTAAAGTAGAAACTCTCATCTCATGACTCTCTCTCTCATCTATTCTCTCTCTCATGATACTCTCATCTATTCGTCTACTCTTCTCGTCTATTGCTTGGTACTATATATGGCCATTAACTGACTATCTAAAGATAAGAAACATGACTAATGCATAGCAATTAAAGGGGCCCAGTCTAGTCCTAAGAGGAGCGCCTAAAAGTACTAGTGCCTATGGGAGTTTAATGTCCAGGTTGTTTGGCATTCATCTAAGTACTATACTATCTCGATTTATCTAAAGAATCTCGTGCAAAATGCTAGACTTGACTTGTTACATGACTTAACTTGAATTGAACTTGTTATTTGTGATATGATCATTACTCTCTCTCTCGTGCTTACATGTTACTATTTGTACTTGTTACTACTTGATATCATCATGCTATTCTTGACTCAACTTGACATGATACTCTTTCACTAGTTATTTTGCTTGTTAATGCATTAATCACTTAAAATATGTCTAGTCAAGAGATATAAGATCTACTAGATGTTATCGCTCATCAAGTGTTATCCATTACTATTTTAGATGAGTTAGATGAGGAAGACAACACACACAAGGAAGAGGATGATCAAGAGTGAATACGCGTCCCTATTGAAGATAGCATGGAAAGGAGCTACCATAGAATCATAGTAGAGTCTAGTTAGTATAGCTAGTAGTTTATTTTCTATTTCATTGTAAAGGTGTCAATGAGCCCTATGTAATGGCTCTAATTAATGGATGTAATTACCATATAGTGATTTGATTATGAATAAAAAATTAGTTGATTCTATTATTCATTGCCCAATGATTTGATGTCTATTATTATGTACTTGCTCTATATTCGCACGATTACAACTATTCGTCACGATATTCCATGTCGAGGCATGACAAAAGTTCATATTAAGGGTGTGACTTGGGAGTTATTGGGCTGAGGCAACTCAAGAAGGCCAGTTGGCAAGAATTGGGCCATAAATATCAATTAAAATTTCTAATGCCCAAATGAAGCAATCAATGGAGAAGTATTTATCTAATTTAAAAATAATAATAATAAATACTTGTTGCCTGATGCCACCCCCTCCCTTCACCCGCACACTTTTGGAAAGGGGGAAGAAGTAGGAAATGCCAAATTAGGAGAGAGAGATTCTTCGTGCGCATGCACCATGTGGCACACGATGGGCGCCGCCACTGGAAACAATCCACACATGGGCACAGTGCGCCGCTCTTTGTTGTCTAATAACAATGTCCAATGTGCAACACTTCGACAAGAAATGCACATAATTTGTTGTAGGCTTTGCAAAAATTGGGCTTGAAGGAAATAAATTTGGCGGAGCCCACTAATTGGAAGTCAGATTTGTCTCACGGCTTAGGTTGGGTCCACAGCCCAACTATCACAAGATTGGACTGGCCAAAAAGCCCAGCTCAGCATCGGCTCATTGACAAAGTTTTCTTTTCTAATATATGTCCCTCCTAAAATAAAGAAAAAGTTATTTACATAAAATACCCTATTTACATATTATTTTCATACGATTGTTTTCTCCACTTGTCATTGAACCTTATCTGTGATAAATAACTTGGATATGTCATCAAAGAATGAGAGGTAGAGCCATGGGTGGGTGACTATGGCAGGGGACAAGTGGCGGGTAATAGAGAGTAGCAGACTAGAGTGGTGGGAAGCGATTGCAACAAAAATACCTATCTCCACTTCTAAGATGGCATATCCAAGTCAGACTTGGATGAATGAAAGATGGGAAGGCACTCCACCTTATCTTAGCCCATTTCCATTGTTTTAGTGATCTGAACCAAGTATGTGTAATATCCTGTGTGTGGGACCTTAGGTCCAAAACCTCTAAGTCTACTTTAAACGTTTGTTTCTATCATTTGACACTCTAGTTAAAGATAACCTTTTTACCCCATAAATATAACCATATTTAGTCAGCAATCGATGTTTAGTCACTAATTGATGTTTGGTAGATGACAATCGATGTTTAGTCACTAATCAATGTTTGGTAGACGGCATCCTTAGTCAGCAATCAATGTTTGGTAGACAACAATCGATGTTTAGTCACTAATCGGTGTTTGGTAGACGACAATCGATGTTTAGTCACTAATCGATGTTTGGTAGATGGCAATCGATGTTCTAGTCACCAATCGATGTTCTAGTCACCAATCGATGTTCCTTAGTCAGCAATCGATGTTTGGTAGACAACAATCGATGTTTTAGTCACTAATCAATGTTTGGTAGACATCAATCGATGTTTAGTCACTAATCGATGTTTAGTCACTAATCGATGTTTGGTAGATGACAATCGATGTTTTAGTTAGAAACCGATGTTTCAGTCAATAATCGATGCCTTGGTCAGCAATCGATGTTTAGTTAGCAACCGATGTTTTAGTCAGTAATCGATGCCTTGGTCAGCAATCCATATTTAGTCAGCAATCGATGTTTGGTAGACAACAATCGATGTTTACTCACTAATCAATGTTTGGTAGATAGCAATTGATGTTTAGTCACTAATTGATGTTTGGTAGACGGCAATCGATGTTTTAGTTAGCAACTGATGTTTCAGTTAATAATTGATGCCTTCGTCAGCAATCGATGTTTAGTTAGCAACCGTTGTTTCAGTCAGTAATCGATGCTTTGGTCAACAATTGATGTTCCCTCTGTCCTCTTAGCGAACCAGAGTTGAGTATAATCTTGTAGTGCTTGTGCTTTTGTCAGACTGATGGAATGGTCGTCATCATCTAGCCCCTTTGGCCTGCAACTTCTGGCATGGATCCCTATGCATGTCTGAATATCTAATACTTTTCCGTAAATCACGTTGTTGGCCTATGAAAGATCTTCCACTTATACTCCCATCAGTTAATCCCCACTGGATTTGTATCTTCCTTTGGCCTGCATGTTGGCCAGGTGTCTGGATCCCCTTGTTAGTATCACCCCACTTTAAACTTTAACCCTTATATAGCCTTGGTGGCCACACTCCCAGCGGACTTTTTCTATCTTCTGTTGCTGGGAAACCAAAGGCTTGAGCTTGGAGCCGTTGCAACTTCCTGGCAGATTTGGCCTCCCAATTCTCTGTGGAGCTTCGGTTGGTTTCCCCACACTAAGGTAGGCAGAATAGATTCCTTTGTGACCCTTCTGTGTGTCATCCTTCATTTCCTCAGTACTGTGTCGTTTATGAGCCTGCATGTTCGATCCAAAAGCTTGAATTGACTTTTTGAGTAATCATTGAAAATCCTATGTCTGATTGTCTTGGCAAGGTACTTTGATCCTTTTCTCTGGGGTGCTTAGGACTCTTCATGCTTGGCATCATGCATGAGGGGTCAGCCGTGACGATGGTTTCATCCCCTAATTAAACGTGGGTGGTTAGGCTCACTAAGTTGGGTAAATTTGAGTACGTATGTATATGTAACATCCCGTTTTGGCAGGTGGTTAGCTATATGTTATTCATCCCCATGAGAGCTTTGTTGATGCCATTTGTACCAATTTGAATCCCTACCAAGCAATTATGTCTTTGAAATAAGATTCATGCATATCTAAACATGCAACCTGTCAAGTCTTCCTTGTGATGTACTCTTTATGAAATTTATGTGTTTCTGTAACATCATAAACTGTGCTATATTCCATGCTCTTATACTTTACATTTTGCTGATTTGTCTATTGAGTTCCTTTAGAACTCATGCCTTTGGTTGAACCCATTTCAGACTCTTCATCTTGACGTTGTTTTCCCCTCAAGCCACTATTAAATTGCTTTAGGCTAGGCGACTTCAAGGGCCTTAAATTGTTTAAATCGTGGTCGTGCCACCTTTTGTAATCCAAATTTTTGGCTTGTAACTTTGAACAGACTATAATATTGTAATATATATTGTGTTCTGCATGGGTATTTGGTAAGCAAACCAAAATATGTATTTTTACCATATATAGTTCTTGTGTTTGGTCTGTTATATTATCACATGCAGCACATAAGGCATTCCATAACAATGTGTAGATACTTCCATTTGGTAAGTGTGTGTCACCTCATAACCGGCTTGGAGGGGTGCCATGACACTACAGATGGTATCATAGCCTAGGTTATGGGATAAGGTTGATCCGTGGCTATTCACTAATAAAATGTTAATAAGAATTAGAATATGTGTGCTTTTAGGTATTTATAACCTTCTGTTCTTAGGATCTAAGGGGTAGAAATTTCATTTAGAGGTGTTAGTCTCTAACTAGTTGGCTTTGATTCAGGAGTATGGATGAAAGAGGTAAAGGTTTGGAAACTTCATGTCTTGAGGAACCCACTGTTGGAGGATCCTCTGGGGAGCACAAGACACCCCTACTGGCGATCCCCAAGGAGCTTCTGCCACTCCTGACTTTACTGCATTTATGCAATCGTTTCAAGGGTTTGTGCAGACCATGATGAGGAACCCGGGTACTCCCCAGCAAGATAGGGGAGCTGGAATATCACTGATAGAGAAATTTAAGAAAATGGGACCTCCGACTTTTACTGGAACTAGTCAACCGGAAGAAGTGGAAGGCTGGATCAGGGAAATGGAGAATATTTTCAAAGCTATTGATGTGCAAAGGAGGATAAAGTGACCCTGGTGGCATCCATGATGAGAAACAGCTTCAAGGGCAAGGCTGATGATATTCGTTGGGAGAAATTTTTGCAAGCATTCTATGAGAAATACACCCCTCAGCACATCAAGGACAAAAAGCTAGATTTGTTGGGTTGAGTGTGAATTTAATATATTTCCCCTCATGATTTTGATGATGACATGTTGTGATTTTAATGCATAATGAATGGAACATGTTAAATACATTACACATGTAATAACAATGCTCAAAAGGCATGTTTCCAAATACATTATATCACATACATTCATGATAATACATTGTACTAATAATTTATGTGTTTAATTTTCAGGGACATATATTTCTTGTCATGGTAGTGTCGACACACCCACTGATGGTGTCGACACTGGGCATCAATCCCTGAAGCAAACTCATGAAGACAGGGTTCACTGTGTCGACACAGTCCCAGGCAGTGTCGACACTAGACCCAGTCTCCAGAAAACCCTTTTGCCAGACTGGGACAGTGTGTCGACACAGCCAGTGAGTGTGTCGACACTAGAGCCATCTCCCAGAACATCCTTTTGTGCAAATTGGGACAGTGTGTCGACACACTCTGGGATAGTGTCGACACACTCCGGCTGATTTTTCATCTTAAGTTTCACCTGGACACGTGGCCTTCTAGGGATCAATTGGATTGACCTTGGATCATGTGCCCACGTACTCCAAAGGTTCTTTTGGCCATGTTGGGGGTATAAATACCTATCTAATCGGCCCCCAAAAGAAGACCACCTCAAGAGCCTTCCAGAAAAGCCTTTTTGGCGGCAAGATAGAGGTCTCTCCCGTTCCTGCTCTCCATGGTGCTGCTGTGACCCATCTCCATCCTTGCAAAGCACAAGAAGGTGAAGATTGATCTATGAAGAAGAGGTGAGATCACTTCCCAAGGGCGGATCAAGTAGAAGCAAGCAATTGAGGAGAATTCAAGGAAGATCCAGAGGATCTGTTGCAGAGCATCACCCAGTGACTTCAAGCTTTAAAGATTTCCTCAATTCAGCCTTTGCAAGGGAGTTCTTCTGTAGAACATGTTCTCTACTTAATTGTATCAACTCTCCAATTGTTCTTCTGAGTCATTCTTGAGATTGTGCATAGAAGTGTTGCACCAGTCTCTGTGAATGAACTCATTCTAGATCAGATCATTGCTAGAGGATCTGATTCTCATTGTTTTTGATCTAGCTGGTTGTTTGTGAGCCCTTGTGCTCAGTTGTGTTGAGTTGAACACTCAGTGTGTGGTTGAGCAGGTGTGTCAGGTTTCTAGAGTGGTTATGCTCTAGAGGTTGTGGTGAGTTGTCTAACTCAGTGTGTTGGAGTTTTCAAGCTCCAGTGTGTGTTGTACTCAGGTTGAGTAGTGGAGCCTCACTGTGTGAGGGGTGGATGTAGGAATCACTGGTGTGATTTCCGAACCACCTAAAAATCTTCTATGCAGTGGTTTGATCTGTGATTTGATTCACTTTGCGCTAGATGCATGCATAGGATTTTCGCTCACACTACTGATTGATCTAATCACACACTCTATTCACTCAAATCACACAATCACACATCAGATATGTGAATTGCAATTCTAAATTGATCTCTATTCAAAGCATTTTTCAAATTGATTAAGCTTCCGCAGTAATTGGTCTAGATCTATTCAACCCCCCCCCCCTTCTAGATCTGGTCCATCCCATATTCGATCCTACAATTGGTATCAGAGAGGGTTCATATCTGCATCTGATCTGATTTGAGTGTTTCTGTCTATTCTCTGTGTCTCACTTACTTGTTGTTTAAGTGTTTATTTCACTGTATTTCATCTTGCTCAATGGATTCTAGAGGTTTTATTGCTGAAGGCCATTCCATCAATAGGCCACCATTTTTCAATGGGACTGATTACTCCTATTGGAAAAATCGCATGCAAGTCTTTCTTAGAGCCCAGATTATGAGATTTGGAGGGTAGTTGAGGTAGGTCCTTATGAGAACCAGGGAGAAGAGGAAACCTGGACTAGGGAACAAATTAGGAGGGCCACCCTTAACTACAGTGCCATGAACATGCTTCAATGTGCAGTCCATCCAAAAGAGTATTCAAGAATATCCATGTGCAAATCTACTAAGGAGATGTGGGATAAGCTTGAATTGTTGTATGAAGGAACATCCCAAGTAAAAGAAACCAAAGCAAACATACTTGTTTCTGAATATGAATTATTCATGATGAAATCTGATGAATCAATTTCTGAAATGTTTGCCAGGTTCATGATAATTGTCAATGGACTGAAGGCTCTAGGTAAAGACTACACTGATGCTGATTTGGTAAGAAAGATCTTGCGCTCTCTTTCATTTATTTGGCACACTAAGACCACTGTTATTGAAGATTCTAAAGATTTATCTAAAATCTCTTTGGATGAACTCATAGGATCTTTAATGACATATGAAATAAATTTGAAAAGAATGAAGATCATATAATCAAGACCAAACCAGTAGCACTTAAAGCTTCATCAAGTAACAAGGACAAAAGTAGAGAAATCAAGTTCTGATGAGTCTGAGTCAAATGAGGATGAACTTTCCCTCATGACTAGGCAATTCAAAAATTTCTAAAATCTAGAAAAGAAAATTCACTGGGAAGAAGAAATTTTCATCTGGCAAAAGAAATATTTCTTCTTCAAATGTCAATTCAAATAGAAATCAAAGAACTGATGAAGTTATCATTTGCTACAGGTGCAACAAACCAGGACACATGAAAGGAGAGTGTCCTGAGAACAAGAAGGACAAGTACAAGAAGATCAACAAACTGAAGAAGCCTAAAGCAATGGTAGCAACTTGGTCAGATGATGATCCAAGTGAGGATGAAGAAGAGAAGTCCTCAAGCACTGAAAGTGAGGAGATATGCTTTATGGCTAACAGTACTGATGGAAAGGTAGGTACATCTTTTGAGGATTATACAATTGATGATTGCAAGATGCTTATGTTGAACTAGTTGAAAAATATTCTGAAACAAGAAAAGAAAATAAGCATCTGAAGAAGAAATTGAAAACATCTTGCATAACCATTCAAATTGAAAACATCTTGCATAACCATTCCTCAAACAGAAGAATTTCTGAATTGGAAAATGAAGTGTCTGAGCTTAATGAAGAAAAGGAAAGCCTTCTAAATGAAATTGATGAGCTTAAACTTGCATCCCAAAAAGCAAGTAATGACTTTAAAAAACTGTCTGAAAAATTGGAATTGCAACAAAAAGAAAACAACAAGGTGTTGATGAAATCAAAACTTTAGAAAACCAGTTGAAAGAAAAAGAACAAGTCATTGAAACATTCACCAAAGGAAAAGACAACCTTGATGCCTTGTTAGGAACAAGAATGAAATCTGTAACACATGGACTATGATTTACCACACAAAATCCAAGAAAGACAAATCTGGTGAAATGAGGGAAAAAGCACCCTTAATAAATTTGTTAAAAGTCCTAGTCCTGACAACAACAAAAATAAGCAAGTGTCAAACACACATCCAAACCTTGAAAAACCAAATAAAAAAACCAGACAGGTCGACACACATGGCTGATAGGTCGACACCATCAACAAGAGATGAAAACTGTGATTGCTGAGTCGACACCAGTCAAAGACAGGTCGACCTGCTCAAGTTCAAAAACCAACAACCAGTCCCAAAAAATCAAATAAAATTTTGAAAAGTAACAAAAACACAAAAGGAACATTCATGACAAACCTTGGACATCCAAGACAACACATCAAGATGAGTGTATCAATTCTTGGACCAATGGTATCATAATCTTTTTTGGTACCATTCTCAATTCTTTTATCCACAAATGAATGATCATTTCCAAATGCATAACCACCATCCTCATGAGAAAAAGAACACAGGTGTTTTCATTCCAAAAGGAAATGCTAAAATGAAAAAGACAAAGAACACCTCTGAAACAAACAAAAGCAAAAAACAAATCAGATTTGGATTAGAAAAGATCTGTTATCCATGTTCAAACAAACTGATGGTCCCAACAATGTTTGGGTACCAAAATCTTCTCTTCTCTGATTTGATTTTGCAGGAAGGTCGTGCACCCAACTCAAATGTTTGGTTTCTTGATAGTGGGTGTTCACGACACATGACAGGAGACAAAGCGAAATTTTCATTACTGATTGAAAAGGAGGGAGGATCTGTCAAATTTGGAGGTAAAAATAAAGGGAAAATCATTGGATCTAGAAAGGTTGGTCAATCTTCCTCAAACTCAATTGAAAATGTCTTGTTAGTTGATGGACTGAATTATAATTTGCTGAGCATTAGCCAACTGTGTGACAAAGGTCACAAAGTTGTGTTTGAATCAGATTTCTGCAGAATAATTGTGTGACGGACCGGGTATTTATGCCGATAAGGCTCCATATCCAGATCCGCCTCCCGCGAACGGACCGAAGTCTCGCAAGGGATATCTCACACACGTGTCCAGGAAGAGTATAAAAGACAAACCACAACAGTATAAAACACAAGAAAGTACATGTGCTCATACCTGTTCACAATTTGTACAACTGTCCCATTACATTAATACATGTCCAAATAAAGTACAACTACCTGGGCATACCCCGAGGGAGCACAAGCTCACACATCATTACTACAACACAACTGCTGGTGGTACAAGTTTGGCACAACACCTCTACAAGCCAAACACACGGCAAGTCCTGAAAAAACTGTAGGGGAGTGAGCCTCAACAAGTCACAGGCTCATCAGGGGCTACCCAAAACAACACAGTAACCACGGACACCTCAACCTCAAAGGGTCTCACTGGCAACACCAATAGCCAAACTATGGCATGCTCACATCATTACATTAAATAACAATTAAATATAATCATGACAAAAACATAAAGTCCTCGGAAGGAATGTGTGACTACAGAACTAGTACAATACTACTAGTTTACCCAATAACTGAAGTGCCTAAACCACAGTCTCACTGGCACACTGCTACAACAACTGGTTGCCTAAGCTATAAGCCACACAGGCAAAGCATTGCCTAAGCTACTAGCTTTACTGGCAAGCCTCCAAACTTACGGGTAAGAGGATTGCTAACCAAGAGCTAATCCTTTATACCCTTAAATCACAAAGTATCAAATGTCACACTTAGAAGCAGGACTGGCTACCACAATGCCAATTCATCGCATACTAACTCATATTCGGAAACTTACCCAAGGAAGGGTAAAGCACATTGAGTGGAAGGTCACACCACACGACCTCCACGAAACTCAGCTCCACCAACCACAATATGCCTAGGCCACAAGCCTCATCGGAAAATTACCCACAAAGGGTAACATAATCGGCAACCACAAACTAATCCATAATAAATTATAAACAGATTTACTTAAGATGGATAGAATACAACAAGTGACAAATCAAATCACAAGACCTCCACAACACACGAATACCCGAAAAGGCTAGTACACAATGTACCACCTCAACACTGCAAAGCAACCCACGAAGGGTATAGGTACCTGCTACCTCAAGGTACCACAACACAAACACCCGTACAAAGGGTACAAGTAAGTGATAAACACCACACTGAACCACAACTATATTGTGCCTTCATTTAGGCACAACTTTACAGGTGAAACCTCAACTGACAAGTCACACAAGCCACAATCGCAGTCACAACTGTGCCAACACCAGGGCACACCTCGAACGGTCAAACCTCGACCACCAGTCACAAACTCACGAACCACAAACTCACAAACCACAGCCAGTGACAAAGCACGAGTCGGAAAGGAACGACGCCACCACACGGGAACGGACTACTGGTTCATGACGCCAGTATCCAACCCGGACAACACAACACAAGAACTACCTCTCAGCCTCGCAGTCACGGACGAAAGGTCCAACTGTCGCTCCACAAGGTAAAGCCAAACAACTGTGGAGACCAACTAACACCACACCTGCAGACACACAGCTGCAGGTCCATGCCTGGCACCTCTAAGGTCTCTGGCCGGAGCACCCTAAAGTGAGGCACTGGAAAATCAGACTAGCTGGGGACCAGTGACGTCTACTGGTGTCCATACCCCCAACTACGAGCGCGCCATAAGTGACTAAAAGACAAGTACAAAAGTCACTGTCCCATTGCCGTCTTTCCCTCAGCGGACGTACAACTCAAACACAGAAGTGAGGGTGTCCAGGAAGACAACGCAGACCTCAACGGTACACACAGTACCAGGACAAAACCCCGAGCACAGCAAACACACGTGCCTGGCTCACAAAGAACCTGGGGTACCCGACTAGAGAGGCATTCCGGAATAGGCGCCGGACCACCACACTCGGCAAGCTCAAACCACGATATATATTTATATATTCTTTATTTATAAATCATAATATACATGTGTTAGGATTAGCTTAACGTCGGTCACCATGTGACCCCAAAGCTATCCTACACCAACACAATCATGAACCACAAACTTGCCTATCATTGGTCACCTCATGACCTCTGTGGCTACACACACATCACTTAACACATAAATCAATATAATATTCTTCAAAGGACAACAACAAACCAGGGCTAGGTTCACACATGACCTTCATTGCCCAATCACCTTAGAGTAACTACCCTAATTATATCACCATATTCGTAACGATAATCACTAGCCATGCACACACATGCATGACACACAAATCATGAAGACATCACAATGACACGGCTAGGTTCATACAGGAACCTCACTGCCAAGTTATTACAACAAAACCTTAAACACTGAGCCACAGTAGAGTATATGTCATGCATATACTCACATCACGTAAACAACATGTCCAACACATGGACAGCACGCTCCAAAAGCGCTACAGGTGCCAACGCACAACACATATTACGTAAACACCAAGCCGGTTATGTACATAACATAATAACCACGTAAAACATACCCACTTCGTGAGCAATACGCTCCATGAGCGTGACAAGTGCACTGGCTCCATCTGTCATTGCCATGTACAACAATTAAAAATAACCGAATAATTAAAAACCCTGAAAACATGCATAAACAGACCCCTCAGCTGCGGTCGCGACATGGGGTACTGTCGCAACTAGGTCGCGACACCCCGACGAACCGCGATTAGAAACCTTAATACGACAGGGTCAAACGGCGCGTTGAGATCGCGCCACCCCGACATGTCACGATGGGAAACTCTAACGCGACGGATTCATTTGTCGTAACCAGGTCGCGACAAGACCAGAGCCGCCATCAGATTGTGACCCACCTATACGTCGCAACAGAAACCCCAATGCGACGGATCGGGCTGTCGCGATCAAATCGCAACACCCTGGGCTGTCGCCTTCGCAGACGAAAACCCCAATCCGGGAAGAATTCCACATATTACCATTCCAAACCATCCAAACCATATTTAATTCATGTTTTACATGCTTTAATGGATACCCTAGCATGGTATCTATTGTTTCCAAAGCAATAAACATACTAACAAGCAATCCACAGCATAAATCAAGGTAGAACACCCTACCTTCGCGAAGAACACGAAGACCAAAGATCCCTCGGCATTTCCCCCGCTCCACACGACATCCTCGCGGCGAGAACACGCTGAGAACTCAGTCAGAACTTCAAATCGCCAGGAAACCCGCGCAGCAACCTCCCCCTGGCTGAGCAGAGCTTCCCCTGCTCTGTCCGGCTGGGGTTTCTTAAAAACAGCACAGTAGTTGGGATCGCAACGTGTACACAGTCGCGATCTGTTCGCGACCAAGCAGACCGTCGCCTTCCCAAGGCCGATGTCAGCTGACCGCCCGGCGAGCGACACGCGGCAGCCATGCAGACGAAGACCGCAAAACAGCGGCAACGTGAACGCGACCCTCAGAGCTGTCGCGTTCACAACACGACACATACCCCTGTCGCGTTCACAGGCAGAAACCTGTGAGCGCTTTGGGCCCAATGCCGCCCCACCAATCCTCACAACTCGCGCGAACACCTGAAACACAAGCTAATGGGCCACACATTGGCCACCAAACCACTAAACTTGGATCCACAGGGATCCGAAAAACGCGCGACGTTACAAATTGACTCCTCAACTGACAAAGTAAAATTCTTTGGAAAAAAAAAGAATAATGTTTACATGATCAACCTTGATGAAAACGTTGCTGAAAATATCTGTTTAGTTGCAAATAAAGATGAAATTACATGGACTTGGCACAAAAGACTTGATCATGCAAGTTTCAAAACAATAAACAAACTCTTAAAGCTAAATTTGGTAAAAGGACTTCCTGAATCTTTTTCAAATGTAGATAATCAATTTTGTTGGATTTGTGCCCAAGGAAAACAAACCAGAAAATCTTTTAAAACCTTCAATGATGTACTCACATCTAAGCCACTAGAATTACTTCATATGGACCTTTTTGGCCCAACAAGGATTCTAAGTCTTAGTGGCAAAAGATATGGCTTTGTCATTATTGATGATTTTATTAGATTTACATGGGTTATCTTTTTATCCCACAAAAGTGATGCTTATCTAGAATTCAGGAATTTCTGTACCACTGCCTTAACTGGTTTTTTATTATAATCAAAACTATTTTAACTGATCATGGGGGTGAATTTGAAAATAAATCTTTTTCTGATTTATGTGCTGAACTTCACATTTTCCACAAATTCTCATCTCCAAGAACTCTAGAACAAAATGGAGTTGTGGAGAGAAAAAACAGAACTCTTGTGGAAATGGCTAGATCTATGCTCTTGGAGAGTAAATTGCCCAAATCCTTCTAGGCTGAAGCTGTAAATACGGCAAATCATATTCTCAACAGAGCATTGGTCAGACCAAAAATCAGAAAAACCCCTTATGAATTGTTGAAAAATAAAAAGTCAACTTTATCTTATTTCAAAGTCTTTGGGTGTAAATGTTTTGTACATAACAACAATAAAGAAAATCTTAATAAATTTGATGCTAAAAGTCATGAAGCCATCTTTCTTAGCTATTCTGAAATTTCAAGAGCTTTTAGAGTTTACTCTCTCAAAAACAAAACAGTTGAAGAATCTCCACATGTAGTCTTTGATGAAAATTCCTTTTCAACTCACTATTCTAAATCTTGCAGGGACTCTCAAGATAATGAAGATGATGAATTCATTGTTGATTCTTCACCAACTGTTGAGGAGAATGAAGACTTATATGAAAATTTGAACAATCACTCACCTACCCCAAGTGGATCAGGTAATGTTGTTCCAAATTTAAATTCACCTCAACAGGTAATTTCTAAACCAGATTTTTTGAAATATCACCCAATAGAGAATGTTGTTGGCAATGTGCATGATAGAGTTAGAACAAGATCATCTTTCTTGAATGCAATTCATGAAGACCCACTAGCACTAATCTCCCAAATTGAACCCAAATCAATTGATGAAGCTCTAATGAGTGCAGATTGGATCAATGCAATGCATGATGAACTTCATCAATTTGACATAAATCAAGTGTGGGAGTTAGTACCTAGACCTAGTGATCAATCTGTCATTGGCACTAGATGGGTATTTAGAAATAAACTGAATGAAAATGGTCAAGCCATAAGGAATAAAGCTAGACTAGTTGCCAAGGGGTACAATCAAGATTTGGATTGATTTTGAAGAGTCTTATGCCCCTGTAGCTAGACTAGAAGCTGTGAGAATATTTCTTGTTTTTGCATCATCATTGAAATTCAAAGTTTTCCAAATGGATGTCAAAAGTGCATTTTTGAATGGATTCATCAAAGAAAAGGTTTTTGTTGAACAACTCCAGGCTTTGAAAATGAAAAACATCCTGATCATGTTTTCAAACTTCATAAGGCTCTTTATGGTCTTAAGCAAGCTCTAAGAGCTTGGTATGATCGTTTGAGCTCTTTCCTGTTGGAGAAAGGATACTCTAGAGGTAATGTTGATCAAACTTTGTTCACAAAAATTGTAATAAACAAATAATTGCTGTCCAAATTTATGTTGTTGACATAATCTTTGGATTCACAAATAAAGCCTGTGTACTGAATTTGCAAATCAAATGAAAACTGAATTTGAAATGAGCTTGATGGGAGACTTACAATTTTATTGGGACTGCAGGTTAACCAAACCAGTAAGGGGATCTTCATAAGCGAAACCAAGTATGTCAAAGAACTTCTGAAAAGTTTGACTTCCAGAACCTCAAGCACACCCATTGCAGTTAATGTAAAACTAGAAGAAGATTCACTTGGTAAGTCAGTAGACCCAAAAAACAGAGGTATGATTGGATCTCTACTCTATCTAACTACTTCTAGACCTGATATTCAATTTAGTGTATGCTTGTGTGCAAGGTTTCAAGCTAATCCTAAAGAAAGTCACATGCTTGCTGTTAAAAGAATTTTCAAATATCTTGCTAGAACATGTGATCTTGGTATTTGGTATCCTGTTGTTGTAAATTAGATTTGATTGTCTATTGTGATGCTGATTATACTGGTTGTAAACTTGATAGAAAGAGTACAAGTGGCTTGTGTTTATATCTAGGTGGATGCCTAATCTCTTGGGCTTCTAAAAAGCAATACTAAGTTGCTCTATCAACTGCAGAGGTTGAGTATGTTGCAGCTGCTCGATGTGGCACTCAAATTCTTTGGGTGAAACCAGCTTCTTGATTATAACCAAGAGTTAGGTTGTGTTCCCATTCTCTGTGATAACACAAGTGCCATAAATCTGTCTAAAAACCCAATTCAACACTCTCGCACAAAACACATTGAAATAAGACATCATTTCTTGAAAGATGAGGTAGTAAAGAAATCATTTGAACTTCTCTTCATTGAAACTGAAAAACAAATTGCTGACATTTTCACTAAACCTCTTCCTGACAGCAGATTTTCATCTTTGAGGAGAGAGCTTGGTTTATGCAAATGTCCACAATCTTCTTGATCTCTCTCATTGGGTTGAGTGTTTAGGCATGTTCTGAGGGGGAGTCATTGTTTCATCATGTAAATATTCCTTTCCCATTTGCTTCCTTGATTCATGATGTACACTCTCTCCTAAAGCAATTCCCTTTCTTTTTGTCAATAAATTCTTCCTCACATTGTGTTGAAATTCTTGGTATATCAAATGGTGATTTGAAGAAGGACAAGTTATGCTTGTCTGGACACTTTCACTATGCGAGAGTATATGTCTCCGCCAAGTATCAAGAATTAAATATGCAATTGCTGAGGGGGAGTTTTTTGTTCTTCAAAAAGAATCATTTCAGTTTTCACAATCTTGCATATCTTTATTCTGATGAAAGATTTCTGGAATCATCATCTCAGGGGGAGTTAAAAAATTCACTACTCATTCTTTTTACAAAATTCAAGATTCTCTTGAGTTTTATCAACTTTCATTCATGATGTGCTCATTAAGTTTGTCAAGAACCTCCAAAATGATTTCTTGATTGATCTACTACATTTTTACAGTCAACTCTCAACTACTACTTCTCTCAGCCTACAGAAATTTAAATCTCTTTCAAAGACTGAAGGATCAGTGTTGTGATTTGAATTTAAACACTCTTGCAACTGATGGGGATATAATTGTTCTCAATTTTATAAAATTTTCCTTACATGTATTATTCAACAGAGAAATGGCACAAATGCTGAGAACTACAAACCACTCACAATGAATGAATGTAGTCATGTAGTCTAGGTTTTTCTGCTATCTCTGTTCAAAGGTTCAACAAATTCAAATAAAAACAAAGATTTTCTTACATTTGATGATGACTCAGTAACTGGAAATTGGCGTCTTATAAACGTATATTTTCACGTCAAAAGGTTATCATTTGCCCCTTGAAACTGGATAATGAGCAAATCTTTAGTAACCAGGGACTATGTGTGTAAAGTATTAGTTCTTGAGTGAACAAGATTTACTACATTTGATAGTTTGATTATTAAAAAAAAATGTGTGTCCAAGGAGAATTGCTTAAAATAAACATCTTTGCCTTCCATCAGTTTGCTTAAAGTGTGTTAACTTCATCACAATTGATTTCACTAAAAGACATTTTCATTTCTTGGATTTGGAGAATATGGTAGTTTATCATTGGCTGTTGAATGTCCTATATCACTCAAACTATCATTTCAATGGCTCAATATATCCTGTAGGTTGTGCGTACACAGTTTGAGTTATTGTTGAATTTTGAGAAATTGACAATGAATTCTTGGCCTCTTAAAAAATCCTGTCAAGCTAATTCTATCCATCTTTCATCATTTTAAAGATTTCACATAATTTACAATTTTTCTCATGCATATCATAGCATCATGTTTCTTCAAGGAAGGTCAACAATCTTCTTCCTGTGTCGACACAATCTATGCCCAGGTCGACACAACCCCACTCTTGTGTTTGACAGTGGCAGTTCCAGCGTGTCTTTCTATGGGCGCCGGTTTAGGGCCTGTACCCGCGGGTTATCTTACCCCAAGCCCCTTTTCTTCCCCGGTCGACCCATAGCCGCCATTTGCCCTTGCAAATGGCAGAAAATTCTTCCTTGCTTTCCTCTTCCTGCCATCTCTGTCTCCATTTTCCTCTCATCATCTCCACCATCTCCTGCTTCCATCTCTTTCCTGGACGATGCCTCCCAAGCACACCCCTCGTCGAGGCGCCAGGGCTAGGGCAACTGCCAGGGCGGCTGCTGTTGAAGCGCCTCCCACTGAAAGAAGAAGCAAACGTCTCCATGACCTTGCAGCGCAGCCAGGTGCTTCTTCTCCATCTCCTACACCATCCAAAAGAGGTCGGATGCCCTCCTCTAGTCGAGGTTCTTCCCAGAGGCAGTTTGTACCCGGAGAAAGATCTTGTCCACTTCACCTGAACCCTCTGAGGAATCATCCTCCAACTCCTCTGGATCCTCTTAGCCTTCTGAGGCTACTCCATCCAAGCTGGCTAGTGAGGGAAAATCTATTCTCAAGCCCAGAGCAGTTGACCTAAATGACGTTGCCTTGGCTAGCGCATTTCCTGAAGTATCTGAATTCTTAAATTTTCAAGGATGGTTGCCTTTCATTTCTACATTCCGGACATTTTATCCTACACTAGTACAAGAGTTTTACCTGAATTTGATCATAGTGCCAGAGGGTTATCAGTCTGAGGTCAAAGGAGTCTCCATTTTGCTTTCACTGAATTGGCTGCTACACTGTTTAAAGTTCCAGATGAGGGTGAAAATTATCATGACTTTGAATTTGATCTGCATGAAGCATATAGTCTACTTACTGGTCTCCCTGCTAATGAGTCAGATTCTAAGCAGACCTATGTGACTAGGTTTAACACAAATACCTTCCCACCTGTCTTAAGGTTGATTCATCATATTCTCACAACCATAATCACCCTCAAGGTGGTGGAAGAGATAGACTGACTGATATTCAGAGATTCATAATCTACTGCATGAAAAAGAAACTCAAGATCAATTTGCATGTGATAATGTATCAGATAATGTCTGAAACAATAAGGAAGGATCTACATAGATCTCTACCCTATGCTGCTCATCTCACTTCAGTATTTGAACACTTTGGAGTGTCATTTGATAATGAGCAAGCTCAGACAATTCCAAAATCCAACATCTATTGCTTGAAGCATTTGCAAAATTCATGGGTTTTAGAATTGAGGGTGCTCAGGTTAGAAGAGGTCCAATCATGGAGGCCCCAGCTGCACCTGAGGAAGTGGACCCTCCTCCCGTTGAAGAGGTTCAGAATGCTCAAGAGGATCAGCCTCCCACTGAGATTGGAGCCCCCATCCCTCAGGACATTGCTCAATCCCCTACTTTTCATGCCTCTTCACCACTTATCCCTGAAGTGGAACCTCCATCTTTCATTCCCCAATACCCTGGCTCAGCTTCTACTTCTACTGGTGGACCTTCTGTTCCACCAGAATTATACACATTTTTGTAAGACAATTTGGAACAATCACCTCCTCCATCCAGCAAATGTCAGAGAATTTTGAACTTCGCATTCAGAGGCTTGAAAATTCAGTAAATGGTCAGTTTATCAAGCAAAAAGAGGCAGTTGATCATGCAACTCAGAGGTTCAATAGGCTAATTGGCACATTGGTGATGCTTCCCTTCAATTGAAAGAACATCAGGACAAGATTGAGACAGTTCTTGAAGGGATTCTAGCCAACTCTCAAAAGAATCTCTTCAACAGTCAAGAAGCTGTGTCTCAGATATCCAAGACAAGACTCTCTTTTGCTCACATGGTAGATGACTTGGAAGGTATGAAGAATCTGTCAGCTCACATAGATCATGAAATGTCTGCCCTCAAGAGTGAGTTCAGGACTCTCAACAGACATGGTGGATTTGCCAGCTCCTCTTCAGGCTCTCAACCAATATCAGCTGATCTTCTGCATTCCAAGCTAACATATATGACAACTCTCAGAGGTTGGAAGAATTGCGGCATACAAATTGTCTACAATGCAAACTCAGTTGAGATCCAACCTAGCTGCCATGGAGTCAAGACTGAAGAACATAGAGTCTATTCTTCTTCCTATTCCTCCTCCTCCTCCATCCTCTTGATGGATCTTGTCTTTTGATGATGTCAAAGGGGGAGAAGGAATATCTTTGTTCTGAAAGTGAATGTGTGACGACCCTCATTATACCGGTACGGTTATACCAACCCACGTCGATATAGTGAACGTTGCCACAGTGGGACATTTACCCAAACGATAACATTCAGCTGAGATACACGTGAATATAAGAACAGAGTAGCGGAAGTAAAAGAACTACTGTCTTCATTTCATTCATCATCCACATTTAACATACATGATTGCATTAACATTTAAAGAACTGAAGTCCACATAATCCATATAAAAGAAGTGCTAAGATAAAATACATAGTTTATCCAAGTTTACATGATAGCTCTAATATAATGCCTCAATTACATACATCAAAATGTCAAATGTCACAACTAAGCTCCACCAAGCTAGCTACTCCCCGCGCTCGGAGTCGCTCTCCACGGTCTCCTCCAAGGTGTGTCACCTACTACACCTGTACGCCGAAGCAGGTAATGAGTCTAAAGACTCAGCAAATAACCATACATATCATTCATGCACATGTCATCGCAGGTTTTACATACATATTTACAAGACACAACATGTAGCATGTGTGACATTGAAATTAACAACCTATCATGGTAATTCTACTAATGAAACACATGGGTCATGCTTTCAGATTTCCTAAATTAAAATCTCCTATCACATGCTCTCTAATCATTCCAACACATGAAGTTCTACTTTCATTAAGCTAAAACATGAAAGCAATTTAGCATGATTAGCTTACATACATGAAAGAAAACATTGCTAACATGGTTACTACTCATTCTTACACATGCACATAGTCATTTTACATGCTTCAAGCTTGCTGTTTTGACATAGTTTAACACTTCACAATCTAACACATGAAAGCCACATTCTCATTCAAACCACAACGTGAGGGTAGACATACATGGAATGGTTTACACATAAGTAAGGATTGTCCCTAGCATGGATTCTACGCATTGTACACATATAGGACATGATCATAACCACATTTATATTGCTGTTCCAACATGATTTCAGATCCTCATATCATGGATTTCAATCTCACATCCTCACATTTTGGTTTCACACTTTTACACAATTTCTTATTCACATAGTACACACTTTACACATTCACAATTTCACATGAACACATTCACATTTCACATTTCACATCTTACACTTTAGTGTCGTGACACATAGTCCAAACCACCATAAGAAGGACACATCACATCACATACACATAGATGTCACCTAGGCAATACAGTGACGACTCTTGGACTGCGCAGACCGGGAGAACAAGTCTCCACCCTAACCAGTGGTACTTGTCCACCTCCAGGATTTCATCCTAATGCCCTTAGGATCACAACACATTGAACCTTCTCATGGGGAATTTTCCATGATACGGTTCCACTGCCCTCTATGGAAGCAGTGTCACACTTGGCACAACTTTACACATATCACGTTTGCCGATTTTTAACACACAATTTTACACATGATGTTCATATCTCATTCATTCTCTCATTCACAACATGACTCTATTTTCCTAATCATGCCACTACAGATGACAGAATTCATCATTCAGAAAGTTTCACCAATCAGGTTGGATTTCCAGAAATTAAATCATTTCACAATGGCATGCATTAATTACATATTTTTACATGGAAAATTCATATTGCATACTATAGTTGTCCAAATGACCTGAAAATTTAACCACATGCTGATCTCGGGTTTAGGACCGCACATGAAAATTTTCACATTTTTTTGATCCAAAATACAATTGCATAAAGTTTAACATAAATTCCCGTATTATTCGAAATTCAATTTATCATGATGTATAACATAAAAGTTCAGTTTAGCAGATCATAACCCTGAACCCAGTATACACAATATCACAGGAAATTTCCCCGATTTATTACACAACACACGATTTACTGGAAATTTAACAAATCCTACCCATGTTTTCTATTTCCCAAGTATAATTTTCAGTAAATCACATCGACATGGAAAATTACAGAAAATTCAGAGCAGAGACTGACGTATATAGACATGGTTCAACAAGATTCGGGTCATAATTTCCCACGGATTATTAGGATCATGAGTGAACACACATGGCCGTTCTTCCACATGCATTTTAAATAACAATAACTCAACCATCCACAAAATAAATGCACAACCATTCTCCCACACATTCCAACATTCACATTACGTAGCATAATAGGTTTACATATATCCTCATCGCAAAACACATCGAAAGTAATCATATATAAGGAGAACAGTTCACTGTTCTGTCCAGACGAACTTAACGGCAAGCCATGGCCGTTAATGGAGATTGACGACACAATCGCTAGCCGTCAATGAAGATCCTAACGACAATTGATGTTGCCGCAAAGTTCAGGTCCAAAATGCAGGACCCGAGCTTCAATTCAAAGAGAATGGGGGATCTAGGACACGAGGAAAAATACATAAAAATGATAAAACCTACTTGACATCTACATGGACGATAGGGGTAGGTTACTTGCCTTTCAAAAACTCTCCAAAGGGATTAAATGGGTTGGTGATGCTCTCCTTGGGCAGTCCCAAGAAGCTCCCAAGATTGCCTTCCTCCGGGTTCTTGAGCAATCTCCACAGCAGATCGAGGTCAGGGATGCCTTTCTCGATGTTCCAGCTACCTCCTTGTCGTGGTAGATGGCCGGAACAAGCTTCAGATCGCCGGATTAAAGGTTGCAAAGGTGGGTTTTGCTCACAGCAGCTAGGGTTTTTCTCTATCTCTCAAGAGAGGTCAAGAGAGGGGGGTTTAGGGTTGCACTCGGGTTCAGATATAGGAGAGAGGCCTCTCCTGTCCCACAGGGGTTGATGTGAACCTTTCAGACCGTTGGGGACAGTTCCCCAATGGGTGAGCTAGCTTGCTCCGGAAATCCGAGCTTTGCAACGCATGCAGATCAAAGAAATTAACGTCCACATCGCTGGACGCTGGACTTAGTGTTGGCGTCCATATGGTTGACGCCGACACAACACAAGCGTCCATTGATCTTGACGCCAAGTTGGCCTTCGGCCAGAACTCAAAAACATGCAGCAACCATGCACAACTTATACCTATATACATGCAATATGTATACTATCATGCACACACTACCATCATACCATTCATACATTATTTACAACTAATTTATACACATGCAAGCATAAGTATACTAACTAGTACTTACGTAGATATTTACATGAACACACGCACAAGCACGAAATATTTACAGGCATACGAATAATGCAACGAAATTCGAGGGCCTACACCCTCCCTCCCCCTTAAAGAAACTTCGTCCTCGAAGTTAGAGCGACACTACTCAAACAAAGGGGATACTTCTTCTTCATTGCATCCTCAAGCTCCCAAGTAGCCTCCTCTCGCGAGAAGTTCCGCCATAGAACTTTCACCGACGCGATACTCTTGTTCCGGAGATGCTGAACCTTCCGGTCAAGAATAGCTACTGGTTGCTCCACATACGACAAATCTGGCTGAATCTCCACTGGGCATGGCTAATCACATGAGATGGATCTCGGCATACTTCCTGAGCATAGATACGTGGGAAACAGGATGAACACTAGCTAAGCTGGGGGTAAAGCTAGCTCATATGCCACGTTGCCCAATCGTCTGAGAATCTCATACGGGCCAATGAATGGGGGCTCAACTTACTATGCTTGCCAAATCTAACCACACCACGAGTAGGCGATATCTTCAAGAAGACATGATCACCCACCTCGAACTCCAAATCTTTTCTCCTGTTGTCGGCATAGCTCTTCTGCTATCCTGTGCCGCAACAAGCCTCTTCCTGATAAGCTGGACCTTATCCGAAGTTTCCTGAACTAACTCCGGACCGATCAACTGCCTATCGCCTGTCTCCTCCCAGCATAAAGGAGATCTGCAAGGCCTACCATACAACGCCTCAAATGGAGCCATAACAATACTCGCATGAAAGCTGTTGTTGTATGCGAACTCCAGTAGAGGTAAATGACGCTCCCAATCATCCTTCCAATCCAGTACACACGCCCTCAACATATCCTCGAGCGTCTGGATAGTCCTCTCGGACTGTCCATTGTTTGTTTGGGGATGAAAGCCGAACTGAGCTTCAGCTCCGAACCTAAAGCATCCTGAAGACCCTTCTACAGCCTCGAAGTAAATCTCGGATCTCGATCCGAAATGATCGACTTCGGCACACCATGCAATCTAACCACACTACTAAACATACATCTAGCTAAACTCTCAACCGACTGCTTCTTCTTCATAGGTAAGAAATGCGCAGTCTTCGAGAATCTATCTATGACTACCCAAATCGAGTCATTACCCCATCTAGACGAGGCAAACCCGAAACAAAATCCATAGTGACAGCTTCCCATTTCCACACTGGGATCTCCATCCTTTGCATAAGGCGGATGGTCGCTGCCCGCGCTCGGCTTTCACTTGCTGACACACAAAACACCTAGACACATAATCCTCTACATCCTTCTTCATGCCGAACCACCAAAATGCTCTCTTCAAATCCTGGTACATCTTAGTGTTACCCGGATGAATAGAGAATCGCGACCTATGAGCTTCTGCTAACACATGCTCACGGACATCTACTAAATCAGGGACACAAACACGGTGATGGAATCTAATCACACCGTCCTCATCACGAGCAATGCCTGCCTTGCCCACTAACTCTAAGAGTCTAGGGTCGGCTTTCTGTTGCTCGATCACCTCCTCCAAAACTGAGGACCTAAGTGATAACTGAGCTACAAAAGCCTGGCATAGCGATGGCTCTAACTCAGTCAACGCGCAAGCCGCATCCTCCAACATCTTCCAATCTGCTGGAGAGATGGCCTCTTTCTACTCAGAGCATCCGCTATGACATTTGCCTTCCCAGGGTGATACTGAAGGACGAAGTCATAGTCCTTTAAGAATTCAATCCATCTTCTCTGCCTCAGGTTTAATTCCTTTTGGGAGAAAAGATACATCAAGCTCTTGTGGTCAGTAAACACCTCAAATCTGACACCATAAAGATAGTGCCTCCAATCTTTAGCGCATGAACCACTGTTGCGAGCTCCAAATCATGGGTCGGATAGTTCTTCTCATTCTCCTTCAACTGACGAGAAGCATAAGCCACTACCCTTCCTTGCTGCATTAGCACACATCCTAAGCCAATCCGAGACGCATCCGTGTGGATAGCAAAACCCTCTACACCGCTCGGTAAGACTAACACCGGAGCTGACGTGAGCTTAGTCTTCAACAATTGAAAACTACTCTCACATTTCTCGGACAAAAAAACTTCACCCCCTTTCTGGTGAGCTGAGTCAAGGGGCGGCGATGGATGAAAATCCTTCAATAAATCGCCGATAGTAACCAGCCAAACCAATAAAACTACGAATCTCCGAAGGGGTATGGGAGTCTCCCAATCCATACTGTCTGGACCTTTGTTGGATCGACTGCTACACCAGCACCGAGATAACATGCCCGAGGAAGGAACCTCGCACAACCAGAAATCGCACTTGCTGAATTTAGCATACAGCATGTGCTCACGAAGGACCTCTAACACTACCCTCAAATGCTGACGGTGTGTGGCCTCATTCGGAGAGTAGACCAGCACATCATCAATAAACACCACAACAAAAAACTATCTAAATAAGGCCTAAACACCCGGTTCATGAGATCCATGAACGCTGCAGGGGCGTTGGTCAATCCGAAAGGAAGAACCAAAAACTCATAATGTCCATAACGGGTTCTAAACGCCGTCTTGGACACATCCTCATCCTAATCCTCAACTGATGATAACCAGATCGCAAATCAATCTTAGAAAAGACTGTTGCACCTTGCAACTGGTCAAACAAATCATCAATACGAGGTAAGGGATACTTTTCTCACTGTCACTTAGTTCAGCTTCTGTAGTCAATGCATAACCTAAGTGACCCGTCTTTCTTCTTGACGAATAATACAGGTGCGCCCCAAGGGGAAACACTAGGGCGAATAAACCCTTATCTAGCAACTCTTGCAACTGCTTCCTTAATTCGGCTAACTCCGCAGGTGCCATCCGATATGGAGCTTTCGAGATAGGAGAGGTGCCGGAAGCAACTCTATGGTGAACTCTATCTCTCTATCCAGTGGCAAACCAGACAAATCATCAGGAAAGACGTCTGGAAAATCCTACACTACCTCAATCTCCGCAAGAGTAAGTGACTCATCAGCCTCTGGTACTAATAACCCACGGCAAGAAAAGCGTCACAACCCTTGTTTACCATGCGCATCGCCTTCATGGCAGAGATGACCAACTTTCCCGCCAAGTTCCTTGGCAAGGGATGAGAGAATTCGTCCTCACCAGGAATGCGGAAAACAATCCTCTTCCGACGACAATCCACTAACGCATAGTGCTCCTCTAGCCAATCCAGACCAAGAATAGCATCAAAGTCCTTCATCTTTAGCAAGAAGAAACACCCTTCTAGGATTCTATCCTCATGCACACAGGTAACGACGGAATGCACTTCCTAGTCGATACCGTACCCGCAGGGGTGTGCACAGACAAAGGGACCTCTAAATCCTCAGACTCTACACCTGACTCTAGGGCTAGCTGCCTAGCGAACCGCTCGGAAATGAACGAGTGAGTAGCACCCGTATCAAACAAAACCCGAGCGTGCACACCTAAAAGTAAAACCGTACCTTCGGTGACATGCTCCGCCTGCTCGACGTCCTCGCGTGCTAGAGCAAACACTCGAGCTGGGGCTCGAGGCCTTCCTGGTCTTCCTGTAGCTGGCGCTGCTGCCGCTACCGCTGGGGCTGGCGCTCCGCGCTGGACTCCCTGCTGTAGTCTTGGGCAATCCTTGATCTTGTGGTCGCTGCTTCCGCACTTCAAGCACTTTCCTGTAATCATCCAACATTCGGTACCACCATGTGTCTTCCCACAGTGGGGACACTCTTTCTTCACACCAGGGGAACGTACATAAGGTACCTGAGAACTGCCGATTGCCACAGATCGCTGCTGTTCTGGTACACCGCTTCTTCTTATCCTGTCGCTGGAAAGTAGCTGCAGGTCTCTTCTGCGAAGCCTTTCTCTTCAAGGTATTGCTCCATCTCACCCTCCTGCCTACAAGCAGCGCTGAGGGCCTCGTCCAAAGAGCGGTGGTCAAACGCCACGAGCCTCAACCTCAGTGATGGCTTCAGGCCCATCACGAACTTCTTTGTCTTCCTGCGCTCATCTGCCACGATATGAGGTGCATATTTAGAGAGTTCAGAAAATCTTGCCTCATATTCTAGCACGGTCTGGAGCCTTGAGCCAAAGAGAGGAACTCCTGCTCCATCCGATCTTGAATATGCTCGGGGACGAACTTGGCCCGAAAGAGCCTCACGAACTCGTCCCAAGCAACATCAATAGCTCCGTCCTCAAACTGGGTACGCAGCAATGAAGCCCACCATACATCAGCTCTTTCCTGTAGCATGTAGGTGGCTAATGAGACCTTACCTCATCTACACACCTGATGGCTCGGAAGATCTTTCTATCTCCCTCATCCAGCTTTCTGCCAACAATGGGTCGCTCTCCCCCTTAAAAGAGGGTGGCAGCATCCTCTTGAATCTTTCCATGGTAGAAGGTCCACCATGGTCCTGAGCTGGTACTTGAGCCTGCTACAGTACACAACAAGCAATACACAATCAACATAATCGCATAATTAAATAAAACAGACTATTAATCATTTTATTAGTCTAACCTGAGCCTCCAATTGTGCCTGGAGTGCTGCTGAGTATGAGCCTGCGTCTACATGGCTTGCACCAAACCTTGCATGAATACTCCATAATCCACAGGCGGCGGTGGGGGAAGTACAGGACCCTGCGGTGCCGGGGCCTGCTGCTCCGCCCGCTCCTCACGTCTCGGCTCGTCCTCACGGGCCGGCGCTCCGCCACGCCTACCTCTCGAAGCCATGGCTGTAATAAATTCAGCCACCATTAGAGCTACTTAATTTATTTCCTAACCATTTTCTTATCTATTTTTCATTCATTATTAATCAATTCTACACATGTGGACATTCCTATGTAGCGTAGCATGTAATGAAGATGATGACTTATATAAATTCATGTGCAATCTCACAATGGTCGTCTCTGATACCAATCTCTGTGGCGACCCTCATTATACCGGTACGGTTATACAACCCACGTCGATATAGTGAACGTTGCCACAGTGGGACATTTACCCAAACGATAACATTCAGCTGAGATACACGTGAATATAAGAACAGATTAGGGAAGTAAAAGAACTACTAACTTCATTTCATTCATCATCCACATTTAACATACATTATGAATTAACATTAAAGAACTGAAGTCCACATAATCCATATAAAAGAAAGTGCTAAGATAAAATACATAGTTTATCCAAGTTTACATGATAGCTCTAATATAATGCCTCAATTACATACATCAAAATGTCAAATGTCACAACTAAGCTCACCAAGCTAGCTACTCCCCGCGCTCGGAGTCGCTCTCCACGGTCTCCTCCAAAGGTGTGTCACCTACTACACCTGTACGCCGAAGCAAGTAAGAGTCTAAAAGACTCAGCAAATAACACCATACATATCATACATGCACATGTCATCACAGGTTTTAACATACATATATACAAGACACAACATGTAGCATGCGTGACATTGAAATTAACAACCTATCATGGTAATTCTACTAATGAAACACATGGGTCATGCTTTCAGATTTCCTAAATTAAAATCTCCTATCACATGCTCTCTAATCATTCCAACACATGAAAGTTCTACTTTCAATTAAGCTAAAACATGAAAGCAATTTAGCATGATTAGCTTACATACATGAAAGAAAACATTGCTAATATGGTTACTACTCATTCTTACACATGCACATAGTCATTTTACATGCTTCAAGCTTGCTGTTTTGACATGGTTAACACTTCACAATCTAACACATGAATGAAAGCCACATTCTCATTCCAACCACAACGTGGGAGTAGACATACATGGAATGGTTACACATAAGTAATGATTGTCCCTAGCATGGATCTACGCATTGTACACATATAGGACATGATCATAACCACATTTATATTGTTGTTCCAACATGATTTCAGATCCTCATATCATGGATTTCAATCTCACATCCTCACATTTTGGTTTCACACTTTTACACAATTTCTTATTCACTAGTACACACTTTACACATTCACAATTTCACATGAACACATTCACATTTCACATTTCACATCTTACACTTTAGTGCCGTGACACATAGTCCAAACCACCATAAGAAGGAACATCACATCACATACACATAGACGTCACCTAGGCAATACAGTGACGACTCTTGGACTACGCAGACGGGAGAACAAGTCTCCACCCTAAACAGTGGTACTTGTCCACCTCCAGGATTTCATCCTAATGCCCTTAGGATCACAACACATTGAACCTTCTCATGGGGACTTTTCCATGATACGGTTCCATGCCTCTATGGAAGCAGTGTCACACTTGGCACAACTTTACACATATCACGTTTGCCGAATTTTAACACACAATTTTACACATGATGTTCATATCTCATTCATTCTCTCATTCACAACATGACTCTGTTTTCCTAATCATGCCACTACAGATGACAGAATTCATCATTCAGAAAGTTTCACCAATCAGGTTGGATTTCCAGAAATTAAATCATTTCACAATGGCATGCATTAATTACACAATTTTACATGGAAAATTCATATTGCATGCTATAGTTGTCCAAATGACCTGAAAATTTAACCACATGCTGATCTCGGGTTTAGGACCCGACATGAAAATTTAACATTTTATGATCCAAAATACAATTGCAGAAAGTTTAACATAAATTCCCGTATTATTCGAAATTCAATTTATCATGAGTATAACATAAAAGTTCAGTTTAGCAGATCATAACCCTGAACCAGTATACACAATATCACATGAAATTTCCCCAGATTTATTACACAACCACGATTTACTGGAAATTTAACAAATCCTACCCATGTTTTCTATTTCCCAAGTATAATTTTCAGTAAATCACATCGACATGGAAAAATTCTAGAAAATTCAGAGCAGAGACTGACGTATATAGACATGGTTCAACAAGATTCGGGCATCATAATTTCCCACGGATTATTAGGATCATGAGTGAACACACATGGCCGTTCTTCCACATGCATTTTAAATAACAATAACTCAACCATCCACAAAATAAATGCACAACCATTCTCCCACACATTCCAACATTCACATTACGTAGCATAATAGGTTTACAATATATCCCATCGCAAAACGCATCGAAAGTAATCATATAAGGAGAGAACAGTTCACTGTTCTGTCCAGACGAACTTAACGGCAAGCCATGGCCGTTAATGGAGATTGACGACACAATCGCTAGCCGTCAATGAAGATCCTAACGGCAATTGATGTTGCCGCAAAGTTCAGGTCTGCAAAATGCAGGACCCGAGCTTCAAATTCAAAGAGAATGGGGGATCTAGGACACGAGGAAAAATACATAAAAATGAATAAAACCTACTTGACATCTACATGGACAATAGGGGTAGGTTACTTGCCTTTCAAAAACTCTCCAAAGGGATTAAATGGGTTGGTGATGCTCTCCTTGGCAGTCCCAAGAAGCTCCAAGATTGCCTTCCTCGGGTTCTTGAGCAATCTCCACAGCAGATCGAGGTCGGGGATGCCTTTCTCGATGTTCCAGCTACCTCCTTGTCGTGGTAGATGGCCGGAACAAGCTTCAGATCGCCGGATTAAAGGTTGCAAAGGTGGGGTTTTGCTCACAGCAGCTAGGGTTTTCTCTATCTCTCAAGAGAGGTCAAGAGGGGGGGGGGTTTAGGGTTGCACTCGGGTTCAGATATAGGAGAGAGGGACTCCTGTCCCGCAGGGGTTGATGTGAACCCTTCAGACGTTGGGGACAGCTCCCCAATGGGTGAGCTAGCTTGCTCCCGAAAATCCGGGCTCTGCAACGCATGCAGATCATAGAAATTAACGTCCACATCGCTGAACGCTGGACTTAGTGTTGGCGTCCATATGGTTGATGCCGACACAACACAAGCGTCCATTGATCTTGACGCCAAGTTGGCCTTCGGCCAGAACTCAAAAACATGCAGCAACCATGCACAACTTATACCTATATACAGCAATATGTATACTATCATGCACACACTACATCATACCATCATACATTATTTACAACTAATTTATACACATGCAAGCATAAAGTATACTAACTAGTACTTACGTAGATATTTACATGCACACACGCACAAGCACGAAATATTTACAGGCATACGAATAATGCAACGAAATTCGAGGGCTTACAGAATGAATGTCTATGTGTGAATGGGATTGTTAAATATCAAACTTGGTATGGTTTTTTGGCATTTATGAAATGACATGGTTATTAGTAGCATTGTGTGTTTGGTTGTGAAAAATGTCAATTGTTACTAAATTGTGCTCAATGGCTTTTGATGAATTGAATGAAAATGTTGAAACATGTTGTTCATTGTCATTCAGTGTGTATGTGATTGGATAGTGTGTGAATGAATGGCTTAAAATCACATTTCTTT
>CM024754.1:58070233-58282436 GCA_014218235.1 Colocasia esculenta
CTGAAACCACTTATTTCTTGCAAATTTACCGGTATACCTGAGGTCTGTTTAAACGTGATAATTACTGTGTATCGCATGTCTTTGGTCTGATCATTACATGATTGTTATTTAATGGCTTAAAATTGATAACCCATTTAAAAAGCTTTAATTACATGAATGCTATTCTAAGTGCTCCTTAATGTTATGATCCATTCGTGCTACTCATGATTATTCTTCCTACTGATTCTACCATGTTTAAATATAAGAGTTATCATAAAATCTTGCAAACCATATTAGTTAAAATGCATAGTTTTATTCCACGTATATTGTCAAGTACTTCCTGCGAGTTTGAGACTGATGGTTTGTGATTGAGACACGCGTACCGCACTACACACTAGCACTGTTAGTTACCCTTTCTTGGAAATTGGAAACTCTCTACCGCATTCCGAATCGGTAGACTAGCGACCCTTTTCACCAAGGCCTCCGTAAATCTCCTCTGACCATGGATTCCCACATGGCCGACGAGTTTGGTTGTACCATTGAAGTTCCCTGGAGATAGCACCACTTCCTTTCTCTTCTTGTTCTCGTGATTGTGACTTACAAACTGGACTAAAGCCATTAACGTAAAGATTGAACGAAAGTATCGTACCGTTATGCTGCCGAAATTATCTCTTGACCATTGTACTCATGAAATCATGTTCAATTACTTACTTTTCTTGTTCCCTCATCATCATGAACATGACGTTACATACGCTTACTTATTGAAACTCTCATTGGCCATTTTAATGACTGTGGGTATCTACATTTAAATGTTTCATGAGATTGCTGACAGGGCACGGCTTGTGTCCAAGGCTCCAGTCTAGCCCCAATGACGGCGAGTCATAATATACTTTTAACCATGGGTATAATGATACTGGCGTTGCATCTGCGCTGGGAGTACTTTCTTGCTTGTTGAATGATAGATACAACAACCACATACATGTGTCCTAGTGTGCATTCTTGGTGGATCTTTCCTTGGTGTACATTAGAGTCTACATGCCTGATTAGTGTTACTTGATCGTGCTCGTACATTCTTGCTTGCTTGCTGCGTGATATGGCCATCCTGCATTTAATGCAATTAGTGATATCTTGCGTTCTCGACATCATTGAATCTTGCGTGCTTGTATAAAGTGATCTATTGCTAGTTCTATCTTGCCATCTTGTTCACAAATCTTGTTCTATCTTGGTTCACTATATCTAGCCTGTTTTATATACATGTTTTAAACGAGTTTATTCATACTTGCATATCATTCATCGTACTTTCCTAGTTCTAAAATGTTAATCACTTATATCATTGCCGCACATTGAGATATAAATCCTACTGGGCTAGTTTGCTCATTCCCTACTTTTACCTCTAGGTGACTATGAGTTCAAGAGGAAGAGCAAGTCGAGGATGGAATGCGTTCGAGTGAAGAGCGTTCAACTATGAGTCCAGTTATAGTAGTTTGCTTCGAGTGTTAGTACAATGTAGTAGGAAGTGAGGTAGTATGTACTTTTGCTTTTATTGAGTCTTAGTCCTGTAATGGTTCCATTTGAATACAATGTTTGAGACTTGATACAATTTTTATATTGAGTTCGAAATTTGGGCCCTATTATGATGTTGTGTTGATACACCTTTGTGCGTGCTAGCTAGAGGCTTATTTGCCGACTGTTCCACGTCTCGAATTATCGACTCGAATTATTAATAATATCCGCTGCGTAATTCTCGGGATGTGACAGACTTGGTTGTATTGGCGTTGCTCTTGCTGAGGGTTTTGAGTTTGAGGAGGTGGTGCCTTGTTGTTCCATGGTTGCTGAGAAGGTTGATTGTAGGGTGGCCTACCTACTGGGCTTTGAGGATGATTGACTACACCTACTTGTTCATTGGTTTGTACCCCTTCAGTGATAGGGCCCTGTGGTTTCTTGGGTTAGCGAGACTTTGGAGTTTCGAATATGGAGTGGGTAGGCAAGTCCTTGAGTTGGGTTTGAATGAAACGGGCTCGGCTATAGAGTTGGTGCATGGTGGTGATATCGTTCATGGCCAGGATGGACTGGTAGGTAGGTGTGGCATTGGCAATCAATAGCTTGACCTTCTCCTCCTCTGGCATGGGGCAGCGGACCTTTGCAGCTAGAGCATGCCACCGGTCAGCATATACTTCAAATTCTTTGTCAGCCTTCATCTTTTTGGCCACCAAATCTACAAAAGAGTATTCGGGTCCGACCCGATCTTGGAACTGTTGCAGAAACCTCTCTTGTACAATTTGAAAAATCTTCAGCATCCTTCGATGGTAAAGAGTAGAACCATTCGAAGGCCGAACCATCTAATGATTTCTTGAACAAGTACGCCATGAGGTGGCTGTCATACTTGTGTGGAGCAGATTCATATACAAAGTCCTTGAGATGTACGTAAGGGTCGCCCACCCCAAAGTATCGCCTGTAGACGGGGAGCTTTGATTGGGGTGGAACCTGGTGATGCTGGAAAGAGGGGAGAGGAATATTGACAACTTTCCGAGGGTCTAGTTGCCTTCGGATATCATGCAGCTCTCTTTTCATAGATGTCCACTCTGTAAGGAAGTCGGAAGGGGACGAGATGTGGTGAGCGGGTACAAGGGAGCGTGACTGCTCCAAAGAATATGACCTCTCAAGGGGAAGAGCATTGTGTTCGGCCTGATAATATGAAGAAAGTGGGGGAGATTTGGGCCGAACCTCCCGTGCCAGAATGTAGCTGGGCTCAGAGAAGTGAATGGCCCATGGACGAAGGGGGGTGGGATCAGCCACAGTAGAGGGGACACGCGGCGCAGAAGCGAGAGGCTCAGAGGAAGCCGCTTGTTGGGCAGAGACATGAGAGGGTGGAGAGAGGGGGCACTTGCCTTTGGCAGCCGCCAAGAATTCCCAAACTTGGGCCGGGCTCAAATGGGGAAGAAGTTGACTGAATTGAGCTTGCGGGTCATCCGCCCCAGAAAGGGAATGGGGGCAAGACCGATCATCAATGACTATGGGGGGCTGGATTTGCTTCGTGAGGGTGGCAGCAGAAGGCTGGGCCACGTACTCAAGAAGCCTAATGGGCAAAGCGTCGCTGGTAAGGATGCGGAAATGGTCCATACGAAAAAGGGGATTATGATATAATACAATGGTTTGGGGAGACTGAGTCGATAAACCTAAACAATGACGCATACACTACCCCTAAACAATTAGTGGGGACGACAAGACCACAAATAAGCCCTAGACTCTAGCACACAAGAATGGATGGTGAGATAAGAGGGAGTATATCAAACAAGCACCCAAGTTGACATGATTATTGTTTAAGCTTTTAGGGTTTACACTTAGCCTTTAGTGGATTAATTAATGAAATTGCACTCGGCCAAATAGGGACCCTAGTAGGTGTGTACTCGAGTACTCCGATGTAACTAAGAGGAAAATACAAAACTCCCACACAGACGACCTGAGCTATTGGGTGACAAGTACAGCCAGCCTGGCAACCGCAATGTGCGTACGGCCACGGGGACTTACGGAGGCTCTCGGTAGCAGGCCTTGGTCAGCCCACGAGTGCTCGTAGGTGAGAGGGTCTCCACTACTAAGGAGGAGTCCTATCTACAAGAAAATAGTGTATGCATGATCCTATGTGCATCTGGGTGCATACAAATTCTATCCTAAACTAACAAACAGTAACTGATAGGTCTCTACTAAAGTCGCGACGACCGAGTCCGCCGCGACCTTGTCGCGACCGAGGACTCAATCGCGATAATCTCGGGTTGCAAAAGCCCACAGCCGTATGCAAACAGTAAGCAAACAGACTAACCTAAAGCGCAATACAGCATGGAAGAAGGTAAACAAGAGATGAAAACTCCCTAGACAAGCAGAAAATGATGCATGGAATGGAAAATAGTAACAAACAATGTGTACATGTTGTTGCGTCCTCCTCCTCTGGTGCGACAATGTCGCGTCAGCCCGATATGTCGTGATAGCACCAGAAAATAAACAATGAAAACAAATGGAAAATCCAAGCCCAAGCAGGGTTCTAGCATAGAGAATCACAGATATACATGATGTAGAAACATGGAGATGACATAAGAAGGCGTCTAAATGAAGATCAGGATGGAGGAAAGAGAGGAGAACGCGTACCTGAAGTCGCATCTACCTTTATGGATGCGATAAGGTCGCGACTTCACAATATGACGCGATAATAATAGAAAATAGAAAAACAGTAAAACATAGAAGCAACCCTAACAGGATTCTACTAAACAGATAAACATACAAACAAGGTAGGCAAACAAGCAAGAAAGACGAGGCTAGCAGTGAAGGTCCCACCGTGATCGCCAAAAGGTGTAATCACGGGGTTGCGCGCCCCTCTAAACACACAACATGATATCACTATAAGATGAAGAAAGATGTGTCACCGCCACCCAACATGTTGCCTTGGTATATGAACGAAGATTGGAGGCTAACATGCTAGGAAAAGGATATGAGAAGGGTCACTTACTGTTGTCACGACGGGTCCTACGAAGCCTGTCGCGACGCCCCGACCAGTTGCGTTACTGTTGTCGCCACAGAGGACCTTGACTCCTTCTCAACAACGTGGGAGATGGATGGGGGGACCTCCATCTTGTCCTCCGGACGACCAGAGTACAAGAGCCCCTCGTCTGATCTTGTTGTAGAACCTGCCAAAACAACGAAACAAAAAAAGAAATCCTGTTAGACCATATTTAAGTGAAATATCTATTCAAAATGAAAGGAATGCTATAAAGTATGGAGGGAACAAACCTGGGGGTGTTTGGAAACTCCTTGGGTTGTGTAAAACATAGGAAGGAGAATATGCTTCTATTTAAAAAGAAAATAACAACATGCTTTTAAAGAAAAATGAGAAGAAGGGAAGGAGGAAAGGTCCCCAAAGGGGTGACTCCCTAGCTGTGAATAATGCTTCTTGGGGTCATGTAGCAGCCTCTGAAGGTGGTGGAAGTCGCCCTCTCAGCTACCGAGCTCCATGCATGAAAGAAGAAGTGTGACTTGGTGAAGAGAATAATGGGAAAATGGGAGGAAATGGGAGGGCTGCGAGCTAAGGGAGAGATCTAGGAGGATTTTGGCAGCACTTCGTGGTTGCTAAGGGTCCTCCCCTCCTTCTGAAAGAGTAGGGTCACTTATATAGAGAGGAGAGATATTATCTCGTTTTTAAGTGATAATGACCCATGAAAATAATCAAAACTCAAGTAAATCTGCATGGGAAGAGTCTTAGGAGGGTTCCAAGGTGGGATGGAACCTCAAACCGCGGCTGGAAGGTTGGAGAGTTGTTGTGGATGAGGATAGACTCCAATGGAGGATAAAGGGGAGGTGGTTGCGGAGCCAGCGCATGTAGACCATGTCGTGACGGGTCGTAAGGATGCGACAAGGCTTGTCGCGATGACCAAGGTGGTCGCGACACTGAAGGTACATGAATGGATATGCATGGGCTGTCGCGACGGCCAGAGTGGTTGCGATTTTGATGCTAACGCGACGCCACGACCCGTCGCGTTAATGATAACCAATTATATTGGAATTTTAATTGATTATTAAGGAAATATAATCGATTATTCATATATTATAGTTGATCAATTAGCAAGAACGCGACCCTCAAGGCCGTCACGTTAAGATTTGAGGGTTGAAACCTAGGACAAGGACTCTGAAAGTGATATTGGACGAGATAAGCTGAGAATTGTGCTTTATCGGGCTCAAAACGTGGCTAACGAATGGGCTCGGGGTGAGTGACCAATTTGGGGCTCATTAAGGGAACAAGAAATATGGCTCAACTTGTGGGCCAGAATCTGGTATCTACAGTAACACAACAAAAATTCAATATTTGGTGTGTGCATGTGAGAGAAATCAAGAGTGCATATAAGAGTCGTGCACACATCTTTTAAATAAGAAATTCATGTGAATATTATTAAACATTGGTTAACATGATGATACATTGTTATAGAGCTTTACAGTGGTTAAATCATGATTTTATGACATGTAAGACAAGATTTAATTGAATATAAAGCTTGCTGGAAAACACAGTTAAATCGCGACGGGGTACATGGTCGCGTTTAAGACATTCGATGTAACCAATTGATTACTGAACAAAATCGCAATGGGGGTAATAGTCGCGGATAAAAAAATTGATTACTGACCAGAAACGCGACGGAAAGGTTTGACACGTTCATGAAAATCGGTAAGGGATGAATCGATTTGGTGACACATAATCGTGACGGTCTTAGTTGTCGCGTTTAAAGGGCAAAGACAGAATCACGATGGGATAGTCTAACACATTCATATGAATTTTAAAAATGCGAAATAGGCACAAATACCAAGGGCGGGAAATAAACCAAATCGCGACGGCATCTATGGACGCGTATCAAACAGACACTGAAACCTATGCAACACACAGTTTGATGCAATCAAATCCTATCAGAACGGATCTAAAACGTGACCTCTTATATGGTTGCCTTTAAGGTAATCGCGACGGTTGGGTTCGTCGTGTTACCAGTCTATGAATCGCGACGTTTGGAGTGGTCACAGTTTAACTTCAAACCGGGAACAGCTAAAACAACACAGTCGATGCATGCAAGGCCTATAACTTGGGATCTAGGGCTCTTTAAGCAAAAGTATGAAGATGAAAGTTTTAGAGGATGATGAATATAAGAGAACTATGGTTTTGGATTGACTCAATTTGATCTCGATATGCGTGAAACATGACATGAACATTGAAAGCCCTAATCATGCGCGATGTATGGAAAACACTTAATACTCATAGCATGCTCGATAGAATTTAGGCAAAATAAGGGCATATGAAACTAGACAGGAAGAGATTTCTCATGATATATGATTTGTTCTTATTTAGCCCAAGAACACCTACCTTTGATTGATGTAAACTCCTATGACTCTGGACACGAAGAGTAGGCTTGTAGATCTTCTAGCAGCCTTCTCCCTTCGATTCCCTCCTCCTATTGCTTCTCCTCAACGTCCAAGTCTCAGCAACGCAATAGGGTCGGCCATGAAGGGTTTAGGGGTGTATTTATGCATCTAGCATTGTTGATTCCTAACACAACTCTAACTTCTTTTTTAACTACGAATTTCCATGTTTATCTAACCTTCCTTGCTTTAATCCTTCTAATTGGGTTAGGTTGGGACTCTAATTTCGTGGCTAGCTAGTTTGGGTACGGTTAGGGGTCCAATATAGATGTGTATGAGTCATATTAATGACTTACTTGCCCTTTTTAAATTAGGTAATAATAGAGTTACGAATTTTAGGGTATTTTCTTATATTATATCCTTTTAAAACTCTTATTTTGGCCTAATAATTTTTATATGAACCATTTAATAAAGGCCATTACTTATTTACGCTTATTAATTCATTTTTCTTTAATATTTTTATTTATTTAATTTATTTTAAAATAGTGGGTTGCTACATCCTTCCCCTCTTAAAAGAATTTGGTCCCCAAATTCATATGATCATAATAAGGAGAATGTCTTACCGAAAATGTCGGGGTAGTTCTGCGTCATTGTTCATTCGGGTTCCCATGTGGCTTCTTCTATTCCACGGTGATTCCATAGAACCTTTACCACGGGAATATACCGGTTCCTAAGTTGTTGTAATTTTCGATCCTGTATCTTGATCGGCTTCTCTTCATAAGTTATATCCTTATGCAATACTAAGCCCTTATGACTTATGATATGGGTAGGATCGTACAATCCTGAGCATAGAAACATGGAATACATTGTGGAAGAACGCTAGGTGTGGAGGCAATGCTAGACAGTAAGCGACTTCACCAACCCTTGCGAGCACTTCGAAAGGGCCAATGAATCTTAGACTGAGCTTTCTTTTGACACCAAACCTTTGAATTCCACGAGTAGGGGATACCTTCAAAAGTACATGATCTCCCACTTGAAATACTAAGTCTCTCCTCCTTTTGTCGGCATAGCTCTTCTGTCTAGATTGAGCGATCTTGAGCCGATCTCGAATCACCTATATGTCTCTGGTTGTAGCTTGTACCATGTTAGGACCTAACCATTGTTGTTCTCCAACTTCATTCCAGCACACTGGGGATCTACAATTCCTACCATAAAGTGCTTCAATGGAGCCTTCTTTATACTCGCCTGAAAACTATTGTTATAGGCGAACTCAATTAGGGATAATTACTCATTCCAGTAGCCTTCAAAATCTATAGCGCAGGCTCTTAACATGTCTTCTACAATTTGATTTGTCCTCTCAGTTTTTCCATCTGTTTGGGGGTGAAAAGCAGTACTAAAGTTGAGTTTAGTACCTAGCGCAGATTGCAGTCCCTTCTAAAAATGAGAGGTAAACCTTGTGTCATGATCTGAGACTATGGATGATGGAACTCCATGTAGTCTCACTATCTCCTTCACATACAGAGCGACTAACACGTCCACAGTCCACTTACTTTTAATTGGCAGAAAGTGTACAGACTTAGTTAGTCGAACAACAATAACCCATGTGGCGTCGAGTCCACCACGAGTCCTAGGTAAACCCATGATAAGTCCATGCCAATACTTTCCCACTTTCACTCAGGGATTTCTAGAAGTCTAAGTACACCTGCAGGGCGCCGGTGTTCTTCCTTTACTTGCTGACAAGTAAGACAATGAGCAGCATGCTCAACAACTTCCCTTTTCATGTTTGGCCACCAAAACATTCTTTTCATGTCTTGATACATCTTGGTAGCGTTAGGATGAATAGTGTACTTGGTTTTATGAGCTTCATCTATTAGCTTCTTCTTAAGATCTTCATTGTCAGGTATGCAGATTCTCCCTTGGAATACTAACATTCCATCTTCAATTATAGCAAAGTCTAATTTTTTTTTCTAGGGTCTCCTTGACACGAACCAAGAATGGATCGTTGTCCTGTTGAGCTTTAATCTCCACAAGCAGGTCAGATTGAATCTTGATATTGGCAACCAAGACTCGATCATCTCTATGTTCAATGTTTAAGTCTAACCTTGCAAATTGTTCTACAAGTTGCATCTCGCTAAGAATTAGACAAGATAGGGATGCCATAGGCTTTCTACTAAGAGTGTCAGCCACAACATTACCTTTGCCTGGATGGTATTGGACGTTAAAGTCAAAGTCCTTTAAATATTCTAGCCATCTCCTTTGCCTCATGTTGAGTTCTTTTTGAGAGAATAAGTACTTCAAACTTTTGTGATCTGAATAGATAGTGAATTGCTCACCATATAGATAATGTCTCTAGATCATTAATGCAAAGACAACAGCAGCCAACTCTAGATCATGTACGGGATAGTTGACTTCATGAGTCTTTAGTTATCTTGAAGAATAGGCAATGACTTTCTCTTTCTGCATCAACACATAGCCTAAACCAATTCCCGAAGCATCGGTATAGACTGAGAAACTTTCCCCCTCTGTAGGGAGAGCAATAACATGAGTAGAGGTTAAAACTCCATTAATGTTTGGAAGCTTTTCTCACATTCCATGCTCCAGACATAGGGGTTCTCCTTTCGAGTAAGGTGACTGAGAGGTACAAAAATTTTGGAGAAGTCTTTTATGAACCGCCTGTAATAGCCAGCCAGTCCCAAAATGTAACACCCCACTTAGACCCGGTCCAGTTATACCAACTCTCATTGAGTCTAAGGGACGCGTTACATGGGGAACACACCTCAACATATGTCAAATGTAGGTTGATTCATTCACAAATAAAGAATAATGTAGCGAAAATAAAGCACAACTCATCAACTTTAATAATCAAGTCCATAGTCCATCAATTAAGTCCACAATGCTATAAATAGTTCAATTACAATGTTCATAACATAATCAAATCCTCACATACAATTATCTCTCAAACATAGAATCTAAGTCAATCCTCTCGCTCCGAATCCGATCCCGCTATCAAAGCCTCGGGATCTGTTGCCTCACCTGAAATATTAAGCAAGTATGAGTCTACAACGAAGACTCGGCAAGCAACCCAAAAATGATTACCAATCTAACATATACCTAAAGGTTTCAAAACATGTTAATACATATAGAATTCACCAATCATACTACTTGTATTATGTACATTTATCCTTCACAATTAAAACCACAAGTGAATACAATTGCTACTAGAATAAAGCATGATTCCAAGACATGATCTTAACTACCCAATGTTTATTCTTACTAAAAGATTTCAGATCTGAACATGATGATATGGATTCAAGATATAACGTGGTACAATTTGTATACATGGTTCCAAGAAATTGCATATTAAGCATGACTTCATATCATTCACTCAAATGGAAATAAAACAAGTGTTACATGAAATCTTTATGGAGCTGAAAATAAACTTTGTTCATAGCATATACATATGTACAAATTTTCTTTTGCCAAGACACAACCCAAACCACCCATTAGAAGTCAGATACACATATGACATATACTCATCACCTAGGCAATTAGTGATAGAATCTTGGTTATTGCGCAATACCGGGGGATGCCCTCCCCACCTTAACCAGTGGTACTTGTCCACCTCTAGGATTTCTTTCTGTGCCCTCGGGGACATATAACATATTGAAAATTTTCATAGGGGCATTACTATGGTCATGTTCTAGATTACTTCTATGGTGGCAGTGTCTTATTGGCCATATACACTTTCATTTACAAATTTCTTCAATTTCAAATGCAACATACCATGCTGCCAAATCATATACATATGATCAGATACTGACAGAGACTGATTTCAGATTTGTCACATGCTGCAATTTTGAACATTTTTCCACAATTTATTTCAAAAGAACACAATTCTCATAGTAATAATCAGACATAAATAGTTACAGTCATCTAAAATTATTAGAATTTTTCCAGAATGTGCCTCTTTTGTCATACATCAAATCAGGAATTATTCATGATTTTTTGGCATATAATCTAATTTCCACAGTATTCACATCAGGGCTATAAATAGAGAAAAATCCACTATAATGAAACTATCTGTCAACATGATTCAATATTTTTACTGCACACATGTTATAACCATACAAACCACTGTTCAAAATCTCATGAGTTTTAGAATTCAGAAACTATTTATCAATTTAATATAGTACTACTGATCTATGTATTTCGGTCATGAAAATTTTAGAAAATAGTTAATTTCGGATTTCAGATCTAACACAATATGAGCACATTCCTGTCATGTATTACTATATAGAAATCAAAATTTTATCACGAGCATGCATTACATATAAAATTTCCCTATTAAATCTAGGCTTAATTTCATAATTTAGAAATTTACCCTAAATCATGGTGACTATAGAAATTACTCCAATTTACAGTGTATAAAAAGGTTGTTCTACTTAGCACTACACCTTTTACAGAAAGTCCATTCAAAGTCTAGGCATGAAACGATAAATCCAAATATCAAAACAGGTCAAAATAGTAAACAGAAGAACTAGACCGCAAGCCTGTCGCTGCTAAGCTCAGTAGATGGCAACAAGGTTGACGTTAAGTTCATCCTTGATGGCAGTCAAGGTGGATGTTAACCTGGCAGGAAAACTGAACTCATCTGGGGTTCATGTAAACCCTAAAATCCGACTGCTTTTACCTTTTTAAAATTGTGTAAAAATTGAAAAAGGGTAAAATATAGAGTTGGGAACCCAATCCCTAGGTTACTTGCCTCTAAAACACCAAGAGATTCACGGATTCAACCGATGAAGCCCGCCTTGGCCAACCAAGATAGTCCTCCTTCTGAGCTGAAACCCTAGATCCACCGGTCCCCGATGGTATGCACACCTTGGAGATGCCTCTAGCCTTCAAAAGCACCAATCCTCAACTTGTAGAAGCTGGGTCATAGCCTCCACGAAGATCAAATCTCCAGTTCTTCCATCCACTTTCTTAGAAGCTTGGAGAAGACTCCCCAAAAACGATTCCAAGGGGATAACCCACCCATTTTATAAAAGGAGTTGGTCTCCAAACCTTGCCCTATGAGGTCAGATCCGTAACCCCCGAGGTTACCATAAATCCAGCCCTTACCATAACTCTACCAGAGCTGGACTACGAGAATCTCAGTGTCAGTTCCGGAAGAAGTAAACGTCAAGGTTTTCTGCCGTTTACACAAAGTAAACGTCAATCGATATGGACGTTTACCTGGAGTTGATGGCAAGGATGTTGCCATTAACCTACTGTTGACGGCAGTCAATGTTTCCGTCAGAAACACAGGTCAACCCGCATCCACCTGAGAACAGACCATTCTACACTACAAGCCACAAAACCATACACATACATGCACAGAAATTTCTAAATGCACAAATAAAATAAATACCAATTGAAATTTAAAGACTACTAAGAAATTTTAGGATATCACACTCTCTCCCCCTTAAATAATCTTTGTCCTCAAAGATTGAGTCTAAGAAAACTCACCAAAAAGATGTGGATATTTTGCCTTCATTCCTTCTTCTAACTCCCATGTGGCTTCTTCTTGAGCAAAGTTCCTCCACAAAACTTCACTAGGGGATTCCTCTTGGACCTCAAATGCTGCCCTTTTCGGTCCAGAATCTTTATGGGTTACTCCTCAAAAGATAAATCTTGCTGCAAATCCACGGCTCATAAGAAAGAACATGAGATGGGTCCCGAATATACCTTCTTAGCATAGAATTATGGAACACCGGATGTATATTCGCCATAGATGGTGGTAATGCCAATTGATAAGCCACATTTCCCACCTTATTCAAGATCTCAAATGGTCCAATAAACCTTGGATTCAACTTTCCACGCCGACCAAATCTAACCACCATTTTGTTGGAGAGACCTTAAGGAATACATGCTCTCCCACCTCAAACTCCAAATCCTTCCTTCTATTATCCGCATAGCTTTTCTGCCGGTCTTGAGCTGCCTTTAATCTTTGTTGAATTAGCTGAATCTTACTAGAAGTTTCTTATACAATCTCAGGTCCAACCAAGTGTCTATCACTAGCTTCCTCCCAATACAAAGGAGATCTATAAGGCCTACCATACAAAGCCTCAAATGGAGTCATGCCTATGCTTGCATGGAAACTATTATTATAGGCAAACTCCACAAGAGGTAAATGTTTCTCCCAATCACCCTTCCAATCTAGAGCACATGCTCTCAACATGTCTTCAAGAGTCTGGATTGTTCTTTTGAATTGTCCATCTGTTGGGGGTGAAACGTTGAGCTAAGCTTCACTTGAGAACCAAGAGCAACTTGCAATCCTTGCCACAATCTTGAAGTAAATCTTGGGTCTCTATCCGAAATAATGGATTTTGCAACCCCATGCAATCTAACAATATGTCAACATAAATCTTGGCCAAACTCTCAACAGATTGCTTCTTCTTCATAGGTAAGAAATGTGCGTTCTTGGAGAATCTATCCATAATCACCCAAATGGAGTCATTGCCCCTAAAAGACCTGGGCAAACCAGAGACAAAGTCCATAGTAACTTCTTCCCATTTCCATAATGGAATATCAATCTTTTGCGTCAAACCTAATCGCCTCTGCCTTTCTGCCTTCACTGCTGACATGTCAAACATCTAGCCTGTAACGTCGCGCGTTTTTAGGATCCTTCGGTTGGTGGTTGAGGTGGCCAGTGTATGGCCAATGTGGCGTGTTCCAAGTGTGTGTGCAGGTTTCGGGTGTTTGTGGGCTGGTAGGCTGGGCCCAAAACACCAGGTTGTTCACTGTCTGTGAACGCAACAGTGAGGAACGTCACGATTAGAATGCGACGGACCTTCATGTCGTGTTCCTGTTGCCGCTGCTGAGCGGTCGTCATCTGCATGTGCGCCGCGTGTCACACACTGGGCGGCATGCAGACGTCAGCTTTGAGAAGGCGACGCCCTGAACCGTCGAGTTCAGGTCACAATGGAGGGGTACGTCGCATTCCCAACCGTTGTGCATTTTTATGTTGTTTTGGCCAAGCAGAGCTGCAACCAGTTCTGCTCGGCCAGAAGAAGGAGTTGCGGCGGTTTGCTAGGTGATTTGGTGGATTGGTGGTGTTTTTGGCGTGTTCTCACCGCGAGGACCTTGTGTGGAGCGGGGGAAACACTGGGTATTCGCTGTTTTTCGCATTCTTTGCGAAGGTAGGGGAATTCTACCCATTTTACACCATGAGATTGCATGATTTGCATGTTTGGATGGTTACTTGGCTTTAAAAACGTTAGATATCATGATAGGGCATTCATTAAAGCATGGAAATTGAGAATTAAACGTGGTTTGTGTGGTATGGGGTGGTAATCCGGAATGAGCAATCCGGATTAGGGTTTTTGCCTGTGAAGGCGACAGAGCCCCCTGTCGCGTTTAGAATGCGACAGGCCGACCCGTCGCGTTCAGGTTATGAACGCGACATATCGTTGTGTCGCGTTCTGAAGGCAACACTACCCCATGTCGCGACCTCAGCCGAGAGGACATGTTGTGCATGGTTTAAACGACAGAATTATCTGATTATAGACATTTTATGTGTATGGCCAGTATAAGCGGTGCATTGGCACGCTCTGGGAGCATGTTGTTTACGAGGCTAGTGTGTTGTTTATGAGGCTAGCAAGTGGTTCATGTGATTGACGTGGTGTCCACACGGTTAGTGTACTATGTTCACGTGGTTGACGTGAGATTTCACATGGGTCGTGCGGTGTGCACATGGTTTGTCTGTGCGTGGCGAGTAGTACGACGCCTACCGTGGTTACCCCTTCAGTTGGGTGCCCCAGGTTCTGTGTGAGCCAGGCCTTGTGCTCAGGGCTTGTCCCGATACTTGTGTAATGTCGAGGTCTGTGTCGTCTGTCCTGGACACCCTCACTCTGTTACTTGAGTTGTATGTCCGGCTAAGGGAAAGATGACAGTGGGACAGCAACTTGTGTGAGTTTGTTGTTTGTCACTTGTAGCACGCTCGTGGTTGGGGGTACGTACACCAGTAGACGTACTGGGCCCAACTAGTCCTGTTTCCAGTGCCTCACTCTAGGGAGCTCAGGTCAGAGTCTCTAGAGGTTCCAGGCAGGGGCCTGTGGCAGTGTAACCGCAGGTGTGGTGTTAGGTGGTCTCCATAGTTATTTGACATGTTCTAGTGGAGCGGCAGCTGGACCTTTCATTCGTGGCTGCGAGGCTGAGAGGTAGATCTGTGTGGTTTGTTCGAGTCAGTTGCTAGTGTTGCAAACCAGTCTACGTGGCTCAAGTGTGGCGGACACTACTTTAGCGCATACACCGAGTTGTGGTTTTGCCATTTACTTATTAAGGTTGGTTTATGTTAACGGCAAGTGGTAAGTAATATCCTACTTAGCTTACTCTATAAATTGCTAGTGTAGCCTCTGTCTTTTGTACTTGAGTTGGTTTGCTCGGTTTTTTGGGGAGTTTCCCTACTGAGCCAGTGACTTGCGAGGCTCACCCCTACTCCCTACAGGTGAAGGAGAGCAGGAGGTTTCTCTACCGTCTTTCAGTTCAGAGCCGCATCACAGCGGTGTTGGGCCGACGCCTCCAGCAGTGTAGTTTCTTTTCCTGTTGTACCTCGGGGTATGCCCCAAGCTCTTATACCTTACTTTGACTTTTGTTGAAATTTGGCTATGTAAATTCAATGTAGATATGTGTGACATTGTGAATTCTAAATATATATCAGTGTGTTCCTTTGTACTTTCACGGACATGTGTGTAATATCCCTTGCGAGGCTACGGCTCGTTCACGGGAGACGGAGTCGGGTCAAGCTCCTTACCGGGTTAACGGGTTTGAACGACGTGGTCCGTCACAGTTGGTATCAGAGAAAGGTTCGTGTAAATATAAAGGAACTGGGAAATTACATAGCCTTATTTCTACACTAGTCCACTGCTGGTAGCTGACCCTGGTTTTGTAATGATTTGTTGGTATGTATGTGGTTGGAATGTTGTTTGTGTAGGAATTTGAGATGGCTGATAGAAGGGATTGGGGTGGTGGAGGACATGAACCAGAAGAGTCTACCCAGTGAATGATAGAGAGGATATGGGAGAGTCTTACGGATATTCGGATGAGACTGGACTAGCAGGCACCGGTACCGCCAGTAGCAGTACCATCAGCTGTAGAGGAGACTATGACATGGCCGGAATTTCTAGAAGCATTTAATGACACATTCTTCCCAATACAAGTGCAGCAAGCGAAAAGGGAGCAATTCCGGACTCTTCAGCAAGGGAATTCCTCTGTTTTGGAGTATCAGATGAGGTTTATGGCACTTAGTAGATATGCGCCATATGTTGTATCAAATAATGCTATGATGGTTGAATATTTTATTCGAGGCTTGAGGATAGAATTGCATAATGCGATGATACCGCTTATGTGCAGAACTGTAGAGGAGGCAGCCCAGAGAGCAGCCACATTGGAGAGGTCCGTTTGGACTCGTCAGGTAGGAGAGTCAGGTTCAAGTAGTTTTCGGCTACCTCAGCAGTCCTCGGGGATTAGCAAAGGAAAAGCGCCAGCGGGACCATCTTCTTCAGGTTTCAGTAAGTGGGGATCAAAGTTGAAGAAAATGTTCATAGGACGAGGAGGAGGTCGTCAGCAGATGTACCAGCAGGGGCATGGCTATAGGCCAGAGGTGGAGGAGTCTCAACAGAGTACAGCCAGGCAGCCTATACTTCCACCAGGCTATAGATGTTATAATTGTGATTAGCCTGGGCATTTGATCCGCAATTGCCCCTATCCCAGAGAATATGTGTACGGAAGAGGAGTACAGCAGCAGCAGCAACCCAGCAGTCATCAGTAGGTCGTGGTAGAGGAGCACCACTCCAGCGAGGTAGAGGTCGGGTTATGGCTTTCACTCGAGCCCAGGCAGAGGCATCAAATTTGATAGAAGGTATATTACCTATCTATGACTTTTCAGCAAGAGTTTTATTTGATCCGGGTGCTTCTCATTCTTTTATTTTTGAAGAGTTTTTGGATTGTATGGTGCATCCATTAGAAGAGAAACTATGTGAATTGGTAGTAGAGGTTCCTTCGGGTGAGTTTATGCTCACCTCTTGTTATATAGATGAGGCTCCTATTGTAATTCAAGGGAATCAGATGCCAGGTAGATTATATGCTTTGCAATTGAGAGATTATGATATTATTTTGGGTATGGATTGGCTTGAAGCCTATGGAGCTATGGTAGATTGCAGAAAGAAGAGGGTCAGGTTTTGTCACCCTAGTGGAGCAGTATTTGAATTCCAAGGTATGCCCTTTTATACTTCTAAGTTTATAATTTCGGCAATTAAAGCTAGGAAATTGTTGAATGCGGGTTGTGTAGCGTATTTAGCTTCGGTGAGTTTGGTAGAGTCTGGCAAGACAGTAGAAGCAGTTCCAGTGGTTAGGGAATTTGCAGATGTATTTCTGGATGATTTGCCAGGCTTGGCTCCACATAGGGAGGTGGATTTTACCATAGAATTGCAGCCAGGAATTATGCAAATATCCAAGGCACCATACAGGATGGCACCAGCAGAGCTTAAGGAATTGAAGAAGCAATTGCAAGAATTGCTAGAAAAAGGTTTTATCAGACCGAGCCATTCACCATGGGAAGCATCTGTATTGTTTGTAAGGAATAAGGATGGAAGCTTCAGAATGTGTATTGACTATAGAAAGTTGAATGAAGTGATCATAAAGAATAAATATCCACTGCCAAGGATTGATGATTTATTTGATCAGCTTCAATCAGCTAAGGTGTTTTTCTAAAATTGACTTGAGATCAGGGTACCATCAATTAAGGATCACAGAAGAAGACATTGATAAGATAGCATTCAGAACCAGGTATGGGCATTATGAGTTTGTGGTTATGCCATTTGGGCTAACCAATGCACCAGCAACATTTATGAATTTGATGAACAGAATTTTTCATCCATATCTGGACCAGTTTATAGTGGTTTTCATAGATGACATACTGGTTTATTCAGCATCTGAAGAGGAGCATGCAGCTCATTTGAGGTTTACATTGCAGCTTTTGCGGAACAATCAGCTGTATGCCAAGTTCAGTAAGTGTGAATTTTGGTTGAAAGAAATTCAGTTTCTAGGTCATGTTATTTCAGCAGAGGGAGTTGCGGTTGATCCAGCTAAAGTGGAGGCAGTTATGAAGTGGGAAGCGCCAAGAACAATTACAGAGATTAGAAGTTTTCTGGGTCTAGCAGGTTACTACAGGCGTTTCATACAAGATTTTTCCAGAATTGCAGCACCTATGACCAGATTGACTAGAAAAGGTGTACCATTTGTGTGGTCAAGTGAATGTTAGAAAAGTTTTATGGAATTAAAGAAAAGGCTTACATCAGTGCCAATATTAACATTTCCAGCAGGCAGTGGTGGTTTTGTGATTTATACAGATGCATCTAGAAGAGGGCTTGGAGCAGTACTAATGCAACATGGTAAAGTGATAGCATATGCATCTAGGAAATTGAAGCCAGCAGAGGAGAATTACCCAACTCATGATTTGGAGTTAGCAGTAGTTGTATTTGCTTTGAAGATGTGGAGGCACTACCTATATGGTGAGAGGTTCGAAATATTCACAGATCATAAATGTCTAAAGTATATTTTCTCCCAGAAGGATTTGAATCTCCGTCAGCGCAGATGGGTTGAGTACTTGAAAGATTATGATTTCAGTTTGGCTTACCATCTAGGTAAGGCCAATGTGGTAGCTGATGCATTGAGCAGAAAAGCATATATGAGTCATATGATGATAAAAGAATGGAAATTATATAAGGAAATAACAGAAAATTCATTGTATGTTCCAAGCAGTCAGCGGCGAGCAGTACTAGCCAATAATGTTGTAGAACCATCTTTGTATTGGCAGATTATTGAAGCCCAGAGAACCGATGGAAACTTAGCAGAGATTGTAAAAATGGAAGATGTTACCATTGATGATAATTGTGTAGTCAGGCTCAGAGGCAGGTTATATGTACCCGCAGAAAGAGAAGTAATGCAAAGAGTTCTAGAAGAGGCACATAAATCCAGATATACGATTCATCCAGGAAGCACTAAAATGTATCAAGATTTGAAAAAGTATTTTTGGTGGCCGCACATGAAAAGAGAAATAGCAGAGTTCATTGCAAGATGTGCAGTTTGTCAACAAATAAAGGTAGCGCATCAGAAGCCCGGAGGTCTACTACAACCATTACCCATTCCACAGTGGAAGTGGGATGACATTGCTATGGATTTTATGGCAAGACTACCGAGGACAGCTACATGACACAATGGAATATGGGTATTTGTTGACAGATTGACTAAAGTATGCAGATTAATAGCAGTTAGTATGTCCTGGATAGTGGACAGATTAGCAAGAATTTATGTGGACAAAATTGTTTCGTTGCATGGCATCCCAAAGACAATTGTTTCTGACAGGGATCCCAGGTTTACTTCTGGCTTCTGGAGGAGCCTACAAGGAGTCATTGGTACATAATTGAGGTACAATTCAGCCTATCACCCACAAACATATGGTCAAACATAAAGAACAATTCAGACTGTAAGGCCCTCGAATTTTGTTGCATTATTGTATTGCATGTAAATAATTCATGTTGTGTATGTACGTATGTAAATATCTACGTAAGTACTAGTTAGTATACTATTGCATGCATGTGTATAAATTAGATGTAAATAATGTATGAATGGTATGATGGTAGTATGTACATAATAGTAACATATGGTACATATATAGATGTAAGTTGTGCATGGTTTCTGCATGTTTTGGAGTTCTGGCCGAAGGCCAGCTTGGCGTCAATATCAATGGACGTTTGTGTTGTGTAGGCGTCAACCTATGGACGCCAACACTAAGTCCAGCGTCCAGCGATGTGGACGTTAATTTCTCTGACCTGCATGCGTTGCAGAGCCGGATTTCTGGGAGCAAGCTAGCTCACCCATTGGGGAGCTGTCTCCAACGGACTGAAAGGGCTCACATCAACCCTGCGGGAATGGGAGAGGCCTCTCTCCTATATCTGAACCCCTTTGCAACCAGAAAACCTCTCTTGACTCTTTGCAAAGAGGAGAGAAAACCCTAGCTCGGAGCTGTGCAAAGACTGAACTTTGGAGGCTTCAATCCGGCGATCCAAGGCTTCATCTGGCGTTCTATTGCAACTGGAGGCTTGAGGGAACCAAGGAGAAGGCTTCCCCGCCACTGGCTTAGCACCTGCATCGACCAAGAACCTGGAGGAAGACTTTCTAGGGAGCTTCTTGGGACTGCCCAAGGAGAGCTTCTCCGCCATTTAGATCCGTCTGGAGTATTTTTCAGAGGCAAGTAACACTTACACTCCGTCCATGTAGATGTCAAGTAGGGTTTTATAAATTTTATGTATTTTTCCTCGTGTCCTAGATCCCCCCTTTCACCTTTGCATTTGGAGTTCGGTCTGTGTTTCTACACAGACAGGAACTTGGCGTCAATGCCCTTGACGCCGAGATCCCTGGTATGCGTCCAGCGATCTGGCCGTCCACTCCTGGAACGGCCAGAGACCGCCGCCAAGTTCGTCTGGACAGAACAGTGAACTGTTCTGCCCTTCTATATGATTAATTTCGACGTGTTTTGCGATGAGGATACAATGTAACTCTTATATGCTATGTATACTAGCTAATGTGATGAATGGGAGAATGAATGAACATTTATTTTGGGGGTGGTTGAATTTATTCGTCTATCTAATGTGTATGCGAAATGAATGGCAATGTATATGCACCAAGATCCTAATGATCCGTGGCAAAGATTTGTTGCCCAAATTTGTTAGACCATGTATGTATGATTCTGTCTGTGTTCTGAGTTTTTGACATTTTTCCCCATGCTTGTATGGTTATTGAAATTTCTGTTTTGGGGAAATAGAAATCATGCGTAGGTCATGTTAAATTTCCAGTAAATTGCGTGTTGCTCGGTAAATTCGGGAATGAATTCTGAGACCCTGTGCATTCTAGGGTGCAGACAGTGAGCTGTTAAAGTTGCGATTATGTTCAACTCCATGTTAATTTGCATTATGAATAATAATGTGAAATCGATGTTAAATTTTCTGTAACTTCATTTTGAGTCAGAAAAATCTGAAAATTTTCATGTGGGATCATAAACCTGAGATCAGCATGTGGTTAAATTTTCAAGTTATTTGGACAACTATATAGTGAAATATGAATTTTTCCATGCGAGAAATGTGAAAAAGAAAATACATGCTAATGTGGGAATAATGTGATATGTGTGTGTAATCTGATTTGTGCAAACTCTGAACTTGTAATCCCTGTTAACTGTAGAATCATGTTAGGAAAAACAGAGCACTTGTGTGAGTGAGAAAATGAATGAGAGGCAAGTGACATGTGTAAAGATATGTGTTAAAAATCGGTAAATGTGTAAATTGTGCCAAGTGTGATACTGCTTCCATAGAGGGCTGTGGAACCGTACCATGGAAAAGTCCCCATGGGAAGGTTCAATGTGTTTTGATCCTAAGGGCATTAGGATGAAATCCTGGAGGTGGACAAGTACCACTGGTTAGGGTGGAGACTTGTTCTCTCGGTCAGCGCAGTCCAAGAGTCGTCACTGTATTGCCTAGGTGACGTCTATGTGTATGTGATGTGATGTGTTCTTCTTATGGTGGTTTGGGCTATGTGTCACGGCACTAAAGTGTAAAATGTGAATGTGATTGTGATCATGTGCAAATTGTGTAGTGTGAACAATGTGTAAATGTGCAATGTGTAAAGAGTGAGGTATGTGAATTAGACATTGTGTAAAAATGTGAAACCAAAATGTGAGGATGTGAAATTGAAATCTATGATATGATGATCTGAAATCATGTTAGAACAGCAACATAAATGTGGTTATGATCATGTTCTATATGTGTACAATGCGTAGAATCCATGCTAGGGACAATCCTTACTTATGTGTAAACCATTCCATGTATGTTTGCCCTCATGTTGTGACTTAAATTGATTAAGTAGCTCTCATGTGTTGGGTTATGCTTTCTAGTCCATGTAAAATCAGCAAGCTTAAAGTATGTGAAATGGTTATGTGCATGTGTAAGAATGAGTAGTAACCATGTTAGTAAATGTTCCTTTCACATATGTAAACTAGTTATGCTAGATTGCCTTCATGTTTTAACTTAATTGGAAGTAGAACTTTCATGTGTTGAAAGATTAGAGAGCATGTGATAGGAGATTTTAATTTAGGAAATCTGAAAGCATGAATCATGTGTTTCATTAGTAGAATTACCATGATAGGTTGTTAAATTCAATGACAAGCATGCTACACGATTGTGTCCTGTGAATATGTATGTAAAACCTGCTATGACATGTACATGTATGGTATGTGTAGAGTTATTTGCTGAGTCTTTTAGACTCATTACTTGCTTCGACGTACAGGCATAGTTGGTGATGACACACTTGCAGAGGAGGCAGTGGAGACCGACTCCGAGCGCGGAGATTAGATCATTGGTGTACTTTGCGACTCCGAGCGCGGAGAGTAGCTAGTTGGTGGAGCTTAGTTGTGACATTTTGGCAATTGGATGTATGTAATGGAACCATTGTACTAGCATTATCATGGAAAAATGTTTAAGTGTGGACAATTATGTATTTGATTTTCAGCAATTTAATTATGTGGACTTTTAGTTCTTTAAATGTTATCGAATCATGTATGTTAAATGTGGATGATGAATGAAATGAAGACAGTGGTTCTTTTACTTCCGCTACTCTGTTCTTATATTCACGTGTATCTCAGCTGAATGTTATTGTTGGGTAAATGTCCCACTGTGGCAACGTTCACTATATCGACGTGGGTTGGTATAACCGTACAGATATAATGAGGGTCGCTACACAGACAATTGAAGATATGTTGCGAACTTGTTGTTTAGTGTGGGGAGGTAGCTGGGAGCACCATCTGGGCATGGTGGAGTTCGCTTATAATAACAGTTATCACACCAGTATTGAAATGGCACCATATGAAGCATTATATGGAAGGCATGAAGTGGGAGAAAGATAAGTAATGGGTCCTGAATTAATTCAACAGACTACAGAAATGGTCAGGTTCATTAAGGAAAAATTGCAAACAGCCCAGAGCCGACAGAAAAGCTATGCAGATAAACGTCGCAGGCCACTTCAATTTGAAGTTGGAGATTTTGTTTTTCTGAGAGTTTCTCCTACTAAAGGTGTTTTGAGGTTTAGTAAGAAAGGAAAATTAAGCCCAAGATATGTGGGACCCTTCCAAGTGTTGGAAAGAATCGGGGAGACTGCCTACAGAATTGATTTGCCAGCTGATTTTACTGATGCTCATGATGTTTTTCATGTTTCCATGTTAAGGAAATGTATTGAAGATCCAGCACAGATAGTCAGTTATCAGCGGGATGATTTGAAACCAGACATGTCTATGCCAGAATACCCAATGCAGATCACAGGCCGCAGAACACAGAAGTTAAGAAATAAAGAGATTGACTTAGTAAAGGTCAGATGGGAGAACAGACAGGGAGGAGAGGATACTTGGAAATTAGCCGAAGAAATGGCTAAGGCGTATCCTTATTTGTTTGAGTAAGTTTTTAAATCTTTTAGATGATAGTACTTGTTGTGGTGTTTAAAGTTATAAATACATGAATTGTGTTTTTAATTTCGAGGTCGAAATTTCTTTTTAGATGATAGTAATGTAACGTCGCGCATTTTTCGGATCCTTATAGATCCTTCGGTTGGTGGTTGAGGTGGCCAGTGTGTGGCCAATGTGGCGTGTTCCAGGTGTGTGTGCAGGTTTCGGGTGTTTGTGGGCTGGTAGGCTGGGCCCAAAACACCAGCCTGTTCACTGTCTGTGAACGCGACAGTGAGGAACGTCGCGATTAGAACGTGACGGACCTGCATGTCGCATTCCTGTTGCCGCTGGTGAGCGGTCGTCGTCTGCATGCGCACCGCGTGTCACGCGCTGGGCGGCATACAGACGTCAACTTTGAGAAGGCGACGCTCTGAACCATCTCGTTCAGGTCGCGACGGAGGGTTACGTCGCATTCCCAACCGCTGTGTGTTTTTATGTTGTTTGGCCAAGCAGAGCTGCAACCAGTTCTGCTCGGCCAGAAGAAGGAGCTGTGGCAGTTTGCTGGGCGATTTGACAGATTGGTAGTGTTTTTTGGCGTGTTCTCACCGTGAGGACCTTGTGTGGAGCGGGGGAAACGCTGGGTATTCACTGTTTTTCGCGTTCTTCACGAAGGTAGGGGAATTCTACCCGTTTTACACCATGAGATTGCATGATTTGCATGTTTGGATGGTTACTTGGCTTTAAAAATGTTAGATATCATGATAGGGCATTCATTAAAGCATGGAAATTAAGAATTAAACGTTGTTTGCGTGGTATGGGGTGGTAATCTGGAATGAGCAATCCGGATTAGGTTTTTCGCCTGTGAAGGCGACAGAGCCCCCTGTCACGTTTAGAACGCGACAGGCCGACCCGTCGCGTTTAGGTTATGAACGCGACATATTGTTGTGTCGCGTTCTGAAGGCGACACTGCCCTATGTCACGACCTTAGCCGAGAGGACATGTTGTGGATGGTTTAAACGACAGAATTATTCGATTATCGACATTTTATGTATATGGTCAGTATAAATGGTGCATTGGCACCTGTAACGCTCTGGAAGCGTGTTGTTTACAAGGCTAGCGTGTTGTTTACGAGGCTAGCAAGTGGTTCATGTGATTGACGTGGTGTCCACGCGGTTAGTGTACTATGTTCACATGGTTGACGTGAGATTTCACGTGGGTCGTGTGGTGTGCACATGGTTTGTGTGTGCGTGGCGAGTAGTACGACGCCTACCGTGGTTACCTCTTTAGTTGGGTGCCTCAGGTTCTGTGTGATCCAGGCCTTGTGCTCGGGGCTTGTCCCGGTACTTGTGTACCGTCGAGGTCTGTGTCATCTGTCCTGGACACCCTCACTCCGTTGCTTGAGTTGTACGTCCGGCTGAGGGAAAGACGACAGTGGGACAGCGACTTGTGTGAGTTTGTTGTTTGTCGCTTGTAGCGCGCTCGTGGTTGGGGGTACGTACACCAGTAGACGTACTGGGCCCCAGCTAGTTCTGTTTCCAGTGCCTCACTCTAGGGAGCTAAGGCCAGAGTCTCTAGAGGTGCCAGGAAGGGGCCTGCGGCAGTGTAGCCGCAGGTGTGGTGTTAGTTGGTCTCCACAGTTGTTTGACCTGTTCTAGTGGAGCAACAGCTGGACCTTTCGTCCGTGGCTGCAAGGCTGAGAGGTAAATCTGTGTGGTTTGTCCGAGTCAGTTGCTGGTGTCGCGAACCAGTCTACGTGGCTCGAGTGTGGCGGACACTAATTTAGAGCATACACCGAGTTGTGGTTTTGCCGTTTACTTATTAAGGTTGGTTTATGTTAACAGCAAGTGGTAAGTGGTATTTACAGCTTTAATATCCTGCTTAGCTTACTCTATAAATTACTAGTGTAGCCTCTGGCTTTTGTACTTGAGTTGGTTTGCTCGGTTTTTGGGGGAGTTTCCCTACTGAGCCAGTGACTTGCGAGGCTCACCCCTACTCCCTACAGGTGAAGGAGAGCAGGAGGTTTCTCTATCGTCTTCCAGTTCAGAGCTGCATAGCAGCGGTGTTGGGCCAACGCCTCCAGCAGTGTAGTTTCTTTTCTTGTTGTACCTCGGGGTATGCCCCAGGCTCTTGTACCTTACTTTGACTTTTGTTGAAATTTGGCTATGTAAATCCAATGTAGATATTGTGACATTGTGAATTCTAAATATATATCAGTGTGTTCCTTTGTATTTCCATGGACATGTGTGTCATATCCCTTGCGAGGCTACGGCTCGTTCGTGGGAGACGGAGTCGGGTCAAGCTCGTTATCGGGTTAACAGGTTTGAACGACGTGGTCCTTCACAACCACATAGTCAGCCACATTTCTTTTCATGTCTGGCCACCAAAAAGTCCTTTTTAGGCCTTGATACATTTTGCTACCACCTAGATGTATAGTAAACTTGGACTTGTGAGCCTCATCTAAAATTTGCTTTCTAACATCAACAATGTCTGGCACACATACTCTATGCTGGAATCGAATAACACCCTCCTCATCACGAGCAATGCTTGCCTTCCCTATCATCTCTTGCAGTCTAGGATCATCCTTCTGACCTTCTACCACACTATCTAGAAGAGAAAACCTGATAGTCAACTGAGCCACAAATGCTTGGCACAATTGTGACTCAACCTCTACAAAAGCACAAGCTGCATCTTCTATCATCTTCCAATCCTTCTGCATTGTTGTCCTCTTCCTGCTAAGCGCGTCGACTACCACATTAGCCTTGCCTGGGTGATAATGCAACTCAAAATCATAATCCTTTAAGAACTCAATCCATCTCCTCTGCCTCAGATTTAGCTCCTTCTGCGAGAATAAGTACTTAAGACTTTGGTGATCAGTGAATACCTCAAACTTGACACCATACAGATAATGTCGCCAAATCTTCAAAGCATGCACTACCACTGCCAACTCTAGATCGTGGGTGGGGTAGTTACGCTCATGCTCCTTTAATTGATGAGAAGCATAGACAACCACTTTCCCATCCTGCATAAGCACACAGCCGAACCCAATATGAGAAGCATCAGTATAGATCGTGAAGCCATCTGCCCCACTAGGTAGAACTAGCATAGGTGTAGAAGTCAATCTACTCCTCAATTCTCTGAAACTCTACTCACATTCTTCTGACCATACAAACTTCACTCCCTTCCTTGTAAGCTTGGTAAATGGTGCTACAATGGATGCAAAACTCTTTATGAAACGACGGTAATATCCAGCTAAACCCAAGAAACTCCGTATCTCAGATGGTGATCTTGGAGTCTCCCATTCTAGCACTGCCTTTACTTTAGAAGGATCCACAGCTATACCATCTCCTGAAATCACATGCCCAAGAAAATGAACTTCCTTCATCCAGAAGTCACACTTGCTAAACTTGGCGAATAACTTGTTCTCATCCTCTTCCTGAAGGCGCAAGGAAGCCGCCCCAGTGGAGGAGACTGTGGCGGACGTGGAGATGGAGGAGGAAGAGAACCAAGCGGCGGATATGGAGGCGGCGAGGAAGGCGCGTGAAGACGCCATGAAAACGGTAAGTGAATCGAAACTAAAACCCTTGATTGATGTGTGGGAAAGGGTGAAAACACCCCCTAGAGGGTGGATGTAGGGCGCGACGCCCAAGGAAAAAGCCGCCGGACAAGGGGATCTCCGGCCGGTCCGCGCCTGAGAACGCGACGGATCGGCCCGTCACGACACCAGGTGTCGCGACGGGTGAACAAGGCGCAACCATGTCGCGTCGGCGAAAGACATCGCGACATGGTCGCGGCTTAGCAGAGTGGCGCGACCAGGTCGTGATGCATCCGGGCGTCGCGACATGGTCGCGGCCCAAAAAACTACCGCGACCACGACCGAGAGTCCAAACTGAAGAGAGTTTTAACTGATTTTTTTGACTAACTTGCTTGCATGGAGAAATGAGGGCCCGAGTTTCCTGGCTTCTGGTGCTAGCTGTCTATTTAGCCTTCCCGGCCTTTCAGAGAGAGAGGTTGGAGGGGATGGGATTCGGTGAGGTGCTTCGCATGGACAGGATGAGGGCGGATCCCGCGCTCACCCAGGCCCTGCACAGCAGGTGGGATGCGGAGGCGGCTGCCTTCGTATTCCCATGGGGTCATATGATCCCCAGTCTAGAGGATGTGAGTCGGATCACAGGGCTGAGGGTGTATGGGAGGCCAGTGAGTGGGTTTACCTACCCCTGTTACCGGGACCTAGCCATCCGACTCCTAGGATTGACCGTAGGGCAGAGGTCTTCCCTTCTTTCTAGGGTCGAGTTGCAGGAGAGCCTGGGACTCTATGAAGTGGGGAAGAAGGTGGGGGAGACGGTCGACGGGCAGCTACAGAGGTTGACCCAGGGATGCCGAGCAGTGTTAGCTGAGGAGCCAAGGGCAGAAACAGACCAGGACCTGCGTCGTTTTCTCATCCTCTTCTTAGGCAGACTCCTATTTTCTACGAGAGGCAACGCAGTCCATTGCCGGTTTCTGCCTCTCCTAGAGGATCTGGACGACGTGGGTGACTACGCTTGGGAGGCCGCATTTTAGGCGCATCAGTTCGACAGTTTGGGCGCCTCCGAGCGACAGACATCCACGAGCGGCTTCTTCCCCTTTCTTCAGGTACCCTTCCTTTCCTTTTACCCCTTTACGTACTGCATTTGCTATAAATTGTGATCTAACTTCCTTCTCACTCTTGCAGGTCTGGGCCTACCTTTATCTCCCGGTCCTGAGGAGAGGGATCCTAGAGCGACCGGGCCTTGTGCCCATAGCTCGATGCTGGGACTCGCGTCGTGACTCTCATACCTTGAGCGACCAGCTAGCCTCTCTCCAGGACGCCATTGACAGCTACCCTCAGCTAGATGTAAGTGATCTAACCCTTCTCTCTAAGTTCAACGGTTTGAATTAATTGCTTGGCGACTAATCAGATGTGCTTTGATGTGTAGGTGGTGTGGCGGCCATACCTAGAGGAGGGAGATGAGGGACAGCCTTGGTTGGTGCAGGCTCACCCCTACTTCCGTAGGTCGGTGTGGGTGCATGCACTTAACCTTGTGCTACCTCTTCACCTGCATCTGTGCCAGAGATCGCTCGGGCTACGTCAGAGCACGGTGGAGTTTCCCAGTCGAGACCGGACCCCGAGGCCCGGTCGGAGTTTTCGGGGACTCCACGACACCACCGACTGGCGCAAGCGAGCAAGGAGCAGATCCAGAACTGAGAGCGTCGAGGCAAGCATGTCAAGTCTTCCGCTACCACAGATGACGCATACCTTCAGGCGTTCACCTTAAAGTAGGGCGAAGGTCTACAAGGGCGCCCGACGACAGGTAAAATTCTTAAACCACGACCTTGTGAATTATTTCTTATGGAATTGAGCTAATAATTTGGAAATGAAATTGCAGGTGGATGTGACTGGTGAGACTGCCTCGCTTCGGACCCTGCTCTACTCGGCGATGCAAGATCGAGAGATAGCTCAGCGGGAGGCGGAGCAGCTGGTAAGCACCTACTCAGACTTCGGTGTTTTACCAATCTCATAGCTGATTTGAGGAATTGACGTGTGTTACATGTGCATCGAAAGGAGTTGGAGAGGGTGAGGAGAGCGGCAGGAGCTGGAGCCTCTTCTTCCAGGGCGGCGGAGGGCTCCCAGTCGGATCTAGAAGACCGAATGGCGGCCGCAGTGAGGAGGGCCGAGGAGACGCAGACTGAGCTGGCCGAGCGGGTAAGTAAGATAGTGACTTTAATTTAAAGATTATTTAAACATGGCATTGAGTTGAATTCTTTTATAGGATAGGGAGCTGAGGATCGCCACTGACTGCGCGTCCCAACTTCAGGGACAGGTTGACGCCGCCACTGGCGAGAGGGACCGGCTATGCATCCGGGCAGAGGCAGCGGAGCTACTGGTGGCGGAGACGACGCGGGAGCTGGCGACACTGCGGGTGCAGAGGTCGTCAGTGGACCAGACGGAGATGGCGAGGCTGCGTACCGAGGTGACGGCGCAGCAGATTAGGATAGACGAGCTCCGGGGTCTAGTGACGACCCTAGGCCAGGCGGCTCGAAGTAGGAGTAGGAGTAGGATAGATGTGAGCGGGGCGAGCGGTGCCTCCGTCAGACAATATCTAGAAGGTTCCTCCAGTCGTAGGAGGAACGAGGAGGAGGAGAGACGCCGTCGTGGCGAGGCGAGCGTCCAGAGTGGTAGGGGTGGTGGAGAGATGCCACCACCTCCAGAGAGGTAGGAGGGATCCGGGGAGAGTGGTGGTGGACAGTGAGAAGCTTGTGAGCCACCTCCCCTTATCTTTGTACATGTGACTTATCACTTAGTGGATCTTTTATTTTATGTCAATGCTTGTGAAATGAATGATTTTGCAATTGACGCGTGTGAGATGAGATCTGAATATGAGAGAGAGGGAGATCCGAACACAAGAGAGGGAGAGAACGAGAGTACTCCGAGTACACAGATGAGCTTGCCCCAAAATTCGTTGTCTCTGTACACTTAACAAAACAGGTTAGATCTGTCATTTGGCTCAACCCCTTGCGGTAAGTAAAAATGATTTTATCTTCGTAATTGTCAAGGGGCTGAGCCTTATTTAAATAGACGATAAATAAATGAAAACAATGCATGCAAAAGGAAAATGATATATACAGACCATTTTTTTTGCTTTTCGAGATTTTCTAATTTTTTGGATTTTGAATTTTCTGAGTTTTTGGATTTTGGGATTTTCTGTTTTTTTTTCTGGGATTTTCTGATTTTTTATTTTAGGATTTTTTTATTTTTTATTTTGAGATTTTCTGATTTTTTTTGGATTTTGGGATTTTCAAATAACGACATCTTTTGCTCTTGAGTGATGGGCTATGGATCTTATTCCTCTCTTATGTTTGCCAAACAACCTCTATGTGCAGTGTGCATTTGTTTTTTAGCTTCCCTATGGCTGCTTGCCCCTAGTCATTAGCGTTCCAAATAGACCAGATACGGGGTTCTTCAGTCATTAGTGGGGATAAGAAGACTTAAAGGAGACAAGATTTGGATTTGGTGCTTGGGAGACTGACTTGTATGACTCGCAAAGGTGTATCTCATATGGAATCCATCTGTTGTCCAAAGACTTTGTGGTCATTATTTTATCCGGGGTATGCGTACGACCGGGCTCAAGGGCGTCCCGCGGGGAACTATACTGCCACTCTTTGACATGCCCCTGTTTTCAAATTTTCTGCTTCATATTCTTTTCAATTTTCACTTTACTCTTCTCTCCTTTCTTTCTTTTGAACAGACCATCTCTCTTTGAGACTTCATGAATATGAGCTACACCTTGCTAAGTCCTCAAGTTAGTGTCCTTCTGCCCCTAGACCTTGTCCGAGTAAAAGGAGAATTGACCTTCGCGTCCCATACTAGGGCTAGGCAGGAACACTACCAACTAAAGATAAGTTAGCCTTGTGGTGTCGTGTGGTGTGTGGACTGAGCATAAGGGTCGTTGACAACAGATGAAAGGAAGTAAGACATATAGCTACTAACATTCTTTTGCAAAATGATGTCGTTATTGAAAACCTTTTATTAAGGGTAGAATCTTTTAAGATACATCCCATTCCCAGGGTGAGAAAGCTCCTCACCATCGGCATTGACTAACCTGTACGCGTTTCCAGGGTACACTTCCTTAACAACGTACGGCCCTTCCCAGTTTGGTTGCAATTTTGACCTAGGACCCCCAGGTTTTATGAAAATTTGCTTCAAAACCATGTCTCCTTCTTGGAATTTGCGCTCAATTACTTTCTTTTGAAAATATCTTGAGAGTCTATTTTGATAAGAGAGCACATGATCGGCTGCATCTAGGCGCCGTTCGTCTAGGAGTTCTAGCTGTGTAAGTAACGCCTCTCGACGTTCGTCGGGATTAAGTTCTTTGTCTAGCTGAACTCTTAGCGAAGGAATGAGGATCTCATGTGGGCACACGGCCTCCATCCCGTATGTAAGTAAAAATGGAGTTTGCCCAGTGGGCGTGCGGACAGAGGTACGGTTGGCCCATAGAGCCTCAATCAATCTTTCAGGCCAATCAGCAAACTTATGAGACTCACAAGTTTTCTTGAACCGTGTCACTGTGAGGAAGAGGAAGGTGAGCAAGGTGCTCGGCAATGGCATACCCTTTAATAGCCTTCTGGACTACAAAGGTGATATCGAATTGAGATAGGAAGCTCTGCCAGCGCGCCAATCTGTCTGCGAGGACTGGCTTCTCCAAGAGATACCTAATAGGATCCATTCTAGAAATCAAACTCACCCTATGGGCTAGGAAGTAGTGCTTCATTTCTGCACTACCCATACTAGTGATGCACATGTTTTCTCCATTGTGGTGAGTTTGAGCTCGGAAGGATTGAAGAGCCTAGATAGGTAATAGACTGCCCTTTCTTTGCCAGAGTCATCATGTTGTGCGAGGATAGCTCCTAGGGAGTCCTCAATTGTAGACAGATATAGGATTAAGGGTTTCCCAGGGACAAGCGCCTGCAGCACGGGCGGATTCATGAGATAACTCTTGAGTTCATCGAAGGCTTCTTGACATTTGGCGTTCCATTCAAATTTAACCCCTCCTTTCAACAGTTCATAGAAAGGCCGACATCTTTGGAAGTGCTGGGATATAAATCTCCTTATGAACTGTAATCGACCAATCAAACCTCGAAGCTCAAATATATTCTTAGGAGGAGGCATCTCATTGATTGCCTTGGCCTGTGCGGGTCTATTTGAATCCCCCGTTTTCTAACTATGAACCCTAGCAATTTGCCTGAAGAAACCCCAAACACGCACTTCTTTGGATTCATCTTCAATTGATATTCTCGTGCACGGCAGAACACTTTGGCAAGCACGGAGGAGTATTCTCTTCGAGTCCGAGACTTCACCACAATATCGTCCACGTACACTTCAACATCTATATGAATCATATCGTGGAAGATAGCTAACATTGCCCTTTGATAAGTGGCGTCGGCATTCTTCAATCCAAACGGCATGACCACATAGCAAAAAGTTCCCCAGGGCCTGGTGAAGGAAGTTTTCTCTTGGTCCTCCGGGGCTAGACGGATCTGATTATATCCTGAGTACCCATCCATGAACGATAGAGTTTCATACCCAGCGGTGTTATCAATCAACACATCCAAATGAGGTAAAAGGAAATCGTCCTTTGGACATGCCTTATTCAAGTCCCGGAAGTCTATGCAAATCCGCACTCTTCCATCCTTTTTCATTACCGGGACTATGTTTGCCACCCACAACGGATAGAGGACTACACGGATGAACTTGGCTTTGTGTAGCTTATCAATTTCCTCTTTCATTTTCAAAGCAATGTGGGGGAGGAAACGCCTCAATTTTTGCTTAACGGTAACTGCCCCTGGCTTCAAAATTAACCTATGTTCCACCAATTCGGGGTCAATGCCGGGCATGTCGTCATATGACCAGGCAAAAGAATCCTTGAACTCCCTTAGCATTTCTATAAGCGCCTCTTCTTCCTCGGGAGGGAGATTGGAAGCTATAGTCAAGTGCATGGGGTCTTCTTCTGTTCCAACATTTACCTCTTTGGTGGGCTCGTCCACTGCCGATGTAGGCTCCTCAAACCTTCTCATGCCACTTGCATACATGTCGGCAGCGTCTTCTATCTCACCCTCTTCTTCATCCACTGGGTCTTCCTCAGTTAAGATTTAATATACTCCAAACCCATCGTCTAGCCCTTTCTCTTCGTGCTGAGCTTCTATATTCAAAACAATTGCCTCTTGGGCAAACTCTTCAACAGCTAGAAGAGCGCCACACCTTTGTGCCAGATCTAACAAAAACCTACGAGGTATGCCACTACCCTTTTTCTTCCTAGACGGGGACGAGGACTTGCTGGATTCTACCCTTGAAACTAACCTAGGGCTGATATTTACAGGAAGCTCTGGAGGAGTGTCCAGAGGTTTATTGAAAGGGAAAGAGACTTGTGTGGCAGAGCTGCATAGATCCTCCGATGGGACTGGAGGCGGAGGCGGGCCACCCGAGCTCAGGGTGCCCGCAGTAAAGTTGGGGTGTAGGGGAATAGAAGGCCCCTCACCCAGATCGCCCAAATGGCCATGGTGATCAGTGGGCACAGGTCGCTGCTCGAGCAAAGGAAGGGAAAGACGAGGATCACCGCCAAGGAGGAGGAGAGAGTGACGGGGATCGCCATCGAGGAAACGAAGGAGTGCACGGGTGACGGGGATGGCCGTCAAAAGAAAGGGAGCACCAGGACAGGGATCGCCATCTGAATGCTGAGAATGGAGGTGATGGGAATCGCCGTCAAGCAAGGGGAATGGCAGTAGGAAAAGACGGGGATCGTCGTCAAGAGTTGGGATCGAGGTGGGGAACTGGTGTTTGGAAGGAGAAGAAGGACGGGGATCGCTGTCCGATGAAAGGGAAAGGATGGAAAGACGGGGATCGCCATCTAAAGAAAAAAAGGAGAGAAGACGGGGATCTCCTTCCGACACATTATCTTGAGTGCTCTCCCTGGTTGGCTGGCCGAGAGTCTATGACATCACCTACTCATGATTTTCTCTTCATCGCAACAATGTCTACCACTTCAGAATCCATTCTCGTGCAGGAGGGGCTGAGTTCTCCACTCCTCTGACAAGTTCTTCTCGATGAGAGAATTGAAGGGAGGAAGCACACCCATTTTTTTTATTTTTTTTGTCACATATTAAACTAAGGAAAGAAATAAACAATCTTACATGCGAAGGCGTCAGGAAAAGGTCAACACTGAATCATTAAAGAAAATAGCGAAAAAGGACGAGTAAATGGTTAACGCTTCGAGAGCGTCAGGGGATAATTGGAGGATAAGAGGGGGAGAAGAAGGGATGAAAGCGAAATTATGGACAAGGATGGAAGATATAAAATGGATAGGAGGCCGAGAACACCCTGGCCAGGACTCCTTTGTTGGTTTGATGGGGTTTATGACTTCAAAATTTTCACCAGGTCCAAGCAATTGTCGCTTTGTGGTGATTGCTGATACTGTCTGTTCCATCGCCGGAGAGTATGAACTGCTATCCTCGCTAAATAGCTGACTGACTGCCGAGACAAGGTCTTCGAGCTCTTGTTCTTCTCCTTCTGCTATTGGGAACTGCACGGTATTGTCCTCCTTGAACAGGAAACTAATGGTTGAGATTAAGTCTTCCAGACCGGTTCTTCTGCCGCTGTTTCTTCAGGCCTCCTCTTTTTGCCGGGCCTCTGGGCCTCCAGAAGTTGATATGGGGACAACAGTGTTTCTGTCATGATAGTGTTGTAGCGAGGCTGTACAGGTCCTCTGACTAAATGATCATAAAGTGTCCAGGTGAGAGGGTCTTGGTCTGACTTTGGCGGAGATGAATATGCCGCCCATGGTTTGAGCCCTTCTTGGTATCCAAGACCCCTCTTTGTGAATTTCTTAGGGTCATTGATGATCTGAGTCCTCCCTTGAAGGTGGGCGCCCAAACCCTTTCCCGGCTGATACCTAATTCTGACCATGATATTCCAACCCTTGGTATTTGAGAGTGTGCCCTTCTTGATAGCTGCCACTGATGGAGATATGATCTGGCGGCTGCTTGAAAATGTGTAAGCCCAAGGAAAGTTCACATCAAGGACTGAGATAATGGGCTTGTTGGATGGCCAGAATGATGGCAATACTTTCTCGATGGCCTCCACTGTGTAAGAAGTTGCTGCACTTTTAACTTTGACTATACGACCCTGGAATGGAAATTTCAAGCATTGATGAGCTGTAGAGGGAACTGCCCCTAACACCTCAATCCATGGGCGACCCAGAATAGCTTTGTAGGTTGGATCAATGTCAAGCACATAGAAATCCACTGTCATGACAAGTGGACCCAATTCTTCTTGTAAAGAAATGATGCCATGGCAGGCCTGCCGAGAATTGTCATCGGCTGTTATAGTTGTAGGAGTGGGCTGCAAGCGGCATTCGGAGATGTTGCAGGATCTCAAGGTACTTAGCGGGCACACATTTATAGAAGCTCCGGTATCAACCAATGCGGCATCAATGGCCACTTTGTTTATGGTCAGGGTGACACATAAGGCATTTTCCTAGCCTCTGGAGGAGCCAGCTCATTGTCTGTGAAAGTAATGGTTGGCCCCTTGTTTATAATGGAAAGAACAGATGGCAGGTTGTCCGGGTTCATATCTTCACTTACCATGACCCTTTGCAGAAAGGCACTCAGGGCATCTTGGTGGGTTGGTGACCTTTTGATCAATTCAAGGATTGATATTTTTGCTGGAGTCTGATCCAAATGCTTCAAAATATCATATTGGGTCCCCGGGACCGGATTTATCTCCTCAATGTCTTGTTGCTGTTGCTGGTTGTTGGAAGGTTGGGTCGGCTGACCCGGCAAAGACACAGATGCATTTGGGTACATCCGGTGGAACATTCGCCCGCTCCGTAGGGTGAGGTTATGGTGAAGGGGAGGTGAATTGGTGTCAATGATGGAGGGGGTGGCTAACAAGGGTGCTGGCGCAGGGGAGAATGGGATGTTGAGAGGTGACAGCATAACGGGCGGTATGACAGGGTTGTTGTGGAGTGGCGAGGTAAGGGTGGCAACGGTGGGCGTGGTAGGTGTGGAGGTGATGGTAGTAGGTGTGGTAGGTGTGGCGTGGGAAATGACCAAAAGCTGGCCTACTTCATGCTCATCGCTGTAAGCCCACGCGGCTGCTGGTGGTGGATGATGGACAACAGGGTTAACTTGAGCGGGAGGAGGGGGTGGTGGAGCAGGTTGAGGGTTCGGAGCAAGTTGATGTTGTGGCATAGGGTTACGAATTATGCCGAGGTCATTCGCTGGCTACTGAGGTTGTTGCGGTTGCTGCTGTTGCTGGTACTACTGCTGGAATTGTTGTTGCTGAAAAGGTTGCTATTGAAATTGCTGCTGTTGTTGCTGAAGCTGCTGTCGCCTTTGCTGCTGCTACTGTTGTCTTTGACCATGTTGGTCTCTCAGTGTCTGGATCAATCTCTTCATCTCGGCCCAATCAATTTGATTCTGTTCATGAAGATCGTATATAATGTCTCGAAATTGGAAGCAATCTGACACATTGTGCCCTGGATGGTGATGATACACACAGTACCTTGTTTGGTCTGCTGCCATATTCCAATTTGGTTTCTCGGGAGGGAGCCTAAGAGCATTTAGAGACATGAGGGCCGCAAATATATCAGCAAGACTTTCTGGGAGAGGAGGATATTGTGCCCTCTTGGGCCCATTAGGCTTTCGAGGAGCATAGCCATTTTGGGGCGGAGGGACTTGATTGTATTGACGCTGATCTTGCTGGGGGTTCTGGTTTTGAGGAGGCGGCTGCCTATTGTTCCAGGGCTGCTGGGGTTGCTGATTAAGGGGTGCCCTACCTACCGGGCCTTGAGGGTTATTCACTACACTCACCTGCTCATTGGTTTGGATTCCCTCAGTAATAGGTCCCTGGGGCTTCTTGGGATAGCGGGATTTAGGGGCCTCAAACATAGAATGGATGGGCGAATCCTTGAGCTGGGTATGGATGAAACGGGCCCGGCTGTATAACTGGTGCATAGAAGTGATGTCGTTCATAGCTAGAATGGCACGGTAGGTGGGTGTGGCATTGGAGATCAGCAATTTAACTTTCTCCTCTTCCGGCATGGGGCATCAGACTTTAGCAGCCAAGGCACGCCATCTGTCGGCGTAGACAGCAAATTCCTCATCAGGCTTCATCTTTTCAGCCACTAGATCAACAAAAGAGTACTCGGGTCCGACCCGACCTTGAAACTACTGTAAGAACCTTTCTTAAACTATCTAAAAATCCTCGGCTTCCTCGGGTGGTAAAGAGTAGAACCACTCGAGGGCCGGACCATCCAATGATTTCTGGAACAAGTACACCATAAGGCGGCGGTCGTACTTGTGTGGGGCAGCCTCGTACACAAAATCTTTTAAATGAACATAGGGGTCTCCTACCCCAGAATAACGCCGAAAAATAGGGACTTCTGACTGAGGTGGGACCCGGAGGTATTGAAATATGGAAGAGGAATGTCCGCGGCTTTTCGCGGGTCCAATTGTCTCCTTAAGTCATGGAGCTCCTTCTTCATGGTTTTCCACTCCGCAAGGAAGTCGGAGGGGGACGAGAGAGCGGGGGTGTTCTAAGGAGTAAGACCTTTCGCGGGGAATGGGAACAGGTTCGGCCCTATAGAATGAGGAGAGCGAGGGGATCTGGGCCGAACATCCTGCACCGGGAAATTGCTGGGATCAGAAAAGTGAATAGCCTGCGGACGGAGAGGTGTAGGTCTGCCACCACGGAGGGTACGTGTGGCACTGAAATACCCGGAGCGGAGGAAGCTGCTTGTTGGTCAGAACCGTGAGTGGGAGGAGATAAAGGATGCTTGACTTTGGCAGCGGCCAGGAACTCACGGACTTGGTCCGGGTGAGATGAGGGAGGATCTGACTAAATTGAGAATGGGGGTCGTCTGCCCCTGGAGGAGAAGGAGGGCGGGATTGACTCCCGATGACGAGAGGGGGCTAAATGCGCTCGGAGAGGACGGCCGTAGAGGGTTGGCCCACATCCTCAAGGAGCCCAATGGGCAAGACATCATCGGCAAGGACCCGGAATTGATCCATACCGAACAGAGGATTATGATATAACACAAAAAATGGAGGAGGCTGACTCAGTCTACCTAGACAACGACGCATGCACCGCCCCTAGACAATTAGGGGAGATGATACAAACATGAGACAAGGCTTAGACTCTATCACAGAAAGAAGGGACTACGAGATGAGAGGGGATGCATTAAAAGCACTTGAGTTATCATGATTAACGCCCAAATTTTAAAGCACACGCTTGACCTTTAATTGGATTGATTAATGGAATATCACTCGGTCAAACGGGACCCTAATAGGTATGAACTCGAGTCCTTCGGTGTGACTAAAGATGGCACACAACTTACACGTGGGGATGGCTCAAACTAAGGGTACAACGGGTACAACCTGCCCGGCGAACAGCAACGTGCGTACGGTCACGGGGACTTACGGAGGTCCTCGGAAGGTGGCCCTAGTCAACCCATGAGTGATCGCGGGTGAGAGGACTCACTCAACCAAGGGGGAAGACCTAAACAATGGGATGAGTAGTGTATGCACGGGCCTAGGTGCCCAAAATGTATGCAATGTCTAAGCAAAGACAAAACAAGGAGACTACAGATCTTGGGTAAAGTCGCGGCGGCCAGATACGCCGCGACCCTATCGCGACAGGAAGACCCGCCGCGATACCAACTGAATGCCCAAGCCTGTAGTCACATGCAAACAGATGACAAATAGGCTAACCTAACGCATCAGCGAAACATGAAATCGCCCTAACAACACAGCAAGGATCATGGATCAGACAGAAACCGGCACATGATTCAAAAGCATTAATAACAAATGTGTACATGTAGACGCGACGTTCACCCCCCGGTGCGACCTTGTCGCAACCCCACGATCCTCCGCGACAGAGCCCGAAAACCAACAGTAAAATAAAAGGAAAAATCTGAACCCTAGCAGGATTCTAGCAATCAAAAGAGCGAGAGTACATGGCAGAAGGGCATGGAAAGGCATAGATGAAGCCACAGAAGAGAAGTGGGGCGGACAGAAGAGGAAAGGCACGAACCTTATATCGCATCAGCCACCTTAGACGCGATGCGATTGCGACGACACGATACGCCGCGTCTCGGACAGAAAATAGAAGGCCACAAAGCAGGGTAAAAACAACTAACAGGGTTCTAAGAAGGCACTTCAACAATCAAACATGGCAGGCAAGCACGCTGAACTCACGAGGGTAGCACTGAAGGTCCCACCGTGATCGCCAAAAGGTGTAATCACGGGGATTGTGTGTCCCCCAAAGATACGCAAACATGTATTAACTATAGGAACATGGAAAGGGATGTGATCGCCACCTAATATAGCTGCCAAATTATAGAATGAAGAGGGATAACTATACCAGGAAAGAAGGAGAGAGAATGGGATACGGACCTGATATCGTGACGGGGAACCCTGTCGCGATTGAGCTGAAATCGCGACGCCCTGGCAGGGCGCGTCTCTGTGTCGCGTCGCCCTAGTCCGTCGCGTTCTCTGCAATGCGGGAGAAACATGGAAGGACCTTCTTCCTGCCCTCTAGCATGCCAGAGGACAAGATCTCCTCGTGAGAACTCACTTGAATGCCTTCCAAAACAACGAAAAAAAAAACAAAGAAAGAACCCTATTAGAACAAATTAAGTGTGGTATCTATTCAACAATAAAAGAGAAAGAAGGAACATGGTGGGAACGAACCTGGGGGGTTTTTAAACCCCTAGGGTGATGAAAACGTAGGAAAGGATGGAAATGCAACCTATCTAAAGAAATATATAAATGCATAAAAGAGAAAAGAAATGATAGAGAGGAAGAAAGAGCCCTCAATGGGGCGACTACCTGGCGTGTAATGGCGCGCTTAGGTGCTTCAAATGATCCAAGATGAAGGAGGAATCGCCCTCCTCACGTTCCACGCTCAGTAGATGAAGAGATGAACAAGTTTTTGTTGAGCAACTACCCCTAAGAAAATCTAAGATTTTGATGATATAGTATATATCATGTTTTTTTGCTATAACAAAATCTTTAAATAGACTATCTACAAAATAAATGTATCTCAAAATATATATGCATACAACTGTGTGATAAACTTCATCGCCAAAAATTTTCTAAGTCCACAGACTCTCAGTACATCATACTATATCCGACTTCAGACTCCGACTGTTGACTCTTACTCCTTAAGAATCGAAGTCAAAACCATCCTGAAATTTTTCTAAGTCCATGCAGCTATACATGATTCGACTGTTCACTTTGACTCATACAGTCGAAAGCTTCATTAAATCCTAACTACATGATTCGACTGTTCACTTCGACTCATACAGTCGAATGCTTCATTAAATCCTAACTACATGATTCGACTGTTTACTTCGACTCTTACAGTCGAATGTTTTAGAAATCAATCTCAGTATCTGACTGCTAAAGCTGAATTATCTTATTACCTAAGTAGTCGAATCATTCTATTGAGTATCAGTCGAATTATATTGGTTTCTTCTGAAGAAAAATTATTCTTTCTGAAGTCGAATCATTCTATTTCCACTCTGACTTCTATAATCGAATTGTCTTCTCAAAAGTCAAATTACTTTATCAACTTCTACAGTCGAATTGTATGTTCTTATAAATTCGACTTATCTATCAGTTCTGAACTTAAACCTTTCTTAAAGTAAGTCTGATAAACTCCAATCTAATCATGTTCTTAATCATCTTGGACACAATTGTTATTAAGATCTTCATTGTTTGGATATTTTATTAGTCCATCAAATATGACATTATTTTATTATTTCTCTGACAGGACAAGAAACATTATACTTAAAATATTTATCTAAATCCTGTGCAGACTGCAGACTACTTCTGAAATATTTTTTTGAGTTTAACCTCATGGTTTTCATGTCTTTGCTCCGAATTTTCCTGGATACAATAGATACAGTGCATTTATGTATTTTCAGGCACATGGCATCTGACAAGACTCACCTACCACTGACAGACCCATGCTTTACCTTTTTAGCCTAACTGTCTGCCTACTCCTTCTATCTGAAAGCCTGTGATACGAGGTTTCCATAACTTTCTTTGTACTTCTCTGACTTACCTACCTTAAAGGTATGGAGATACTCTTCTCTTTTGTCTTATCCCCTGTGCAGGCATTTATTGGAGCACGTTTTTAGCATGTCTCTTCCACAGTTCACTCCGAAGAGAAAGAACTTATCTTCTAGCTGTAAAGACCACACCTCCTTCTGAAGATCTTGGAAAGAAGCAAAACTGAAAGACTTCTGGATAACAAACACTTCAAGACCCAAAGGATCCTAGATATCTCTTCAAACGGACATATTGCAAACGGCCACAAGCTCCAACGGCTATTTTCTAAACGGCTATTTTTCTGAAGTTTATAAAAGGAGCTCAAGTTTGAAAAGAACAACAACAAGTGCATACAAGCCTTTACTCTTCTTGAAAGCATCATTCGAATCCTTCAAGTTTTCTCAAGCTTTCCTGCAAGCACAAGTCTAAGAGCTTTACTTCAGAAAATATTCTCTGAAGTTCTTCTGAAGTTCTGTGTTGGGTGGCAACTGTAATTGCCTATTTTCTTCAAGTCCACCCTTGCATTTTCAGATAGGATTCAAGTCTCATCTCTGATCTTTTAATCCTTCTGAGGTCTGTGTTTGTTCTCAATACTGAGGCAAACACACAAGTTCTTTATTCTCTTGTGTAATTTCTGCAGAAGTTTGTTTCTGCATTTCCCCTCCTGTGTAGGGAAGGCCTTGTGAAAGGCAGCTGGTGTACCCCTGATTAGGGAAGACTTTATTTGGAAGCAAGTGGGTTTGTAATTCCTCTCAAGGGTGAGAGAAGGCCAATTTGTTGGCAGTTAGTGGAAATCTCAAGTGGTTGACTTGAGGACTGGATGTAGGACTTCCCAGTTGGAAGGGCCGAACTAGGATAAATCCATGTGCATTCATTGTGTGATTGTTTCTGCCTTGTCTACACTTGAATCACACACACCACACTAAGCTCTAACAATTTATTTAGTATTGTGCAATTTCAGAAGTAATTTTTAAAAGGGAAGAAGTCCTATTCACCCCCTTCTAGGACATTCTTAGTGCCATTTCGATCCAACAGTTTTGAGGTGGAAAATGTGAGGAAAAGAGAGGGAATGGGAGGGCTGCAAGGCTAAGTCCAGATCAGGGGAAAATTTGGCAGCCCTTCGGGGTCAAAACGGGGCTCTCCCTGCTCTGAAGGAGGTGGCCTTGCTTATATAAGAAAAGAGAGAAATAATCATGTTTTTCGTGATAATCACCCAAAATGAGAGGATATACTTGACTAATTCCGGATTGGAGAGTCCTAAGGAGGCTCTGAAGGAGACCCTCAGCCCCAAACCTCGCCCAAGGGGTTGAGAGGTTACTTGGAGATAAGGATAAGGCCATAGGAGGATAAATAGGAGGTGGTTACGTAGGCCTGCTGCCGCGACTGCAGTCGCGACGTATCGTAGGGGTGCGATCTGGATTAACGCGGTGACCTAAGCCATCGCGATTATGAGGCCACGTGCATGGGTATGCATGGGCTGTCGTGACGCACATAGGGGGCGCATCTTTGATAACGCGGCAATACGATACGTCGCGTCATGGAAAATCGATTTAGTTTTATTAATGGGCCAATAGAATGAAGAATAATGGACATAAGACTTATGGACTCATTAAAAAGGGTAATGGACGGGATTAGATGAAATTATGCTTCTTAATGGGCTCAAAGAAAGGCTAATAGTAGGCTCAAGGTGAGTGACCAACTTGGGGCTCATTAAGATGACAAGAAATGAGGTTCAACTCATAGGCCAGAACGGGTGTCTACAGTAGGTAGCCAGGATAACTTTATCCTCCTCAGCACATCTGATGGCTCGAAAGATCTTCTCAACCTCCCTCATCCAGCTCTCTGCTAAGAGTGGCTGACTCTCCCCCTTAAAGAAGGTGGAGCCATCTGTAATCATGGGATTGTGCTCCCCTTTGGAAAAGAATGTGGAAAGGAAAAGTATACGGACCGTGATCGCCACCAAGTAGTCGCCAAAGATGGGTGCGTATGAAGGACGGCTGACTACGTTGGAAAGGAAAGGGAAGAGAGAAAGCGTACCTGCTAACGCGACAAGATGATTGTCGCTACGCTTGTACCTGAACGCGACTGGATGAACGGCGCCTTCCTGGTCGCGACAGCCTTGTGGTCGCTTTCTTCTTCAGTGGATGGAGATTGAAGGTTCTGATCTTCCTGCTCCTCAGCCGGCCGAGGGGCAAGAGCCTCACGCTTTCCTTGTCTTCAGGTACCTGCCAAGATCATGCAAACAGAGAAAAAACCATTAGAAATTCGTGCATGTAGTATCTATTCAAAAGAAAAATAAGTAAACATGCACTATCATGAAAAGAACTCATGTGGGTGGGGTTTTTAACCCCTTTGGGTGATTAAATAAGGTGTGTGGTGTGTGTTCTAATGCAAATCTACGAAAAGAAAGGACCTATGCATGCATGAAAGAAGAGAAAACGTAGAGAGAAGGGGAGAGAGAAAGTGCAGCCGGGGAGAAAATGCCCTGGGGGGCAGTTCCTGGTCGTCTGAAGAAGGAGCTCTCTTCTTCGGAGTTCGAGCTCTCTTGCAGGGGAAGAAGCAGACGTCGGCCTTGCCTCAAAAGACGGAGTATCAAGAGACTTATAGGTGATTATTCTTGGAAGGGCTGTGAGAGGAATAACGAGCAAGAGTCCGGGTTTGGGTATGTATGGCTGTGCATGGGAAATTGGAACTTGGAAAGGAGGCTTTAAGGAAGGTCTCCCCAAAATTTGGAAGGATTTGGACGCAATTTGGTTGACCAAAAGAGGGAATATCCATGTATGGCATGTGTCCAAGTCATGCTCGGAAAGGATTCCCTGTATGGGGTCCAGAACGTGACGGCCATCTGGTCGCTATCAGGGTGGCGACACCTCGATACGTCGCCTTCCTTAGAAGGAAGGGACCTTAAGTCATTTTTGGCGATTTTCAGGGAATATAAAAGGCCAATTTAGGAATGCGACGTATCGAGGCGTCGCCTTTAGGAAAACCACAGGGAGGCTGTCGCCTTCAGGAACTTTCAGTATGCGGCCATGCAATGTGTCTGATCTCCAGGCGCGGCCATCGGAATGACGTACGGTTTGAAACGTCGGACTCTTGACTCAGAGATCTACAAGATGATGATGAAGAGGATTGACTTTGACCAGGAAGACCCCACCAGGGCGATGAACTGATGAAAAGGATGTCATGATCGGAGAAAGTCAGCTTGACGATGATGAGCCAACGTGGGGCATTGATGATATGACAAGGAATTTGCTCGACTTATGGGTCAGAAATGGGTGTTTACACCATCCTCTTGAACCTCTCCATGATGGACGGACCACCATGGCCATGCTCCTGGGGGACTGGAGCTAGAGCCTGAGCCTGAGACAACAAGCAACATATAAGCAACACATAACAATCATGCATTTAACAAAAACAGACTACTCCTATTTACCAACTCTAACCTGAGCCTGCAGCTGAGCCTGCAGTGTCGCCTGAGTCTGCGCCTGGGTCTGCATTGCCTGTACCAGGCCTTGCATGAACACGCCGTAGTCTACAGGTGGTGGTGGAGGAAGTACCGTGGGACCCTGGGGTGCTGAGGCATGCTGATCACCCCTCTCCTCACACCTCTGCTCATCCTCCCTAGCCTGCGCACCATGCCTACCACGGCTCGCCATAGCCTGTAAAACAATTTAATCTAGTTAGAATCTAAGTTACTTAGTCCTAACCATTTTCTTAACTATCTTTAATCCATTATTAGATATTTTTCTACATATATAGACAATTCTATAAAGACTTTGCAATATTGTAAAGATGATGACATATTCATGTACTATCTCAACATGTTGCTCTGATACTAATCTCTGTAACGACCCTCCTTATACTGGTACGATTATACCAATCCACATTGATATAAAGGGCGCCATTACAGTGGGACATTTACCCAACACAATACAATAGGCTGAGATGTACATAAATAACAAAAGAGTACAACAGAAATGAAATAAAATTCTTATTCCATCATCATTCACATAATTCCACAGTCTATATAGTGAAAGTAAAGAAAGAACAATTGTCCACATTATACATGTCCATATGAAATAACATTGTCCATAACATTGTTTACATACTATGAAAAGAAAAGAGTAAACTACGCAGCACTCCACAAGCAGCTACTCCTCTCGCTCGGAGTCGCTCCTCACTAAGTCCTCCTCAAGTACAGGGACACATGTCTCACCTGTATGTCAAAGCAAGTATGAGTCTTCTAAAAAGAAAGGCTCGGCAAGCAACCTAAGGAACATCCTTACACACATCACACACATGCTATTCTTATAATCCATAAGAGAAAATACATGGTACATGCCTCATTTCAATTTAACAAACAAACATGAACAACCTACACATACTTTCTACACATAATATATAACATGATTCATGGTTTCAAATTCTATTCATATCATTTCACAATTATACACAATTTAATCATGGGAATATGCCCATAATATCTAGCAAACCTAGCATGATATCTAATCAAATTCACATGCTTATATAACACTTATTCTCATCTTAAGCTTGCTGTTTTAACATTATTGAATCACATTCATATATTTTCACATCATTTCACATGCTATTACATTCACATAACACTTTCACATATTCACATTTCACATATTCACATTTTACACTTAATTTGTCATGACACATAGTCCGAACCACCATAAAGAAGGACACACATTCACATAACACATACACGTCACCTAGACAATACAGTGACGAATCTTGGTTAACTACGCAGAACCGGGAGAAGCCCTCTCCACCCTAACCAATGGTACTTGTCCACCTCCAGGATTTCATCCTAATGCCCATAGGATATCACATACACAATGAGCATTCCCATAGGGACTTTACTATAGTACGACTCCACAGCCTTCTATGGTAGCAGTGTCAATTTCGGCACACATTACACATTAACACTTTATCACATGGTTTACATTATTCACATGCACTATTTAACTCATTCACATGCTTCAGTTTACAAAACATGAAATTACTATTTCACAGTGGCAATTTAATCATAACAGTGCTTAATCATGTTGTAAATCATTAAGTTTTACATGGTTTAACTCACATACACCTAATCATGATTTAATACCCACGTTCAAAGCAAACAGTACCCACGGGTGTCAAAATAGTGTCAAATTGTTATCACAGACTTCTTACAGGTAATATGTCACATGTCTAATTTTTCATATTTTTGCAACAGAAAACTAATTTAACAATTTAACATATAATTCAGGTAATTTCAATGAAATATCTACTTAACATGGTAGACAGTAGAGTAGTCGGTTCTAATAGGTTCAAAGGATGAGAACAGTAACCCTAATATCATACAAATTCCCTGTGACATTATCATGCAGTAAAACAAATTTTCCAGAATTAAACACAGTCACAATATACTTAATTCACCACAACAGGAATTATATTAATTAAAACTACGCATAGAAATTCATCATACCCTCATGATATGACCTACAGACCATACCTGACCAAACATAAATTTTACAGCATGCACAGTCATCCAGAAATCCGAAATCATAATATAGACATGCTCAACATATTTCTGTGAAGAACAGAAGAACTTGGCGGCAAGGTCCTTGCCGTCAAGGTGGGTTAACGGCACACGATGTTGCCGCCAACTCAGGATCTTGGTGGCAACAAGCTTGCCGTCAATCTCATGTCTGCAGAAGTGCAAACCAAACTCCAAAAAAAGTGAGAATTGGGGTTCCAGAACACGAGTAAAAATCTGAAAAAATTTCTAGGACCTAGGGGACATGTATAGGGATGAGACCCATCGATTACTTGCCTGTGAATAATTCTCTAAAGGGATTAATTAGTCGCAGAAACTCTCCTCGGCCAAGCCAAGAAGATGCAGAAAACTCCTCCCAAATCCGGTCTTTTTGTTGATGTAGATCGATCTCCGAAGTCGGGGAAGATTCACCAATCCAAGGAGCACCTCCCAGTCGATGTAGATCGCCGAAAGAACCCACACACGCCGGATCAAGCTTTGCAAACGCACTGGTTTTCTCACAAGGAACCCTAGTTTTCCTTTTTTCCAAAAGGACCTAATCTCGCCCCAAAAACTAGGTGTTTATAGGGTTAATGGGTCAGTGTATGCGTTACATTAGGTTTCCTACTGTTGGGGGGTAGTTTCCTAAACAAGAACCGGAGAAAACACAACCGTTTTCAGATCTAGAATCGCAACATAAACGGAGAAGTAAACGGCCACATTACTGTCATTAACAAGAAGTCAGCGTCCATCGATTTGGACGTCAAGATGAAATCAACGGCACACTGGTTGCCGTCGACCTGCCCTTAACGTCAAGGGATGTTGACGTTAACTGGGATTTCGGGCAGATAACAAAAATATCTATAAACATACATACACACATTAAGTACATACAATATACACAACATTATTTAAATACAATATGCACAGAATTAAATAAAGATAAAATGTACAAAAATAAACATATATATACATATGCACATAAGTAAATAAATAATTATAATATGCAACAAATCAAATAAGCATAATATGACAAAATTCGAGGGCCTTACAACTAGGCATGCTAATAATTGTTTGCTTCTTTTAAAACAGAGATAAATTAGCAACGCCTTTTGACTCAAGTACAATCAAGTCTCAGATGAAATAATTTGGTTGCTTGGTGACACTAATCATTGCTCTGCAATTTTCTTTAAAATTTTTCTTTTTCCTAAAAATTTCATCCAGTCCTTTCATTACTTTTCATTAGGTGGCAAATAGTTTTTTCCTTTGATAGATCATAGACTTGAGTTGTTAAGATATTATTCTTAGCATGTGTTAAAAACAAAACTTCAATATCACATATGATATAAAATTCAAGACACTCAAGTGTCAACTTAAAGTGTTTTGCAATAAAAGTTCCAAAATAAGAATTGAGGATAAGGATAGACACATGACTCTTAATCTTATTTTTCATCTTATGGTTAATCTAAGAGCACAAGTATTCCAGATATTTAAAATTTTATTTCTCATATAAGAATATCAATGGAACCTTGAATGGATTTAAATGAAACATGAAGAGATCAAAGATGAGCCAAGAATTTTAGAAGCATGTACAATCAATTAAACCCAAGCATGTTACACCCAATATTTTTTATAGGCCACAACCCACACAACGCATTTCTAATGTCACATGTTATTTTTATGGCAGGCATGGTCATATGAACTACAATTGCTTTTTAAAGAAAAACAATGCAAAAACTCAACCTTGTGTGAATTATGAAGAATTTGGTCCCTTCTAGGACTAACATTGTTAGACCCAAAACCATTTGGGTACCAAAGAAATCCACTTGAGATCCTTAGTTGCAGGTGCTTTGGAGATTTAAATGTGATGAACCTCAAGGTTAAATTCCAGGCACCTGTAATGTTTTGTGAGTATCATGCAATTTTGTTTATTTTTTTACACCTTCAAGGTAGGACATGAATACTCATGTTAACACTTTCATGCTTAATTCATTCAGTTTTTATCAATTGGTATCGTTGTTTACTTCTATATTTTGATAAATCTCTGATAAATACATAAAAATAAAAAACACAAAAAGAGTCTTAGAGTTTAGCGTCCATTACATGTCTATCCATTGTATGCTTGCATGTACATTATATGTAAAGACACTCCTTGATTATTTCTATGTCCTAATACTCCCTTGCTATTTCTATTGCATTAGCTTGAGATTTAATGCACATCAGTTCAGCCACTAAGGGGCTTAATTAATTTGATATGTGCATATATTAAGGGGGAGCCAAATAGTTATGCATTTAACTTACTTCTCAACATACATTTGAAATTGAAGCCAACACACTAATGCACATGTTTGTGATTAACGGATATCACCTTGATGATAGGTGGAAATTTCTCTTAACACTGTGTGATGCCTAAAATCCACCTAACTTGTAGTAACTCATGAGGAAAATGCTACATGTCCCAAAAAAAGAGGAACTGGGCTTAGTAACCCGGTTTTTCCACTGAACAAGTGAGGAGTCTCGCGTCAAACGACAATACTTTCCTTAAAAAATAAATGAAAAGAAATCAAAAGAATTTGACATCATTGGTTTCAGAAGTAAAAAAAAAAAAGGACAGTGTGATTGCTAAAAATCGAGGGTCTATCCTGCATGGGTAAGATTGACAATATCCATCAGTGTGAATTAGAAATTCTATTTATCATTATGCGTGATGCATATTAATCATATCTCACACATCACTTCTAATGATATTTAATTTTGAATGGGTCTTGAGAACTTGATTAAATACATGGGCTATATAATGGGTGCTGCTTAGAGCATGCACTCCCATAATCATTCCCTTAATGAATTCTTAATGTACTATATTCTTGAGTTCAATTGCATCTCTTATCCCTATTACCACCCACTTTTTGATGTTGTTAAAAAGGGGGAGAAAATATGTTGAGAACATATGTAGATTTTATATTCTGGTTTGGGGAGAGATTGTGCAAAAGAAAAGGGAGAGTTTGCAGTATCTTTGAAAGGGGGAGTCATATTGCATGGCTGAATGCTTGCATGCATGTAAAAAAAAAAAACAATCATCAATCTCAAATTGGCTGGCATATGAATTTGAATGTTGTGTTTTGTGTGAAAAATCTACAAGTGTTTTGTCATCATCAAAAAGGGGGAGATTGTTGTACTATGTAGATTTTGATGATCACAAAAACACTAAGTTTAACTCATGTTGATAAAATCACAAAAACACTAAGTATAATTCATGTTGATGACCCAAGTGTTTGAATTATTTATATTTGATTTGAGGGTCTAACTTGTGTGTTAAGTGTGCAGCTAAGTATGTCAAAAGTTGCACATGAAGTGGACTTCACAAAGGTCAAGTCTTGGACAAAGCTGGAATAGAAGAATGACTTGATTTCTGAACTTTTGCAGGAAATTGGTCGACCGACCTGAAGAAATCGGTCAACTGACCTAGCCAGTACAAACTACTAGTGTGACAGTCAGAAGATCAGATGACCGACCTTCAAGAATCAGTCGACCGATTATGGGAAGCCAACCAATTAATAAAGGGCTTCCGATTGGTGAAGTAAGACTCCAATTGATTGAAGAACAAAGGGTCAATCAATTGAAGAACAAAGGGCCAATCGATTGATGATCAAGCAGGAAATTGAACGATCGATTTGAGATTTTGGTTGACCGACCTACCTAGTGAAGACCAAGCTTTCGATTGCTGAAGGAAATCGGACGAACAACCTAGCCAGTGCAGTTTGGTGTTGGGGCAGTCACAAACTTGAACGACCGACTTGGAAAAATCGGACGACTGATGCGGTGTTGTTTCTGAAGCAATAGAAGAAAAAGACCGGTCGTGAAGCTAAGTCCAGAATTGAACGAGCGACCTGGTGAAATCGATCGACCGATTACGGGAACGCTGGTTCCATATTTGGATAGGCCTCTTTCCAAGTTTGGATTTGGACGAGATTTTCTTGTCATCCATAGCCAAGATCAAGCCTTTGGCAAGTTTATATATAAAGAGAGGCCTTTCCATGTGTGTAGAGAAGAATACATATAGTTGGAGAACGATTTGCACCAAGGCTAGGGCGAAGGACGAACCAGCAGACCATAGTACTTTCTAGATGATTTCTTCAAGTGTTGTTGTGCAAGTTCAAAGTGTTTGATGTTTAAAAGATCATGCATCAATAGTGCAACGTCCAGGAAAGCTTGTGCAAGCTTTTGTGTTCTTCTCCGATGTTTCTCAACCATGCCTAAATAGGAGAATTCTAAACTACGAGTTTTTTTATCCTTCTTCTTTTGTTATTGGGTTGAGATTTGTACTTCAAGTATATTACACAAACATCCTTGTTGTGTGTGTGTGTGCTCTGTTTGTGAGCACATCTTTAGTTGGTGTGTAGTACGTGCGACACATACACATCGGGTTGTCTCATCTCTGGGAAATGAGGTGTTTGTGTTGTCCCCGGAAACAACCGTGTTGTGAGGGTTTACGCTTGTACCTGGGAAACAAGTTAGTAGAAATCCTCGCAGGGGTGTGGGGTGTAGACATCCGATTCTGGCCCATAAGTCGAACCACATTTCTTGTTCTCTTAATGAGCCCCAAGTTGGTCACTCACCACGAGCCTATTTGTTAGCCATGTTTTGAGCCCATTAAAGCCCAATTCTTAGCTTATCCCGTCTAGTCATCATTTCCAGAGTCCTTGTTCTAGGGTTTCAACCCTCAAACCCTAACGCGACGGCCTTGGAGGTCGCGTTCATGCCATTTTAACTGATTAAAACCCTTAGATAATTGATTATTTTCCTAAATAATCGATTAAATTTTCAATATAATTGGTTATCCTTAACGTGACGGATCGTGGCGTCGTGTTAGCTTAGATCGCGTTCCCTTTGGCCGTCGCGACAGCCCATGCATATCTGTTCACGTGCCTTCATGGTCGCGACCCCCTTGGCCGTCGCGACAAGCTTTGTCGCGCCCCTACGACCCATCGCGACATGGTCTGCATGCGCTGGCCTCCGCAACCACCTCCACTTTATCCTCCATTGGCCTTATCATCATCCAAACAACTCCCCACAACCTCCCAGTTGCAGTTTGAGGTTCCATCCTACCTTGGAACCCTCCTAGGACTCTTCCCATGCAGATTTACATGACTTTTTATTATTTGCATGGGTCATTATCACTTATGGTTCCCCTTTCAGAGGAAGAGGAAGAGCCCATTTTGCCACGAAGTGCTGCCAAAATCTCTCCAAAACTCTCCCTTAGCTCGTGGCCTTCCCATTTCACCCATTTCTTCATTATTCTCTTCATCAAGTCATGTCTCATTCTTCAAGTATGGAGCTTGGCGGCTGAGGAGGCGGCTTCCACACTCTTCCAAGGCTGTTGCATGACCAAGGGCATCATCCCACAGCCAAGGAGTCGCCCTTCGGGCTCTTTCTTCCTTCCCTCTTCTCATTTCCCTTTCATGCATGTTGTTACTTTTCTTTTTAGATAGGAGCACATATTCCTTTCCCATGTTTTATACAAGCCAAGGGGTTTAAAACACCCCCAAGGTTCGTTCCCTCCATGCTCTATCCTTTTCATTTCATTTTGAATAGTTACTTCACTTAAATATGGTCTATCAGGGTTTCTTCTTTGTGCTTCATTGTTTTAGCAGGTACTTACGCAAGGATAGACGAGGAGCTCTTGCTCTCTAGCCGACTGGAGAGCAGGAAGAAGGTCCCCCCATTTTTCTCCCATACTGTAGAGAACGCGTCGGCCACTTGCATCGTGACAAGGAGAACGCGCCCTATCGGGGCGTCGCGATAGCCATCGTATCGCGATGGGTTGACACATCGCGACATCAGTAAGTGCCCGCTTCTCAGTCCCTTCCCTAGCCTGTCCTTTTTCTGAAAGCGTTCTTATGTCTCCTCCATGTTGCTTTGTCATGTATACCCGCGTTTCTCTTGCTAGAACCCTGCTAGGGCTCGGGTTTTCCTTTCATTTTCACTGTTTGTTTTCGGGCCCTATCGCGACGGGTCGGGCTGCCGCGACCTTGTCGCGCCGGAGGAGGAGGTCGCGACTATAGGTACGTTTTGTTTGTTATTGATTTCTGTCCATGCATCAGTTTCTGTCTGTCTAGGGAGTCTTCATCTAATGTTTACTTTGTTCCATGTTGTATTGCGCCTTAGGTTAGCCTGTTTGTTCATTGTTTGCGTGTAGCTATAGGTTTCTGCAATCTGTAGTTATCACGACCGAACCCTCGGTCGCAATAAGGTCGCGACGGATACGGTTGTCGCGACTTCAGCAGAGACCTATTAGTTACTGTTTGTTAGTTTAGGATAGAATTTGCATGCACCCCGGTGCCCATAGGCTCATGCATACACTATTGTTCCATGTAGATAGGATTCCTCCTTGGTAGTGGAGACCCTCTCACCCGCGAGAACTCGTGGGCTGACTAGGGCCTACTATCGAGGGTATCCGTAAGTCCCCGTGGCCGTACGCACGTTGCGGTTGTCGAGCTGGTTTGTACCTGCTGTGATTGAAATAGCGCAAGTTTCCAAATATAGCACAAAGCAGGATGGCTATAGCGCAAATAGCACAATGTATAACGATAGCACAACGAGCATAGTATAGCACTTTGATTGTCATTTAGATAGTCGAGATAGATAGCACTTGAGTGTAATGCCAAACACTCCGGTCAATTAACTCCCGCGGGCACTAGCATTTTTTGGGAGCACCTCCCAGGACCAAACCGGGATTTTTAATATTTCCAAGCATTAGTTATATTGTTTATCTTTAGACAATCAGTCAATGGCCAATAGAGAGTATCAAGAAATAGGCGAGAGTACGAGATGAATAGATGAGATAGTAGAGAGAGTGTGAATAGATGAGCGAGTAGAGTATAGATGAGAACTAAAGGGTCATTGCACATAAAACGTCGATTAAACGGGTGATAGTAACAGTTGCACAACACGCACAATTGGTGTCGGCAGTCAGGTGGAATTCACTACCCTTCCACTAGCCATGTTATGCACAGGTCCAGAGGTCCAGCGTGATTCAAGATAAGAGAGAGAACTTCTACGGCCGTTTGGATCATATTGATCCTTAAAGGTGTTATGGGTGTTAGGGTACAACCAGCTCGGTCTCCATGAGGGAATCCACAGAGTACGGAGTCTTACGGAGGTCTTAACAAAAGGTCCCTTGTCTACCAGAACGGAATGTCTGATAGAGAGATTCCAACTTGTCAAGAGAGTAGTGTGTAGAGAAAAACAAGTTGCTCGACGTTCTAGAGGAATTCTAGAACAGTGGAGTGGCGATATCGGTGTTCCAAAACCACGTAATAAAGCGGAAATAATGTCATTAATACTATTGGTGAATAATGTGCAATTATTGAAGTCATTTACCAGATAAGTTATTCAAGTATTTTCAGCATGGTCTCATGGCAAAGATAATCGTTTAGAGGGTGTGCATGTGTATGAAATCATGAGAGCATGAAATAATCGTAGACAATAGCTTTTAAATTTAAGAAACATGTAATTATATCAAAGTATTTTAACATGGTCGATTACTGTTCATTACACATTGTTACAGGTCATAATCATGCTTAACCAGTCTAAATAACCCTTTAAATAACACAAGATTAGCTGCTGGAATAATGCATGTAAATCACGACGGGTATGATGGTCGCGTTTATCAGGCGGGCAGAAAAGCGACGACGGAGACCGTCGCGTTCATGAAACCCTAATTGTTCAAATGTCGCAATTCCCCAGCGGCAAAGAAAAGATAGTGAAACGCGATGACCTTGGCGGTCGCATTTCAGAAGTCTTCTGATAGGTCAACGGCGCACAGTTTGAGGCGCGGGACGTGCCAAAATGCATCAACATAGGCTGACACTTTTCAGGTAATCGTGACGGCCAAGGCCGATGCGATACCAGTCACTTGAATCGCGTCGCCTGGCTCGGTCGCGATTCAAGCTTCAAACCGAAAACGTAGTAAACATAAAGCGAACATCATGCAACTCTTATAACTCCCAAACTAGGGCACTAGGGACAAAACGATGAACATGAAACTTGTAGAGGACATCAAGTAGAAGATAACTATGCCTTTGGACCGAATCAGTTTGGTTTTGTTAGGCGTGCAAACTAGCATGAACAAGAATCGACACAGACATGTGCAATGATGGGAAAACGCTTATAACTCGATGGTTACATGATGGAATTTGGGAAAATCACTTGAAAACGAAAGTAGACAAGATGCACTACAAGATAGGGTGAGTTAGATTTGTCTTTGGCCCGAGAATACCTACCTTTGTGAAAATCAAAGTCTGGTTTGTGCACAGGTCGTAGTAGAGCACGATTGGGGAAGAAGCTCCATTCTCCAGCCATTCTCCTCTGTTCCTGGCGCCCTAGCACAGCCTCCCATGACCCCAACACCATGTAGAACCTTCCATCTTAGTCTTAGGATGAATACTTATAGGTCTAGGGTTTATTCCATGTCCTAACATAACTAGGAAACATGGGGTGCGGTTCTAGCTAGCTCCCTTCCTTGTTTTGATGATCTCCCCTCCCAATTGGAGTGGGATTGTCATTAGATGATGCTTGCCATGGTGGGTCACGAATTTGATTTCCTTTATTGGCTATTTACCATGGTTTAAATCCCTCATTTACCCTTTTCTATTTTCCCTATAATTATGGTCACGAATTTCTTGGGTATTTTCCTCTTAACCCATAATCCAACTCCTAATTTGGCCCATTAACCTTTTAAGTAAGCTAATATAACAAGCCCCTTACTTTTTAATGTTTATCAGGTTTTATTTAATTCATTTCCTTTAATTACTTTTAGTATTTATTTATTTTATTTTAAAAATAACGGGTTGCTACACTTGATATACTCCTTCTTATCTTACTGTTCGTTCTTGTGTGTTAGAGTCTAGGTTTTGTTTATTGGTCGTATCGTCTCCCCTAATTGCTTAGGGGTAGTGTATGCGTCATTGTCTAGGTCTATCGAGTCAGTCTCCCCAAACCATTGTATTATACCATAATCCTCTTTTCGGTATGGACCATTTCCGTGTTCTTACTGGTGAGTGTCTACCCATTGGGCTTCTGGAGGATGTGGCCCAGCCCTCTGCGGCCACCCTCACGGGGCATATCCAGCCCCCCACTAGTGTTGACGATCGATCTCGCCCCCCTTCTCCTTCCGAGGCGGATGACCCACAAGCACAATTCAGTCAACTCCTTCCCCATCTGAGCCCGACCCAAGTTCGGGAATTTCTGGCAGCAACCAAAGGCAAGTGCCCCCTTTCTCCACCCTCTCATAGCTTTGCTCAGCAGGCGGCCTCCTCTACCCATGTTGCCTCTGCGCCGCATGTACCCTCTACTGTGGCCGATCTCACTCCCCTTCGTATGTGGGCCATTCACTTCTCAGAGCCCAGCTACATTCCGGCATGGGAGGTTTGGCCCAAATCTCCTCCAATTTATACGTATTATCAGGCCGAACACGACACTCTTCTCCGTGAGAGGTCCTATTCTTTGGGGCAAGCCCGCTCCCTTGTTCCCGCTCACCACGTCTCGTCCCCTTCCGATTTCCTTGTGGAGTGGACGTCCATGAAGAGGGAACTTCATGATCTTCGAAGGCAACTAGACCCCCGGAGGCGATAGCAGCCACCACCACAATAGCAGCAGTTCCAGCAGTAGCAGTTCCAACAACAGCAACTCCAGCAACCCCAGCAGCCACAACAACCAGCTCATGACCTCAGCATAATCCGAAACCCTATGCCGCAACACCAGCTCGCACCAAATCCCCAACCTGCTCCACCACCTGCTCAAGTTAATCCCATCATCCACCATCCACCACCAGCCACCACTTGGGCCTACGATGATGAACACGAAGTAGGCCAATTATTGGATATCTCCCACACAACCATTGCTTTCCCCACACCCAATGTTGCCACAATCACCTCACTGCTCTACAACACCCCATCATGCCACCCATTAGTCCATCACCCATTAACATCCCACTATCCCCCACGCCAGCGCTAATAATAGCCAACCCATCCATCATCGACGCCACCCCACCTCCACTACAACACAACCTCACCCTCCGGAGCGAGCGAATGTTTCACCGTATGTATCCCAATATATCTATGTCTATGCCGGGTCAGTCGACCCGCAACTCCAACTCCAACAACCAACAACAACCACAAGATGTCGAAGAGATAGATCCGGTCCCAGGGACCCAATACGACATCCTGAAGCATTTAGATCAGACTCCTACAAAGATCTCCATTCTTGAATTAATCAAGAGGTCACAGACCCATCAGGATGCCTTAAGAACTTTTTTGCAAAGAGTTATGGTAAATGAAGACTGTAGACATGCGAATTCGACTCCACCGCGGGCAAATTTCATATTGCGCCATAATGCCACAAATGGCCCTCATATTGCCTTGCAAGAGTGTTTTCCCAATATTTATGGATCTCACCCATTCTTCCCCGGTGCTTCTCCTCCATCTCCAAGGCTCGCCGGCTGATATAGGCAATGTTTTCAAGTCACGACGGGTCTGGTGGGCGCGTTTCAAGTCGCGATGGGTCTGGGGGACGCATTCGGAAACGCGTCCCACATGGTGGACGCGATTCCGTTGATTCCCATTGTCACGCCAGGCATGTTGGACGTGACTAGGTCAAATGGTCCTTATCGCGATGGCCTTCTGCGACGCGACAAGATTTGCTTATTTTATTTACGAAATATGCCCAAATTGCATGTTTATGAACGCGTCCGTTGTGGGCGATGCGATTATGATTTTGCTTTTGGTAGGTTTTATAAATAAAATATGGAAATACTTTATCGTGTCGTGCCGTGCCAACGCATTTCAAATCAGAGACGCGTCGGACCGTGCCGATGCGATTAGGCCCTAGGCCCCAAAAGTCGTCGCACTCAAGTGCCCGTACCTCGAATCCCGACGAATCTCTGAATCGCATCTGCCTAAGCCGCCGCGATTAGATCCTAGGCCTGAACCCTAGACCCCTGGAAGTCACTGCATTTATGAGCCCACGTGCCAAAATGAATTCGCGGTGGGGTAGGTCGATGCGTTTCAGAAATTGCGGCACGCTGTCCCGACGTGATTCTGAAGGTGGCCGCAGGCTATAATCATCATGCTATTGTCAAATCAAGCCGGAGATGCGGCGCTTCTTAATCGCGGCGGCCATGGCAGACACGTTTCCAATCAGAGACGCGTTCGCTGTAGCCGACGCGATTTGAGTCTGTGTTGCCTATAAATACATACCCGAGGGTCAGTTGTTCAGGGGGTCCATTCATCACGATGAAGCCCTGTCGGATTCTCGCCTCGACTCCCGAGCCAAGGAGAAGGCTCTACCATTCCATGCCTTCCTCCTTGGAGTTCGGAGTCGGCGTCATCCTTCACGCACTTCGGAGCGAAGCGGGAGCGTCTTCCTCCTCTTCTTCCTCCGTCCATTCCGACAGCGCCGCCGCGCCATCCACCATTTGGGGAAGCACCCCCCCCCCCCCCCTTTCTCTTTCTCTTTGTTTATCCACCTCCTCCGGGCCCCACGTGGCCCCCTTATACTCTTTTTATACACACACACACACACATCTTTAGGGCTTAAAAGCCACCACCCAAGGTGTGTTCTTCCCCATGTCATTCTTTTCATTCTTTATTTGAGGATTTGTATACTACCGCGGCTAATCCCCTTTTCCTTTTCATGTATGTTTTGTCAGGGCAATCAAACGAGGAAAACACATATCCGAATTGCTTAAATGATCATTTCATATCATGCATATCTTATGGGGGTATGAGTCAAAAGAATCTTTGAGTGAAATGCTGAAGAAATATTCTTTCATATCTGATTTATCAACAACTACCATTCAGTTTGTTGACAAATGTTCTTGCAAATAAATTCCTCACTCTCACATTGCATTGGCATTCTTGGTATATCAAATGGTGATTTGAAGAAAGACAAGTCAGGCTTGTCTGAACACTTTCACTATGCGTGAGTATATGTCTCCGCCAAGTATCAAGATCCTTTTATGCAATTGTTGAGGGGGAGTATTTGTTGAGGGGAGTCACTGTCCATCTTCACTCATTTCTTATTGACTTTTGTTTTCCATATTGAGCTCAAGTATCATAATTTTTGAGTCATTATGCTATTTTCTTATGAGAGAATTAAGACATTGAAACTAAACTCATTGTGTATTTAGTTTAATTTCAAAGATTCATTATCATTTCAAGGTTAAGCAATCTTAATACTGAATGTTTTTAAAATGATTTGCAAAACACTATTATAGGCACATGAGTGGCTTTAATATTTCACATGTGTATGTTTAAGCTTCATTTTTACCACATGTTAAGAATAATTTTTCTAAATTCGTAGTCAAGACTTTTCTGGTCAAAGCAAACATATTCCTGCAAAACATCAAAAGAAAATGATCATCAATCTTGACAGATACAAACAGAGCAATGCAAATTCTTAACCACTGAGTAACCGGGCCATTTCACCTAAAAAGTGATTTGTTTTGCGTCAAAAAGTGGAAATCAAAGTTTTTAACTCTGTATAAGATAATGAAAGTTAAACCACTGAGTAATCAGGAGATCTTGCATCTAATCAATGTGATCTCTTGCACTGAAAAGTGAGATTTAACTAATTTATTCTTGTATTCTTTCCCAGTTAAAAATGAAAGAAAATTAAATTGACAGGATTGAAAAGCTTAAGACCTTCATAAAGTTCATGTATACTGAGTTTAGACCTATTATTCTACATTGTGTTAAAATTAAAGCTCCTAACATCCTTGTTAAATATTTCTGCTCATTCATATAGGTCACTTTACTTCACATTTGCATCATTATTTTAACTCCATTCATATCATTATATTTTGCTATGCTTTGTGTTGAGTGTGTCTTGGCTATTAAACTTTATTGCACAATACAAAGAACAATAATCTCTCTCATATGTCAATATCACTTTGCCTCATTTATTTTGATCGTTTCTGACCATTCATTTCCTACATTTCATTTATTGATCTCCTACAATCTTTGTTTCTCTCTCTTATCTATCTTTTTGATGCTGTCAAAAGGGGGAGAAAGGTCTCTAAGGGAGAAAGTTCTTTAAAGGAGGAGAAAGTATATAGGGAGAAAGTTCAAAGGGTGTATATGGTCAAGGGGAGTTTTTGAAGTTAAGGGAGTCAAGATATTGGGAGATTGTGCATATGTTTTGTCATCATCAAAAGGGGGAGATTATTGGGTTGAGTGTGTTTTGGAATTTCCTAAAATTGTATTTTAATGATATCCAATGAACATCACTCATACTTTGATTTTGATGATGACATACTTTGATTTTGATGATGACATATTGTGATTTTGATGATGACATGTTGAACATGTTATACATTTTATACATATCACAATAATGTTTAAACAATATGTTTTTTATGTTTAATATCTCATATTTTAATGATAATGTCTTGTACTAATAGCTTATGTGTTAAATTTTCAGGAATATCCAGATTTTGTCATGGTGGTGTCGACACACTCATTGATGGTGTCGACACTGGGTCAGAATCCCTGAAGCAATTTCATGAAGACAGGGTCAAGTGTGTCGACACAGTCTCTGGTAGTGTCGACACTAGATCCAGTCTCCAGAAGACCCAGTTGCCAGACTGGGACAGTGTGTCGACACAGCCAGTGAGTGTGTCGACACTAGACCCAACTCCTAGAAGACCAGTTTTGCGCAAATGGGACAGTGTGTCGACACACTCAGTGACAGTGTCGACACACTCCGACTGGAATTTCAACTTATGATTTTTCTGGACACGTGGCCGCTTGGGGTTTAAGAGATTTGACCTAGATTTCCGTGCCCATGCACCCCAAGGCACCTTATGGACATATGGGGCTATAAATACCCATGATCCTTGTACCCCAAATGGAAGAGAGCCCATACACTTCCAGAAGAAGCTTTTTGGAGGCAAAAGGGGGCTTTCCAGATCTTGCTCCATCTCTAGAAGTTGCAGGCCATCCTTTCAAGGGGAAGGACGTGGGAATCAAGGGGAATCTCTGGAGAGAAGGTTGCTGTGCTAGGCAAGGGAGCAGATCCAACTGAAGAGGAGGAGGAGAAGAAGGATTTCTGGCATTTCAGATGCCATCAAAGCAGAGCATCGCCAATTGAGGAGAATCTCCATCGATTTCCATCAAGGCTCCTCAATTGAAGTGTCTGCAAGGCCTCTTCATCGAAGAACACTCATTCTACATCCATTTCTCTCACTTCAGAGTTTGTTCTTCCTTATTTCGTCTATGAGATTTGTGCATGAAGTTCTGCACAAATTTCTGTGTACGAATCTGTCTTGAATCAGATCATTGCTAGAGGATCTGATCTCTTTTGTGTTTGATCTAGCTTTTATACTGTGAGCCGTCGAGCTCTGGTTTGTGAGTCGTCGCACTCACTGTGTGGTTTGAGCCGTCGTGCTCAATTTGGAGTCGTCGTGCTCCAGTTGTTGTTTGAGCCGTCGCGCTCAGTTTGTGAGTCGTTGAACTCAAGGTTGTGTGTTGAGTCGTTGTGCTCAAGGTTGTTTGGAGTCGTCGTGCTCCAGTGTGTGTTGTACTCAAGGTTTTGAGTAGTGTGGCCTCACTATGTGAGGGGTGGACGTAAGAGTCACTGGAAGTGATTTTCGAACCACCTAAAAATCTTCTGTGCAGTGGTTTGAATTGTGGTTTGACTTTGTATTGCGCTAGATGCATGCATAGGGATTTCGTTCACACTTATAATTGTTTTGCTCACACACACTAATCACACACAATCTACACACACCCACACTTCAGATCAGTAAATTGTTTGGGTGAATTGATCTCTGATTCGAAGTAATTTTGAATTGCTTAAGCTTCCGCATTAATTGGTGTTAGATCTATTCAACCCCCCCTTCTAGATCTGATCCATCCACCTATTCGATCCTACACGTTTATCATTGTCACGCCCCGATATTTAGCAGCGGAATAAATACCGGGGGACGTGAACGATACAAACCGGCGTATCACAGTTGAATAGTGCAGAGTCACAATCGAATATAATAACACATTCAAGACTATAATATGGTCACCAAAAGTATACTTTATTTCATTCCATTCAACTAGATACAACCACACATAAGAAGAATCAACTGAAAAGGGGTTTATTATCCAAATAACAAGGTTTCTCTAATACATCAACTACTCAACCGTCTATTTCTAAATTGTCATCTATTTCTAGGACGGGTGCTCGTCACTCTTGCCCAGTCCCATCTGACTCCACTGGTTCTTCATCACTACCTGAAAAAGGGCAGGATGATAGGGGTGAGCGAACTAGCTCAGTAGGATTTACATCTCAATAACGTGCGGGCACTAATATACATGATTAACATTTTAAATAGGCAGATATGCACATGAATATGATGACAATACATGCTTTTCTAACAAGTTGAATAGCAAAGTAGAACGGATATCATATCAGATCAAATGTCGAGTTTCATATACAATGGACAGATATTTCAAGAATAGAATCATGTCAGAAGAAATTGGCCATATTCAAGCAGAGCTCATGTGTTCACAAGAACAAACGTATCATATCATGTCAAGTCAAACTTATCAAGTCAAACAGGAGGCACATTTTCACAATCTTGCATGTCAGTTGTGCTATGCCAAGCACCAAAGTCCATACTCCCGCGGTTAACAAGTACGTTGGGGCACTCCTCCCCAGGACCGGACAGGGCCCCTATTGCACAGGCATTGGATCAAATTTTGGACCGGAGTCCCACGTTGTGCCGAACAAACATATTCATATTATGGCCACAGAGTTTCAATGACAAGCTCATAGTAAAAAGAACATGATCATTCATACAGTCAAGGAATGACAAACAGCTCAAAAGAACAAGGCAGGATAACGACGTATCTTATGTTTCATAGTTCATTAATGTCTTGACGTGAGGATGTTTCTAAAGACAGATCATATGTAGAACATGTACTTTCCTAACATGTATGCATATGACAAATAATCAATTGAACACTGGAAAACATGTAGCCATGAAACTCATATGCAAATCATAACATTAACACCACTAACATGTTCATACTAACATGTATTTATCCTCACATTCATATCATATTCTTATCTTATCAATTGACAATAAGCAAGATCACAAGATAATCCAATGAACATAAGGACAATCAGGATTACACATTAGAATCATATTCGTATCATTACCATTTTCTTCAATGGGTTGATTTATTTTAGGTCCATGCATACTATATAACATCATGCACATGCTAGTAGACATCATGAGATGATTAGACCTAAATCATGCAAATTTCTTGTAAGGTAGTGTCGACACTAGATCAAGTGGTGTCGACACCATGCTCCAAACACAAGATAAAATCATGCAAAACTGGTCAGGTAGTGTCGACACTAGTTCAGGTAGTGTCGACACAGTGCATCAAATACAAGGCAAAAAGGTCAAGTAGTGTCGACACTAGTCCAGGTAGTGTCGACACTAGAGACAGCTCCCAGAACACCTTCTGACCAAGCCGGGACAGTGTGTCGACACTAGTTCAAGTAGTGTCGACACTAGAGGCCTTCTCAGAACACCTTCTGGGCTGTTTTGGGACAGTGTGTCGACACTAGTCCAAGTAGTGTTGACACTAGTGCCCTTCCAGAACAAAACTTATGAGTCATGTGGAACCCGAAAACACATCTCATGCAGCGATTCACTTCTAACTCTTATAATTCTCTAACGAATGACATTTGGACAAAACGTTCAACACAAAAGATGAAGAGGAAAACTAGTAGAAGAATTGTGATGTTGAGGGTTTGATCAAATTCGGTCTCGAATCCCGAGAAAATATGTGAAGAACAAAAATCAAGTGAAACCCGAAATCACAGTATCAAGCAGAGACTCTCTTATCTTGCTCCTAACTCTCTAACGAAAAACCTTTGGACAAAACGTCCAACATAGAAGATGATCGTGACTTTAAATAGAAGAACTTTCATGAAGAAAGTTTAGTCAAATCCTATCTTGAATCGTGTGCACAATAAGACGAACGGGAAAAGCCCTAACTGTGCAAGACTTCGGGAAAATCACCAATACACAATGAATACTCCATGAAAATTGGGCAAATCAAGTGCAAATGAACATAGAATCGATGCTCTACATGATGGTATAGGTTTTTCTTTAATCTTGGCCCGAGAACACCTACCTTTACGAAGATCTAAAACCAGTTGATGTTCTGGACGCAACAGAGGATGCAGGGGATGAAGCTACGGGTTCCCAGCCTTTCTCCTGCTCCTCAGAAGTTCTAACATGCCTCCAAACGACCCAAACTCATTGTTAAACCTTCCCCAAGAGTTTAAGGACGAGTTCTTATAGATCTAGGGTGTACCAACAAGTCCTAATGGAACTAGGAAAGGGACTACGAGCTCTGTTTCCTAGTTTCCAGGAAATCTGGGATTCTCTCACCCAAAGGAGGTAGCAAAGGTTTAGGAAACCACCTCTTAGAGTTGGGTTCGGTTTTGGCTTACCTTACATGACTAATCACCCATCTTTTAACCCTATATTGCCCTCTCTAATTATTGCATAATTACATACACGAATTTCTGGATATTTTCTTGTCCCAGATTTTTATCCTTGGGCCAAAAGTACTCCATTGGCCCAATCTTGTTAATGGGTTATTAATACATGATGTTGGAAGTCTCTCCAACATGTTTATTTAATTTATGGTCGGGTTATTTTTCCGTGTTAACAATTTTCCGACTTAGTTTTCCTAATTCGGGTAACTTGGTCACGTGTGACATATACTTGGCCAATCAGATTTTTCGTTGCACGAATTCCTTCGTGGAACACTTAGGGATAATATTTGGGGTTGGTTTATAATTTTTACAGAATTTTCCGATGTGTTTTCTCACGTACGATAGTGGTACGTAAGTTCTATCATTCCGATAATACAGAAGTTATTTATTTACTAATTTCATACTTGAATTTGTTCATGGGTCATAAGTTGTCCATTAGTCCAATTTATTTTATGAACTATCCCCACATATTGTTTGGAGTCTACCCATCATTTTACTTTGGTTCATGATCATATTTTATACACATGATAATGGATCTTCCAACTTATTTCTTAATTATGATAATAAGTCACAATAACTCTTGATCCTACCTCAAATGACTTTTATTGACCCAAATTTCTTGATGAATCATTAGAGGATATTATTTGAAGTCCATCTATGATTTTTATTTAATTTTTCTGACTCATCGAAGTATGTGTGATAATGATTTCCTGACTTATTCCCTGATTACGATACTCAGTCGTAAAACACCTTAAACTTGGACCATCCGATTTTCCTTTGCATGAATTTCTCTGTGGGTCATTAGGGAGTATTATTTAGAGTTGAACTATGATTTTTATGAAATTTTCTAATGGGTTTTTGTATGTACGATAATGACACGTGCATTTTTTCTATTCCACAAATATTGAATTTATCATTTTTGATTTATTTCTATTTTTCCCATTACTGAATTTCCGGGGTGTTATAATCATCCCTTTTTGGTGGGCCTCTTTCTTTCTTCCCTTCTCCGGAGTTCCGAAGGAACCTCAGAAAAGCGAAAGGCGGTGTCCACAAAGACATGAACCCCGAAAACTTGCCATCAGTTCTATCAATTGTCACCAGGGGGCCAACAATTACCTCTGCGGATAGTGAGCTGGCTCCTCCTGAAGCCAAAAGAATGCCTTTATGTGTGACATTGACCATAAACAAGGTGGTCGTTGACGCCGCCCTAGTTGACACAGGGGCATCGATAAATGTGTGTCCTCTCAGCACTCTACGGTCATGTAACATCTCTGAGCGCCGTATGCAGCCAACTCCTACCACCATTGCGGCATATGATAATTCCAGGCGGGCCTGCCATGGTGTCGTCTCCTAACAGGCAGAACTGGGCCCGCTCGTGATGACCGTGGACTTTTATGTACTTGATATCGACCCAACTTTCAAAGCTATTCCGGGTCGACCTTGGATTGAAGCACTAGGGGCAGTCCCCTCCACAGCACATCAATGTCTGAAGTTTCCATTCCAAGGATGCATTGTCAAAGTCAAGAGTGTAGAAACCACCCACACCGTCGAAGCTATTGAAAAGATCATGCTAGCAGTCTGGCCTTCCAACAAGCCCATTATCTCCGTGCTTGATGTGAATTTCTTGTGGGCCTACACTTTCTCCTCTAGCTGCCAAATAGTGTCTCCATCGGTGGCAGCTGTCAAAGGGGGCACACCCTCGGACACCAAGGACTGGAATATCATGTTTAAAATTGGCTACCAACCAGAGAAGGGGCTCGGAGCACACCTCCAAGGAAGAACCCAGGCTATAACCATCTCCAAGCAAGTCACAAGACACGGCCTCAGATACAAAGAGGAAATCAAGTCATGGACAGCCTATTCCTCCACTTTAAAGACAAAGCTGCAACCTCTCACCTGATCATTATATTATCACTTTGTCAGAGGACCTGTACAGCCAGGTGTAGACGGCGTTTTTTTCCGACATCCCCGGAGAACACTCGTCCCACGACGGGAAATAAGGGGATTTTTAAGAGGAAAATTAGAGGCGGAAAAGAGGGGAAATGGGACTGATGGTGTAAAAAAATGACAAAACAAAAGAAAAAGGGGGGTCGTGCGTGTGTGCACGAGGGAAGTGTCGTGATCGCCAAGCGCACGTAGGCACCGGATGTGACGGGCGGAAAGGAAATGACGCGGTGTACTTACCTTCACCCGAAGAAAAGCGCGGGAATGTGTGGTGGATTCTCCTTCCTTCTTACGCCGGCCGGCCGACGAAGAAGATTTGATGCCGGTTACCTTGCAAGAAGAAAAAGACCGGAAAACACGTGAAAGAAAATTAGACTGTGAGGTGTAGTGAAATGCGCAGGGTGCGGAATATAAAAGACATATAAATGGAGGTTAACACATCTCGTGGAGGTGGAGTTAAACCCCTAAAATGGGTAGGACGAAAGTGTGATGTATGTGTGTGTGTGAAAATTCAGTGAAATGTATGCAGCTAAAAAAAAGGGGACTAAAAGAGAAATGGATGGAAGAACGGAAGCGGCGGTGTAGCTCGATGGTGGCGAAGAGAGGTGAGGATGAAGAGGATGCCGATGGGGTTCCTCCGCCGCTCCTTGACACTCAAGGAGCTCCGGCTCGCGAAGGAGACGACATGAAGGCGACGTGTGCGCAGCGTGCCGCCTCTGGAACACCCGCTTCCGAGCCGATGGTATCCCGCCTTAGAAGTTGGAGAGTTGAAGTCCGGAGGTCGGGGTGGAATTTGACAGGGCTTCGCCGTGGTTCCGATCTCTCTTGAATGAGGATCTCCCGGGTCTGTATTTATAGCCAAAATTGCGTCCAATCCAGAGGCCGCCTATTACAACTTAACGGCGTCTGCCTGACAGGCCGCGCTTCATAAGATCACTTGATTTGCGCATGATTAGACATTTTCATGATGACTATAGCTTTAAGCTAGGTTCTGAACCGCGTCTGGGTGTCTGGCCGCGTTTTCTTAGGTAAATCAAATCTTTGATGAAATCCGACCTTTGATTTGATATTTATAAAACGCGGCGAGCCGCCCAGACGTTTTTCAAACAGACATCATGATTGCTGACATGGCGTCCATTTAATGGAGCTGACAGGGTGCTGTCAGAAACTTCGACTTTAAAAAGCGGCGGGGCGGCTGGATGCGCATTAAGCGCGTCTACCATTCCGGTCGTGGATCAGCTCTCTAAATGGGCATCCTCTGTATTGGCCGCGAATAGATGAAGCTCGACAGACCCATAAAAGAGATCTCAAGACCTTATAAAAATCTAGAAAGATAGGGAAAATCACTCACGAGGTTAATGGGGAAGAGCCACTTCGAGGCATCATGGTATAACACGGAATTTTCTCGATGTGTTGCCAAATTGGCGTGTCTACAGCTGCCTCGCCTTGGCGTCTGCTTTGTAAGGAAATGAGGCGAAGTAACGCGAAATGGAGTAGCGTGAATTGAGTGGAATGAAGTGAAATGACTGAAAAGTAGACGCCAAGGTGTGATGAGACACGCCTTAACAACACATGACAGGAGTTGTTCCTTAGCCCAAAATGAAGTGGTTTGTTGACAATCTCAAGAGAAAACTTCATGCTTCGGAGAAGGGGGGGGGGGCGCGTGGGCACGGAGAAGGAGAAAGATCAACTTCCAGCGTCGGGGAAGTACCTAAGGACACAATCCGTTAGGTTTCACCTTTGGGGGCGTCTGCCACTGCCGTAGGTAGATCTTTTGGGAAAGTAACTGAATTGAAGGAAATCCAAGGCAGTGAGTTTTCTCAAGCGATGATCTTTAAACAACAATGCAATGGACTGAGTACTTGACTCGGAGTGGAATATCTCACGTTGTTTGGAATCGAGGAACAAGTGGCTCTTTTCAGTTAAAAACGAGAGTGATCTGCCGGAATTATGCTTAAAAGGGTCTTATATGATGCATGCTGGGCTAAAGAAAAAAAAACATAAAGCAAAGGGAAGTATAAAATAGTCAAGGATAATATTGTTACGTTGCGGAAGTCAGGACACCGGATGGAACCATTGTTCTTTCCACAACGCAACAGCCTATCCTCAAGTCGTAAGACTCCTCTGGAGTTATCATTGTTTTTGGCGGAGGAGGGGAACTCAAACTCCAGTTTTGTCAGAGCCTCGAGGTCCTTGATGCGTTCTAAAAATATATCATATAGTAAGATGCAATACTTACAATATCGAGGTAGTGGTCGCTGAGGATGATCGTGCATTGTACGGAAAGAGGATATCTAGACTCTGTGCTCAAAGATTGATTAGCATAGACAAGCAACAAAGGATAGAATGATAGCATGACAAACGGTGCTACTTGTAAAACCGCGGCGAATAATCCGGACGCCTATCATCATAGAATCGCGTCCACTGGATTGGACGCACTGGTTATGTGAAGACCTTTTATCATTTTTTTTTAAGTATAAATAGCGTCTGGGCGGCCGGACGCTTTTTAAAACTTAATAGCGTCTTCTGGTGTGGACGCGATTAATGCTGTCAACTTGATTGGAAGCTTTGGCTCTGCCCCTTTAATGGGAACATGGGGTATGGGGCAGCTGCAGGAGATAACATATCTCCGGGATTCCTTTTCAAAACTCCATGCTTCCCTCCTCTATTTAAAGGCAAAAAAAACCCCCTTTTGAATCAAAGAGAAGGAGAAGGAGGGTGAAAGGAGGGGGAAAAGGGGAAGAGGGGAGGAAGAGCCCTGGAGAGAGATGGAGGGTTTCCATAGATTAAGCCAATTGGAGGGCCATATTTGCAAACTTGTCCAAGCAAAGATGGTAAGTTGATGGTTTTGATTTGTTTGATAGATTTGCTTTGACATGTTATTAATCATTTTGTTCGGTGTTGACCTTCTTTCCATCTACCTCTTTCAAATGACCGACTCCTACGTTACGGTTACCCATTTAGGATTACCCGCTCTTCCCGAGTAATCGACGCTTCATGCGTCTTCCTTGGCTTCAACAATTAACTTCCACCATCACCCTTGATATGACTGCTATCCTTAGGCAATGGGGGATAAACAACCTTACTGTTCATGCCAAAAGGTACCACGAGATCCACCTTGATTGGGCGGCTCTCGGGGCATTGGTTGAGTTATGGCATCCTCAAACCAACACCTTTCTCTTCCGAACTTTCGAAGCCACGATTCTTTTGGAAGAAGCTGAACTCTTATTAGGCTTGAAGAGGATGAAGCAAGGCGATGAAGAAAGGATGGCGATCATGCCAAGGCATTACTCAAGCAAGGCGGTGCTCGAGGGCTTCATGGATCCGGGGGAGGCACGAAGCGTCTGGACTCCTCAAGCGATAAATCTCCAAAAGCTGGCGGTCTGGACAATGAGAGAGATATCGGAGACGAGAGATGATGAGAGGCTCGAGCAGGTGATGAAGGGATTCACCATTTACGTGGCGGGCGCGCTCCTCTTCCCTTCCATAGACAATGTTTTGGAAGAGGATCAACTCGGCGCGGTGTGCGCCATTTGGGAAGGAGAGAGGTTGGGGCCGGCGGTGCTCGCCTTCCTCTACAGCAGGCTCACGGCGGCGAGCTTGGGTATGCCTCCATATGGATCTATGCTTTTATTAACTTGTTGGACTGACCTACACTTCAAGTTTTGTCTAAGCAATGAAATTACAAGCTCGTCCCGGATCTTCTCCAAGAGTCCGCTTAAGCACTTGGATCACCTTGTGGGCTTAGAAGGGCACGTGGCGAATCGGGCGCCACAACTCAAAACGCGGGCGGATTGGCGGGATTTCTTCCGAGATATGCCCGAGAGCGCCTTCTCTTTCATTCCATCTCCACTTCATGCCCGTGATGTGTGGACTCGGCTAGCACCTGGCGTGGATTTGCGACTGATTGGGTCGTCTGAATTTGTCCTTTATAATCCACACCGCTACCTCCCTCAGCTTGGCATCCCAAGATGCATTTTCGAGGGGCCATCCCACCTCCCATCGATTAAACGACGCGACATTGGCACTAACAATGATGGCGAGGAGGTGAACACCATAAAAGCCATATGGAAGGTTTGAACCTTCGGGAGGCCGAATCCAAATGTAGCAGAGATTGAAAAAGATTGGATGAATTATGTAAGGGAGCTTAGAAAATTGCGGCCGAAAGTGGTCGTTTGTAAACGGCGCGATTCAATCCTTAATGAAAAATAAATTATTTTCTTAACGCGGCCAAGAATGTTCCTTGAAATAAGATCATTTCTTTCAAACTGCATGAATTTTCTCCTCAAAACAAAGCCTCGGTTGGCCCTTCTAACCGCGTCCATTACAGAGGACGCCTTTCATATGAAAAGCGTCCAGCACTGTGGCCGCCTTCCACTACCTTATTCGCGTTCAATATAGGAGCCGCTTTTTCAAGAGACGCATTCATTTTAGTGTACGCCTTTTCAATTCTCCCTTTAAAAATTCAAACGGCGCGCCTCTCGGACTCTACGTCGGTATAATGATTGCTCCTTAATCGCGGCGAGAACTTCAGACGCCTTTTAGGATATATTTTAAAGTTCACGTCTATCCTGTTAGACGCATCTTTATTTTGAATTCAAAGCACCTAAAAAGACGTGCCAAAAGCTATGATGACGCTCTGAATCGCGGCGAACGGTCCGGCCGCAATTAAAGAAAGAAATGTGTCTTCCTGCGTGACCGCGATTTCGGACATTCCTGAAGCCCGTGGGCGACTTCTCCGGCCATTCTCTACCGGAGCTCCCCCTTCTCTCCTTTCTCTCCTTCTCTCGATTCCTCCCTCTAAACTCTTCCTTCTACTCTCTCCCCTTCCTAATCCCCCTTCTAACCCGATGGCGAGGTGGCGGAGCGAGCGAGGCGGCGGCTCGTCTGAGGAGACGGCGGAGGCGACGGCGGCGCCGGCGACAGGGGAGACGGCGGAGATGGTGGAGGAGATGATGGCGGCCCCGGGAGAGCTCGCCATTGCCTCGGCGGTGGGGGAGGAGACAACGACGGCGCCGATCGCGGAGGAGGGCGACGAGGAAGCGACGGGGCGAGAAGAAGAGGAGGAGGAAGAAGATGAGGTGTGGGAGGAGCGGAGACGGCAGCGCCGCGGTCGTGACATCCCCCCTCGGCCGGAAATGGTAAGTCCCCTTCTTTCAACTTAATCCTGGGTAGAAGGAAGAGGAAAGGGTAAGGCGGTCGGCGCCGGAGAAGAGGGGGCGCGAATTGCGTCCAGACAGAGGGGTGCGGTTCGCGCCCAGAACCGCGGCGCATTGTCCGGCCGCTCATTGGTTCGGAAAGCGCGGCCAAACTTTTGGCCGCAATTTAAGGATTGAAACGCGCCCCTGCTTTGGACGCGTTTCAGGGGGGGCTCTCAAAACTGAATTTTTTAGCTTAGCTGAGCACATCTTTGCAATTTCTAGAGATCTGACTTTTGTTTTGAATTGTGTGCGTATTGCAGGGAGTGATGAAGGCGAGGACGATGTGGCCCCTCGTCTTGGCAGCGTATCAGGGGCTCCCGGATTTTCAAAGAGAGAGAGTCTGGGGGATGGGGTTTGGGCCTGTCTTGGAGATCGAGCCCTTTTTCATAGACACACCCCTGATCCAGGCGCTGAGGGACAGGTGGGATAGGACGAGCAGGGCCTTCCTGTTCCCCTGGGGCCATATGGTCCTGAGCTTGGAGGATGTAGCTCGGATCACCGGGCTACGGGTGGACGGTGAGGCGGTGAGCGGCATTACTTATGCCGACTACACCGAGCACGCGCAGGACCTCCTGGGTTTGGACCCCCAGGGAGACGAGGATGGTGATCGGAGGATGGTAGGGCGGGTCGCTCTCTTGGAGACACTGGGGCTGGCAGGAGTGCAACCGAGAGCAGAAGAGACGCTGCAGGAGTACGTGCAGCGGGCGGCGGGGCTGGCGCGTGCGGCGTACGGCCACGATCCTGAGGACACGGAGCGGGTGGACCGGGATCTCCGAAGGTTCCTGACTTTCTTTTTCGGCAAGATGCTTTTCACCACGAAGGGTGACGGCATCCACTGCCGATTTCTGGAGCTGATGGAGGACCTAGACCGGGTCGGTGAGTATGCCTGGGGTGCGGCCCTTCTGGCCCACACCTTTGCAGATCTCTCCGCCGGCACAGGGAGGGAGACCACCGTGGGCGGCTTTGCGCCCTTTCTACAAGTAGAAGCTTAGAATTTAATTTCAATTTGACTACGCATTTAAATTTTCCTGTGATTGCTTAAATGGTACTAATCGGTGTGTGCATGCAGGTGTGGAGCTACTACTACCTTCCCCTGGGTAGGGCGACGCAGGTGCATCCCGACGCGGTGCCACTCGCGCGGAGGTGGCTACCGGTGGTGAGCACGGCCACCTACGGATTCCAACTCGACATCCTCTGCCAGACCATCCGGGATTTCCCGCCACTTCTGGTATGGATCACTCTTGAATTTCCATAACTTGTGCAATTGATATGAAATGCTCATGTAGCTAATCTCAATGTAGGTCGTGTGGGAGCCCTATGTAGGCGTGGGGATGAGGGTCAGCCATGGGTGGAGAGTGGCCGGCCTCGGTTTGGGCGGGACCTGTGGGTCCATTGCCTAAACGAGATCGAGCCGCTCCGCCTACGGTTGGCCGCTCGGACTCTGGGTCTTCACCAGGCGTGGCTCGAGGTGGAGGAGCCCCGCGGGATTGGACGAAAGATGCGGGGGAAGGCGAAGACGGTTGACTGGCATCTCCGCTTTCCCGACCAGCATGCGGACTGGCAGCAGGGCGGCCAGCCTGTGGAGTCTGATGCGGCCGACAGCCTTGCGTACTTGGAGCGCTTCCAGGAGGAGTACGGGGGATGCGACTACATGAGACCTGCTAGGGTATGCACTTCTAAACTTTATACGCTTCCACTATGTTATGATATTCTAATAAAATGTGTGAATATGCAAGATGCGCGAAATGACCTCATTGACACTCTCCGCGCCCAGCTGGCGGATACAGAGGCACAGCTGGCCGAGGCACGGTCGGCTCTAGAGACACTGGTAAGTGTAGAAAAATTGTACCTTCGTCATTTACCTCACCATCTATTGACTTGACTTTGAATCATTGCAGCGTGCTGCCAGGACGTCAGTGGAGTATGCTGATATTGCTGGTGCTTCTTCGAGCCGGAGTGTTCCCGGCTTGGAGATGGCCTCCCTTCGTGCGCAGTTGGCGGCGGCAGAGGCCAGGGCAGAGGAGGCAGAGCGCGATCTCTCTGCACGGGTACGTAACCTTAATCAGATATGCATTGGATTGAACTGTTTTCAAACTTACCTATGGTCGTCCTTCCTTGCAGTCAGATGAGCTTCAGAGTGCCCTCACACGAGAGACCAGCATTCGCGCCGAGGTGGCTGATCTGTCGCAGCAGCTATCCGGGTTGCTGACCCCGGCCTCCCAACGGGACGCGGACCTTCCTCGTGACGCCGCGGAGTTACGCTTGAGGCTTTCCGTGGAGCGTGAGGACCACGAGAGGGAGAGAGCTTGGTTGGAGGAGGAGCGCAGGGAGGATCGCCGCCAGTGGGAGGAGGAGCGCGAGCGTCTGACGCAGCAGTCAGTGGACGCCCGCACTAGTTTAGCGGTCTCCGAGCACTTGCGGCAGGCGGCAGAGGACCGGTACCGACGCGGACGGGAGCGCGCGAGGGAGCAGGGGCGGTCCAGCGCCTATTCTGGGAGCCTTGTCGCGTCTTCCTCTCAGTACGAGAGGATCGTCCAGGAGGCGCGAGCTGCTCAGGGCTCTACAGGTTCGCGTGCCTCCATGAGGCCACCGGCTTCACGTCTGGCGGCAGATCCGGGCGAGGCTGAGAGCAGCCAGCGTCAGCGGCCTACGGAGGGTGAGGGTGAGAGTGTTCGGCCTGCAGGAGATGGTGGCTAGTGTTAGGCCACTTTATCATGATATGTACTTTCTCTTACCTTTTGATGTATGCCTGCTTGGGCTTTTTATGATGATGTACTAGGGGTTGGTCCTCTCCCCTTTTGGCCATACATATATATATATATATATATATATATATATATATATATATATTTGCTCTTCTCTTCCTGTGCCTGCAATTTCACTTAAACAAACAAGTTAAATACCCGTTCTGACTCAGCCCTTGCATATGAAACGTCTTCTTTGGCTTTGTGGATTTGTCAAGGGGCTGAGCCTTTATTTAAAAGAAGGCAAAAAAAAAATGAAAGGACAATAGGATGCATGCATTAGTATTTACACATGAAATGTCATATCTACATACGGCATGAAGAATGCACCGAGTATACACGAAGTGAAAATGTAGAATGTACAGATCTTTTGATTTTTTTTTAAATATCAGATTTTTTTTTTGAATTTTGTAAATATCTGATTTTTTGGATTTTGAGAATATCTATTTTTTTATTTTGAGAATATCTATTTTTCAGATTTTGAGGATATCTATTTTTTTGAATTTTGAGAATATCTATTTTTTTGGATTTTGAGAATATCTATTTTTTTTAGAATATCTATTTTTTTTATTTGAGAATATCTATTTTTTTAGATTTTGAGGATATCTATTTTTTGGATTTTGAGAATATATGTCGCAACCTGGCCCGGTCCCGCGTAGAACGAAAGGGGCCTGCTCAAATTGGAAATTCGTGGCACTTGGATCCGTCAATTACTTGGTTGTCGCTAAAGATGCATTGATTACTCTTGAGTGTATTAGTCAGAAGTTGGACGTGCTTAAGTGGTGCCTTCATCCAAGGTCACTTTTGGCTACGTCCCCCTTGGTTGGTCATTGCCTTGCCTTGATCCTAAAACCCACCTGGGGGAGAAGTGAAGAGAGTTCCAGGAAGTTTGCCAATGGTCCAAGAAATCTGAGGAAATAGTCACTCCTTCGTCCTAGACTCAGTGAATTTCGGTTTTCTTTTGGGTTTGTGAGGTTCTTTGCACGCTTACGTCCAGGTCCATTTGGATCCCTGCGGGGACTTTGCCACTCTTGTCGTGCTGCACGCTTACGCCCAGGTTCATTTGGATCCCTGCGGGGACTTTGCCACTCTTGACGTGCTACAATTGATTAGCCTTGTTTTGGCTCTTTGGATTTAGATTTGTCATTGATTTTCTCTTATTTTTCCCTACGTCCACTGAGCTTCGAACAGATTTGTGAGGTCAATCCTCGGGTTTCCTTTTCTATTGGCAGACTGAAAGGAAGAGAATAGGTAATGCTTTAGGATCTTGGCGCGTCATTGATCTTCTTTGGGTTCCGTGCCTCTGGCTTCCAGGGTTGGGCGTGTATGTGTGTGGGTGCCGGCACCTCTGGCTAATTTACAAAGAATAATAAAAACAAATTGACATCTTTTCATATTGGGGTCCTTGTGTCACATAGATCCAAACAACCACCTAGGGGTAGTATTTTTTAAGATACAACATGTTCCATGGGTGAGAGAGCTCCTCGCCTTCTGCGTTCACTAGCCTATACGAGTTGCCTGGACCTACTGCTTTGATCACGAATGGCCCTTCCCAATTAGGTTGGAGTTTTGACCTGGGACCTCCGGGTTTCACAAATTCTTTTAACAACCATTTCACTGACCTTAAATTTTCTCTCGATAACCTTCTTTTGATGAAAACGAGCGAGTCTATTTTGGTACACCCTTGTATATTCTGCGGCGACCAGCCGCTTCTCGTTTAAGAGTTCCAGTTGTGCTAGGAGCGATTCACGTCGCTCATTGATTGACAAGTCCTTGTCAAGCTGGATTCTTAGCGAGGGAACGAGAATCTCGTATGGTACTACTGCCTCCATCCCGTAGGTGAGGGAGAACGGTGTCTGCCCAGTAGGAGTACGGATTGAAGTGCGGTAGGCCCACAGAGCTTCTATAAGCTTTTCTGGCCAATCCGAGACTATGTTAGTCTCACACGTCTTTATAACAATTTTAATCAAGGTTTTATTAGTGGATTCTGCCTGGCCGTTGCCTTGCGGATAATATGGAGATGAATGATGTAATGCAATTTTATACCTGTTGCAGAGGTCACGCAGCTCTTGAGATATGAACTGGGGCCCGTTGTCGGTGACGATGGTATCTGGGATACCAAACCTGGTGATGATATTTTTCATGATGAATCTGTACACGGTTGTTGCCTTGACTTCCGCATATGCTTCGGCTTCTGCCCACTTGGTGAAGTACTCCGTTGCGGTGAGGATATACGATTTGACTTTGCTCTGGGAGTTGGGGTCGCCAAGGGGGCCAATGATGTCGAAAGCCCACATAGCGAAAGGCCATGGGGAGGATATCAAGTGGAGAGAGGAGGATGGAGAATGAATTTTGTCGGCGTGCAGTTGACACTTGACACATCGACGGACAAAGATGGAACAATCCTCTTCTAGAGTGGGCCAAAAGAAACCTTGCCTAAGGATCTTCTTGGCTAGCATTTGACTATTCACATGGCCTCCACAAATGCCCGAATGGGCCTCTTCAACAACCTTTACAGCTTCTTCTTCATCCAAGCATCTAAGCAAAACTCCAGAAAACCCCTTCTATAGAGAGCATTTCCAACCAATGTATACTTTTGGGATAATCTCCTTATTGCTCTCTTCTCATCGGCTGTGGCTTCCTCAGGATACGATTGGTTTCTGCAATACCTAGCTATCTCATAATACCATGGCTTTTCATCATCCTCCATTTCTTCTTCCAGTTCCATTAACATGATTTCGGTTTTACTTCCCCTTTTTGCGTTCTTTAGCACTTTTTCCTTAACCCAGAGAATGTTAGGATCTAGAATGACGGGAACATGACGGCGCTCGGTCTGAATACTTTCATGATCCCCAGGATAGCACATATTCATGGTTGCGCCAACTATGGCGAGGGCATCGGCTAGGAGGTTCTGATGACGAGGGACATGGACAAAAACCAGCTTGGAGAATAGCTTGGCATAAGCTGAGGCAAGTTCTTGATAGGGCTTGAGTTTCGGATCGCGAGTAACATATTTGGTGAGCACTTGGCGCAAAACCAGCTGACTATCACCTACAATTCGCAGGTGGGTGACACCATAGAAATGGGCGAGCTCCAGACCAGCCAACAATGCTTCATATTCGGCGATGTTATTGGTGGCAAAAAAATCCAATTTATGAGCTTGTGGAATGGTGACACCTTCAGGTGATAGCAGAGCAATCCCGATGCCCTTCCCGTGAGAATTCTGAGCTCCATCAAAATATAATGTCCACATAGGATCAGATCGGGTAAGGGACATCAATTCTTCGTCTGGAAACTCTGAATGGACCGGATCGAATCAGGGAATAGGGTGATGAGCGAGATGCTCTGCTATGGCATAGCCTTTAATCGATTTTTGCTGAATATAGGTGATCTCAAACTGAGAGAGAAAGCTTTGCCATCGCGCTAGCCTATCAGTTAGAACAGATTTTTCAAGGAGAAACTTGATAGGATTCATTCGGGCGATGAGATGGACTTCGTGAGCAAGCAAGTAATGCTTCAGTTTCTGCACTACCCACACGAGCGCGGCACAGGTTTTCTCCATTGCGGAGTACCTTTGCTCGCAGGGGTTGAGAAGCTTAGACAGGTAGTATGCTGCCCTTTCCTTGCCTTCTTCATCAACTTGCGCGAGGACAGCTCCTACCGAATCTTCTAGGACGGATACATAAAGAATAAGAGGCTTACCTGGAATCGGCGGCCTTAAGACAGGGGGATTAGCCAAGTAATCCTTAAGTCCGTCAAAAGCCGTCTGACACTTCTCATCCCAACGAAATTCGACTCCCGGCTTGGTGAGGTCGTAGAAGGGTCTACACCTCTGCGAGTGTTGGGAGACGAATCGGCGAATAAACTGCAGCCTCCTGATTAACCCTCGAACTTCCTTAAAATTTTTAGCAGGAGGCATTTCTCTTATTGCATTTGCCTTGTTGGGATCAATTTCTATGCCCCTCTTGCTCACGATGAAACCTAGGAGTTTACCCGACGAAACACCGAATACACACTTTTTGGGGTTCATCTTCAATTGGTATTCCCTTGCTCTCTGCAAGACTCTCTTCAGAACCCCGGGATGTTCAGCCAACGTCTTAGATTTTACCACCAGGTCATCCACATAAACCTCGATAAAAATGTGGATCATATCATGAAAAATAGCCATCATAGCCCTTTGGTAAGTGGCTCCAGCATTCTTGAGTCCAAACGGCATGACCACATAGTAATAAGTTCCCCAAGGTGTAGTGAACGAAGTTTTCTCCTGGTCTTCCTCAGCCAACTTAATCTGATTGTATCCTGAGAAATCATCCATGAAGGAGAGGGTTTCATATCCAGCCGTATTGTCAATGAGCACATCTAGGTGAGGCAGTGGGAAATCATCCTTAGGACACGCGCGGTTGAGGTCCCGGAAATCGATACAAATTCTAACATTTCCGTCCTTCTTCATAACTGGGATGATGTTTTCCACCCAATTTGGATAGAGTACAACTCTAATGAACCTGGATTTGTGTACTTGTCGACTTCATCCTTCATTTTCAAAGCCATTTGGGGGTGGAAACGCCTCAATCGCTGCTTAACGGAAATGGACCCCGGCTTAAGGGTAAGACGATGCTCAACTAGCGCGGAGTCCAACCCAGGCATATCTTCATAGCTCCATGCAAACGCGTCCTTAAACTCCTTGAGAACCTCAATAATTGCCTCCTCTTCTACTGATGATAAATTACTGCTTATGAGGATGGTCCTAGGTTCTTCCTCGGTTCCCAAATTGATCTCTTTGGTGATTTCCTCTACGGCGGCTGACGGTTCATCAAATCTTTTTACTCCACTTGCGACCGCGTCAGCCTCATCCTCAAGCTCCTCATCACCTTCTTCAGTTGGATCGTCTTCATCCATGATCTCATAGACTCCGAACCCATCATCAATAAAGCATACTGATTGCTCACATCCTAGATCCGGCAACTGCAAAGGCTCCTCTACAAATTCTGGAATTGTTAAGCATGCCTTGCATCTACGGGCTAGGTCTGCTAGGAAGTGGTGCGGAACCCTCCTACCCTTGAACTTCTTTTCTAACACTACCCCTAATTGGTCACTACCTTTGCCTAGACTGGAGCTATAGCTACTGGAATCTACAAGCGAAGGAAAAGCAGTAAATGCTGGATCCCACGAGGAGGGGGGATGGAGAAAGATTTAAAGGAGGAAAAGCAGTAATAGCGAGTCCCGGGTGGGGGGAGATGGAGAGGAATTTTCAGTAGGTGGGATAGCAGAATCTCACGTTAGGGAATACTGAGAGCAGTAGAAGGATTTCCCGGCGCGGGGGCGGAGGAGAAGGATTTACAGGGGGAAAAGCAGTAACAACCGAGTCCCACGTGGGGGAATTAGGAAGCAACAAAGGCAGGATCCCACGATGGGGAAAATGAAGGGAAAAAAGCAGTAACATTCCCCTGCGAAAAGGGAGGATATTGAAAGCAGCAAATGCCCCCTGCGCGAAAGGGGGCGGGAGATCGGTCAAAGGACCGATGAAGGGTTGCTCGTCGGCTGGGGCACACTCGGGGGCGAGGAAAGAAGTTTCCTCAAATGAGATGGTGGGATCGGCCATTGCGAAGCTATGGCCTTGGGGGCCCCCTCCTTGCTAGCGTGTGCGAAAGGAGGGAACGAAGCGGGAGTGCCGGGGCTCAAAGATCGGGGAGAGCGATTGAAGGCAAGCTTCTGCGCTGGAGTGAGAGCTGTTTGACTGCAGGGAGATAGTGGTTTTCAGAAGAGAGTGGAAGAAAGGGTCTATGGTGGGCGCAGGGCCCATGAGAAAGGGGAAGGACGCATCGCTTGGGGAAAGAGGGGGAGTGTCAAGCAGTCTGTCTGGAGGGAGTGGGAGGCAAGACTGCTAGACGAGAAAGTTCGAGCTTGAGGAAGAGGGAATCACTTTGAGGGAGTGGGAGAATTGCAGTGAGAAGGGAGGAAGATCACAGTGAGGCCGAGTGGAGAGGACGAGGCGAGATTGACAGCTGAGAAAGTTTATCTGGGAGCAGGAGTTCAAGAGGAGAAGAATTGCTGTGAAGAGGAGGGGTGGTGAGTGTCTGCTTGGGAGGGTGCCGAGAAATTGCCAAGTAGGGCACTGGCACCCGAGGGATGCTTAGAAGGAAGGAAGAGGACCACGCAGTGGCCTGTAGGAGGGAGGGTGCAATGCTTGGAGAGAGGGAGAAAGTGAGTGCATTGCCCGAAGGAGAGAGAAGGGACACAGGTGCGATGCCTGGAGAAGAGGAAAGTGTGGACGCGTTGTCCGGAGAATTTGGAAGAGTGAGCGCGGTGCCCAGAACTGAGGTTGACGTGGGCGCGATGCTCGAAATGAGAACTGAAATGGGCGCGATGCCCAGATTCGAACCTGAAATGGGCGCAGTGCCCGTGGTTGGATTTGGAGTGGGCGTGTTGCCCGAATTTGGAGTTGGAAAGGAGTTAGGAATGGGCACGATGCCCGAGGAGGATGGACTTGCCCTGAGCCTAGTTGCGGCCACATCTGCTTCTTTGGCTTGCATGCCTTGGTCCGTATCTGGTTGTTGCTCATCCTCCTCCAGTGCGAAGAGTTGGTCGAGAGAAGCTGCCACATTGTTCATATCGAACCATTTGCTCCATCCTGGCTCTGACTCAACTTTTCTGATACTCTTAGCTGGCCTGTGATTAGCTGTATCTCGATATATGGCCGGAGATGACTGACAAGTGGATCTGACAATGACAGTTGATGCTTGCTCACCTCCGGCTGTAGTGGTCCTTTCCTAAAATGTTCATATAGTACCCAAGTGAGGGGTTCCTCAAGTTTTTGCTTGTTTTTGCCTGGTTTGTAACCAACCCTGCCTTGGGTCTTATCTTGTAGTCCTTTACTATCTCTGTTCTGCCTTGCAGTTGTGCTCCCAACCCCTTACATGGCTGGTATCCCATATGTTTCATAATATGCCATCCCTTTTTAGTAATGATTTTGCTTCTTCTGGTAGCATTGACAGACGGACTATTCAGGCCCGGGTACATGCTTGGCGCGCCTAATATTGACATTAAGGGCTGATTGCTGGGCCAAATGGAAGGGACCGAGTTGTCTGTCATGGCGTCCACTTCTGCGATTGCGGGCTTGCTGGCCACCTTGACAATTCGCCCCTTGTATGGGAACTTGAGGCATTGGTGGATGGTAGAGATAACTGCACCGAGGGCCTGAGTGAATGGCCTGCCCAAGATCATGCGATAACTCGGGTCCAAATCCAAAATGTGGAAGTCTATTTCAGTGATAGATGGACCCAGCCCAATTTTCAATGTGACGACCCCTTTGGACGACCTACTAGTGTTGTCGTAGGCCGTGACAGTGATGGCAGCAGGTCGGATTGACTATGCCGTTACCCCGCAGAGTTCCAGCGTGTCAGAGGACACGACATTGATTGATGCCACCGAGTCGACCAGACACCGAGATACACGGATCCCGTTGATGCTCACCGTGAGGCATATAGCATACCGCTGAAATTCGACGGCGCTAATTCTTCTTTATGAAACATAATGGCCGGGTGCGGGCTTGTGGGTGTTAATACAGCACTGATCTGGTTTACTGGCAGGTCCTCGTTCACCATTACTTTTGTAAATATTGCATGAGGGCTTCTTGATGGACCACCGACCTCTTAATCAATTCCAGAATGAAGATTCTAGCCGGGGTCTTATCTAAATGCTTCAATAATCATACTGCATCCCTGGGACGGACTCCTCTGGTTGGACCTCTTCTTCTTCTTGGGGTGCCAAGGTCTGCTCTTGCTGCTGGGGAAACATCATGTTGAACATTCGCCCACTCCGGAGCACCATTGTTGCCTCAAGAGTATTTCCTGGTATTGTGGTTGGAACCGACTGAGTAGAAGCGGAAAGGGAGGAGGTTGAGGGTTGGTTGGAAAACATCTGGTGCGGCAATTGGATAGTTGCTGTACCGGAGGGTTGAGTGGGGGTACGGAGAAAGGGGGCTCGGTGATTGGGGTTAATGAAGGGTACGGTTGATGGCGTGCGGAGAAGAGGTGGGTTGGGTGATGGTGGTTGTGGGACTGCGGTAGAATGGGATGTATGGATTGGTTGCGGTGGGGTAGTGGAAGGGTTGCGCAGGAAGGGGGCTTGTACGCTGGCGGGTGGAGGCGCCGTAGGGGTGGTGGACTAGAGAGTGAGCGGTGAGTAGGCGGTTTGTCTGGATGGCGTGGTGTGCTGGGTAGGGATGCGTAGGAAAGACGGTAGTGGATTATCGGGAGTAGGTGTACGGATGAAGGGAGGCAGGGTGAAGGATGACTGGGAAGGTGGGGTGGATGCAGAGACTACTTCCGTCGGCCGATTGAAAACTTCATGTTGGGGGGATATTCTAAAGGCGTTAACTTACTGATTCGGAGTCTGGTGCTCCGGGAGTGGGTTCTGGACAATGCCCATACTAGGCTGCTGTTGGGGCTGGGGTTGTTGCTGTTGCGGCTGCTGTTGTTGTTGTTCCTGCCTAGCCGTCCTTCGTGCTTTCATTTCTGCAATGAACTTCTTCATTTCCGCCCATTCAATGCCTCCACTGTCATTCAGATTATAGATGTAGTCTTTAAAGTGGAAGCATACTTCCAGGGTGTGGCCTGGGCCTCGGTGGAACTCACAATACCGCGAGGTGTCAATATTGGGCGGCCATTGCAGCCTTTCCCTAGGCAAAGTGAGTGCGCCAGCGGCCATTAGGGCATTAAAGATATCTGGTAGGGTTTCTGGTAATGGGGGATAGTGAGTCCTTCTTGGGCCAGGGGGTTGTCGGGGTGGTTGAGGCTCATAGTTCCCTGGAGGAGGGACCTGATTGTATTGGGGAGGTGCCGGAGGAGGTTGTTGGGGTTGGTACTGGGGGGGAGCGGGCTTCCAGTATTGAGGCTGCGGAGGCTGACGGTATTGTGGCTGCAGAGGTTGTTGATGGTAGGGGGAGGTTGTTGATACTGTGGCCGCTGGGGTTGCTGGTAATATGAAGGATGTTGAGGTTGCTGAGGTTGCTGAGGCTGCTGAGGCTGCTGAGGTTGCTGAGGTGGCGTTCTGAACAGTGGTGGGTTGTTGGTTCTTGGAGCGGGTTGTTGGGGCGGTGGGGTTCGGGCGTTGGCGTTGGGTCGGTAGGTGGAAAGATTGGGGCTGCCCATCGCACTCACTTGCTCATTATGAATGACCCCTCGGTCGTGGGACCGCCAACCAGAGCACCATTGATTTTCTTGAATGTCCAAGTTTTGGACTCGAACATGGCCATAATAAGGGAGTCCTTCAGCTGTGTCTGAATATACCGTGCCCTTTCATACAGTTCTTCCATTGTCGTTAGCTTGTCATGGCCAAGATGTGTTTGAATTGAGGCGTGGCATTGGCTGTGATCATTTTAACTTGCTCGGCCTCAGATAGTGGGTCCCTCAGTCTTTCGGCCAGTGCCCTCCATCTATCAGCGAAATGTGCAAATTCTTCGTTCGTCCTCATCTTTTCAGCCACTAGATCAGTAATTGATAGTGCCGGACCAACTCTGTCTCTGTACCTCTGCAAGAATTTCCTCTGCACGGTCTCGAAGTCCTCAGGTCTGTGGGTTCTAATGAATAGAACCACTCAAGGGCGGGCCCGTCCAAGGATCGTCGGAACAGGAAGGCAAGGGCCCGATTATCGCTTGCCAAAAGGAAGATTCGTACATGAATTCTTTTAGATGCACAAACGGATTTTCGGTGCCATTGTAGTGGCGATAAATTGGCATCTCAGAGGGAGGAAGGTGAAAGACTGGCATGGAAGGGAGCGCCAGTTCGAAGGAGTCTTTGGGTGTTGACACCCTTTTGAAATCTTGTTCGAGCTTACTCACCTTCGCTAAGAGGGCTTGGGCGAGTTGATCAATAGAAGATTTGGGAGGTGACCCCGGAGGAAAGTAGTGGGGGCATCTACCTGAACAGGATAATGCGTGGAATGGATACCGGTCGGTAGGGAGACATGAGCCGGGATCCAGGGTTGGTGAACGGGCCTTGCTGCGTCGGTGCTTGGCCGAATATAAGGAAGAGGATGCCTCCCCACGGGACTGTGGGGGCGGGACTGGATGATGGAATGGGCCCGCGAGGGGGGAGGAGAAGCTCGGGCCGTCGGGTCACAAGCGGATTGAGTCTAAACACCTGCATTCGGGTGAGAGAGATGGACAGGCTCAACAACAGACTTGCCTTTGAGGGCAGCCTGGACCTCCTGAAGCTGAGAGGCTTGGAGGCTCTGGAGGATATCTATGGTTTGGGATATATCAAATGGGGAGGAGGTGTCCCAGCCTCATGCCTTGTCAAGACATGGGGAGGCTGGACATCCATCGCGTTGACACGCGGACTGGACGGATAGGCATAAGCCTGGTTCTGAATTTGGGGAAGTTGCTGGCCGGGATCATACACTCATCATACATATTCTCATAACTCATACCATCGTTCTCGGCCATTGAGAGGGATCGGCCGGAACGTAGCTGCATGTGAAATTCTAAGGACACACAATGTAATTTAACAAGCAACTAACAGACAACTACTCAAACGAGTTTGAGAGGAGGAGTTAATGACTTTTAAATCACAGACTTGAAAAATGATTACGTCCACTTAAATATTCAATATGTCTTAACGTGGATTTTAATGACAGTGTCTCTCCAAAGTAGGTGTGAACCTAAAGTAGGTGAGATTACAACTTCAATCTTTTCCTAAACAACTCCCTTGCACGCAATAGGTCTTCTAAACTCGGGTCAACAGAGCGGTACAACCGGCTCGGTCCGCCGTGAGGGAATCCACGGGGTACGGAGACTTACGGAGGTCCCGATGAGAATTCTCTAGCCCAATGAGACGGAATGCCCAATGAGGAGATAGCCCTCACCGAGAAGGTGTGTGGATCCTAAGGAAGGAGAGAAGGAGGTCTCTCGGCCGAAATGCTCTGCAGATGCAAAACAATACAAAGATAACACAGATGGCAGGAAGACTGGTGCTCTGTGATAGACTGAATCGCATCCAGTACAGTGGGCGCTATTCAATAAAGGCGTCCGTTCTGTTGACCGCGGATCTGACAGCTCCTGGAAGCTGCAAGAGCCAAGATAACTACCTCCGGACTGTCACAAAAAGCGTCCGTTCTGTTGACCGCGGATCTGACAGCTCCTGGAAGCTGTAAGAGCCGAGGTAACTCCCTCCGGACTCTGTCACAAAAAGCGTCCAATCAGGCCGCCGCGCAAACGAGGAACAGAAACAGGCGTCTTCTGCATTAGACGCGAATAAAACATGCAATCCGAAAACAAAGAAAACAGCAGGAAACCTGACAGATATGCTTTCCACAATTTTTATGCGAGGAAGGAAATTTCATATGGAGATGCTTTCTTCAGGTGAAAATAAGTACACGGGAAGGGGATCATGGTGGTATTTTTTTGAAATTTTTTTATTTTTTTTTAAATCCACAGATTTCATGTAGGAAGTGTAGCGAAAGAAAATGAGGGGAAAAATACGACTATGAAATGGTAATGGCGACGGGAATCCCAAATGGCACCACGTGGGGTGAGGAAAGGGGAAGATTGTACCACGTGGGATACGAAGGAGGGGCACACGTGGGTGCCGAAGGAGGTAACCGGGATCAAAAGAAGAAGGGTCCCATCGCGATCGCCAAGTTGTAGACGGCGTTTTTTTCCGACATCCCCGGAGAACACTCGTCCCACGACGGGAAATAAGGGGATTTTTAAGAGGAAAATTAGAAGCGAAAAAAAGTGGAAATGGGACTGATGGTGTAAAAAAAAATAACAAAACAAAAGAAAAATGGGGGTTCGTGCGTGTGTGCACGAGGGAAGTGTCGCGATCTCCAGGCGCACGTAGGCACGGATGTGACGGGCGGAAAGGAAATGACGCGGTGTACTTACCTTCACCCGAAGAAAAGTGCGGGAATGTGTGGTGGATTCTCCTTCCTCCTTACGTCGGCCGGCCGATGAAGAAGATTTGATGCCGGTTACCTTGCAAGAAGAAAAAGACAGGAAAACCGTGAAAGAAAATTAGACTGTGAGGTGTAGTGAAAATGCCCGGGTGCGGATATAAAAAAGACATATAAATGGAGGTTAACACACCTCGTGGAGGTGGAGTTAAACCCCTAAAATGGGTAGCGAAAGTGTGATGTATGTGTGTGTGTGAAAAATCAGTGAAATGTATGCAACTAAAAAAAGGGGACTAAAAGAGAAAGGATGAAGAACGGAAGCGGCGGTGTAGCTCGATGGTGGCGAGAGAGGTGAGGAGAAGAGGATGCCGATGGGGTTCCTCCGTCGCTCCTTGACACTCAAGGAGCTCCGGCTCGCGAAGGAGACGACAGGTGACGTTGTAAGCGCGCAGCGTGCCGCCTCTGGAACACCATATCTCGCCTTAGAAGTTGGCGAGACGTGAAGTCGGAGGTCGGGGTGGAATTTGACAGGGCTTCGCCGTGGTTCCGATCTCTCTTGAATGAGGATCTCCGGGTCTATATTTATAGCCAAAATTGCGGTCCAGTCCAGAGGGCGCCTATTACAACTTAACGGCGTCCGCCTGACAGGCTGCGCTTCATAAGATCACTTGATTTGCGTATGATTAGACATTTCATGATGACTGTAGCTATAAGCTAAGTTCTGAACCGCGTCTGGTGTCTGGCTGCGTTTATTTAGGTAAATCGAATCTTTGATGAAATCTGATCTTGATTTGATATTTATAAAACGCGGTGAGCCGCCCAGACATTTTTCAAACAGACATCATGATTGCTGACATGGCGTCCATTTAATGGATCTGACAGGGTGCTGTCAGAATCTTCGACTTTTAAAGCGGCGGGGCGGCTGGCCGGCATTAAGCGCGTCTACCATTCCGGCCCGCGGATCAGCTCTCTAAATGGGCGCCTCTGTATTGGCCGCAAATAGATGAAGCTCGACAGACCCATAAAAGAGATCTCAAGACCTTAGAAAAATCTAGAAAGATAGGGAAAATCACTCACGAGGTTAATGGGGAAGAGCCACTTCGAGGCATCATGGTATAACACGGAATTTGCTCGATGTGTTGCCAAATTGGCGTGTCTACCACCAGGATGTGGACACTATCGTGGTAGGGGAGACACATGACACAACGTCCACATATCAATCTATGGAGGCCCTGTGGCCCAGCAAAAATAGAGACTGAGCTTCACTTTGGATGTGGTTTGGAGTTAGGATAACTCCAACCCATGGGTAAAGTTGTACATGGGTAACCTACTTTTTACTTTGGTAACCAATGAGTTAACTCACTTGGTCAAATAGAGTTAACATACATGTTCCTTGGTGTGCTTTGGTTGGCATTGTGGGTTAACTCACCCAAATTTGTTAAGAATACCATAAGTACCCCTCCACCAACACTTTATTTTTTTTCACTTATGAGTATCTCTTTAGAATAATTTAATGCAACAAAATAATTTATAAATAGGATTAACATATTACCATCAATTTAAAATATTAACATTATGAAAAAAATTGACAATAGTAGTAAACAAGTGCCGTATTATTTGATATAAATTTTTATAATTCTGTATTACTCTTACATTGTTTGAGAACTTAATAATGTGAATACATAATTGAATATAAAACTTATTAACAACAATTTATGAAGAAATTAAATTGTACTTAATAAGAAATTGTATGTCTTCATTATACCTCTACTTATTTTGAACATTAATTACTTTTAAAAAAATTGGACAGCACCTCCCCTGTTTTTCTTATATTTTTATTCTCTGTACCTGTCCCTGTACATGTATAGCAACAAAACTTTGTAACAAAAATAAACAAAACATTTACTAACAACCCAACTTCTTTCTTCATGTAGAGACATAACATTGCAAAAAAAAAGACATTACATAGTTCTTCTCATTTGACCACTTTAAAAATGTACAAATTTTGTCGATGAGTAATTAAAAACATAACATGGGCTGTTCAATGCAGCCTTCAAATTTATACTTGGAACTATTCTAATACCCTGCTTCATTTTCCGTGCACCCCATTGTCTGCATGAAAATGAATGTAAAGTTAGTTCATGAGAGGCAATATAATTTATGAAAATGTTGAACATAAATGTATATGAAATATGAGCGTACCTTCAATGTTTACTGTACTAATATTCGTTGCCAATTTCACCATTCAACCATTTAATTGGATTAGGATGCCCACTGATCATTGCCTTTGTAAGTATATAAGTGATATCAATTGTTCAATAATTTATTATTCAGTTCTAGGCTCAGATCAACTACACAAAAGTATATCCGCATTTTCAATGGGGTTGCCAAATTGACCATCCCAACATTGAATTGGATATAGATGTCCACTCATCATTGCCATTGTAAGTATATATGTTATATCACATTTATCATAGTTCATAGTAATAATTTTGTGGCTCAGATCGACTACACAAAAATATATCCGCATTTTCGATGGGGTTGCCAAATTGACCATCCCAACATTGAATTGGATAAAACTGCCCACTCATCATTGCCATTGTAAGTATATATGTTATATCACATTTATCATAGTTCATAGTAATAATTTTGTGGCTCAGATCGACTACACAAAAATATATCCGCATTTTCGATGGGGTTGCCAAATTGACCATCCCAACATTGAATTGGATAAAACTGCCCACTCATCATTGCCATTGTAAGTATATATGTTATATCACATTTATCATAGTTCATAGTAATAATTTTGTGGCTCAGATCGACTACACAAAAATATATCCGCATTTTCGATGGGGTTGCCAAATTGACCATCCCAACATTGAATTGGATAAAACTGCCCACTCATCATTGCCATTGTAAGTATATATCTCACATCACATTTAGAATACTTTATAGTTATTAATTTGCTCAAACAAAATTCTATCCGCATTTTCAATGGGGTTGCCAAATTGACCATCCCATCATTGAATTGGATAAAGCTGCCCACTCATCATTGTCATTATAAGTATATATCTCATATGACTTGTATATTCATTTATAGCATTACATTTTTCGGGCTTAGGTCGAGTGCCCAAAACCGTTCAATTCACCAAGGCTTGAGTTTACCCAACCACCGAACAAGTGCACAAGGTCATTGTGTAATGGCAATGTCCTTCCTTTGAACCCTGTAGCCAATGGGTTGAACTGCAATGGAAGAATAACACAGTAATTACTTAATTGGTCAACAATATGTATGCATAATTGTCATACCTAAAAATTTATAAAAACCTCAAGATATTGTTGCCAAGCTAATTCTGAACCTCGTATTTCTTTAATGTCGTCATCCCAGTGAAAATTTAACACATTTATGAGATCATGAGCGATCAAATAAAATGACCGATAGAATGTAAAACGGTGTAGGAAATGTGATACGGGCCAAGCCACACAAAACTCCCTGTTGAAAATGGTTTGGACGTTCTTCCATCCATCCTCATTCAAAGATTCTCGTACGATGTTTTTAATTTTTGTTTGTTGTCCAATTAAATGTATGAGGAGAAAATCCTTTTCCAGGTCCCAAATTGCACCTACATGTATTTGAACGACTCATTAACTGCAAAATGAAGTATGATTACAATATAAAGAAGGACACAAGCAAGAAGTAACTAGTTCCTGAAAAAAGTTCTAAACATGCTCAAATAAATAGATTATGAAGAAAACATGTCAAATAACATCTCAATTAGACATCCATAGTTGTGTGGCAATTGCATCTCGAAGAGCTCCTCCTGCCGTCATTTCAGATGGACCAATCGAAAGATTTGGATCTACCTCAGGTTCTTGATGTGCGTCCCCCCTACCTCCGTCACGGCTTGAGTTAAAATAAAAGTCCTCCCCTTGTTGACGTCGGACAAAATTGTGCACAACACAACATGCAAGAACAATCAACACTTGTGTCCGAAATGGATAACAGTTCCCCTCTCGCAATGTTTGAAATCTATTCTTCAACACCCCAAATGCACGTTCCACACAATTGCGAAGTTGGGCGTGACGATGGTTGAACTTGTCTCTCAAGTTCTTATACCGTGCATTTCCACGTCCTTGATATTCATGGATATGGTATCTTTCCCCCCGATATGGAGCAACAAATTGACGAGTGTTTCCATATCCTGAGTCCACTAGGTAGTACTTTCCTGTGAAGGTCAATTCTAACACATTACATTACCAAATTCTACGTTCAACGAAATATACGTGGTTAGTCATAAATAGACAATCATACCTTCCAAAACGTGAAAGCCACCTACATCCATAGCCCTCCTCAGGACAGACATGTCAGAAGCTGCTCCCTCAAAACCGACCCCCATATATGGAAGACAAGGTCAAAACCACACACCGCCATTACATTTTGACTGATGACTCCTTTGCGGTTCCTATAGCGTGCATGCTTTTCTCGCAATATATGCGCTGGGATGTGGGTACCATCAATTGCTCCAATGGCATCCTAAACAATGTGAAAATGAGAATGTTTACACGAATAAGACATTTTTTAAGTTGACGTAATTGAAGCATATGGAATTTACCTTGAAGTAAGGATAAAATTTGTCATCATGTCGGATGCGGGGGTGCACAGGATCAGTCGAACTTGGTAGTTTAATGTAATTGAAGCGTAGGGAAGCTAACGCTTTTGTGACTTCGCGGACGTGATTACTAATTGTCTCAGAAGAGTGTTGAAAATGTTCACACATAGCACCGGATGCAACACCATGACCCATTGCATACAAGAAAATTGCGAGTTTCTCGGTTGCCTTAACATAACGGGAATCACGAATGAGTTCCCTTTCCATAAGTTCGTCTCTTAGTCTCATGAACATCGTCGGATGTAGTCTGAACACGTTGTAGCAACGTTCTTCATGTCCCTGAAGAACTTCATTAATCCAAATGTGACCAGTATGACTACTTGTGTGCATAGGCCTTGGGACACTGTGTTGCTCATTTGATTCTAAAATCTCATCTGCAATGGCTTCATCGATACTTAAAAAGAGGGCATTCTCCTCCCAAAGGATTTCTCGTACTAATGCGTCCACATCAACAGAAGGACCTAATAATTAGATAAACATAGTACATTCTATTCAGAAATACAAGAAGTCAATACATGTGACATAATACAACAAGTAGCATGAAGTAGTCAGCTACGTTTCCTAAAGAAAAACAAAAATGACAACTAACATTAAGAAGATCAGAAAAACAATGAACAATATCATCAGCATAATAAGTAAGGGAATGTCATTTCAGGCCATGGCGTTCCGAATCTCTTCCTGCATGGGTAACTGTAACATTAGGTGCATATGTAGATCTCCTTTGTACTTGCGACGTTGATCCGTGTACAACCATTCCATGGTAAGCGTGTTGCGCTTCTTCTAAGTTTGAGAATCCCTTATACTTTGCTCCCGGATAACCATTGACCTGGGCATAACAATCAGACCAACTGTGGTATATTCCTGGTTGACGACCAACCCAAACTACATAGCACATATACTTGCCCATTTCTATGATGATCTATTGGCCTGCAATACCATAAGGTGAACACTCACATTCATAGTTAATATTACATAGGAGTAGAAGAGGGATAAGTTATACGAGATACAGAATTTAAAAGCAAATGATGTCCTTAATACATTCAGAAAGGAAGAAGTCACCGAAATATGAAACTAACATCTACAGAAACAACCAGACAGGGCAAAGACTAACATGAAGGAAGGAGGAACATGGCGAGCATCTTAGGAAGTAGCATTGATGATCCATGCTAATGCATCCTCATCATCAAGAGCCATGAACCATGCTCTCTTCTCAGGCTTCTCGAAGAGGGTCGATGCTAGGAATAGAAGTTGTTGGGTGTAACCTGGTAAAGATTTCATCCTAACAACACATTCTCTCATTGTGTATTGCTCTTGTGGTGTGGATGACGTGCTTGATGAATTAGGAAACAAAGTCCGAACCAGATTCATGCGCTCATTGTTAAGCATACAATATTGAGAGAGTACATTCGGATCAAATGACTTCTTCGTCTTTCTCTTTCGAGAACCTGTGGATCCATGATCAGTTCTCCTTCTACTTGGGATGTTGCCTCATCTTCCACTGCGTTAATATTTGTCGGTGTCCTCTCTCCAACCGACCGTGATGGAGGATTTCGTTGCGAGGATGATGGGTTGAAATTGTCACCATCCATAGATTGAAACTGAGTTGAGTCTAATCCCATTGCGTTAAACTGTTGTCGGTCAGCACTATCATCATCTCCAAAAGAGCGTGTACCCTCCACATCTACGTCTTGTGTTGAGCCCATGAAATGATTGCCCCGAACAGTTGTCTTTCCACACAAGATGTCCAGCTGTCTTTTGTATGGAAATGGTTTGTCTATATACTTCTTGTAATCAGAATTGATCTGTGGATTATGAAAGGTCATTTACATGTGATAATAGACAAAAGTGTGTAGTTTGGACTAAATTTGTATTGCTGCCTTACCGCAATTGCCGCCTGTATGCTTTCTTCGTCAGGCGGAACAGGTAAATTTCGTTCATCATCCCATCCCCAACCAGAACGTGTACGCAATTGTTCGTAGATGTGGTACACTTTCTTAATGTTCCTCCAACGATACTTTAATGAATCTCTATCCTTTATCACATTGGCAGTGGTATTAAACTGATGTAAAATGTCTTGAAAGACATGTAGTTTGAAGGTGCCTTGACTACCATGGGTTTTCATGTGAACATCAATCAACAAATCTAATAATATCCTATCTTCTCGCAACGTCCAATTTCGTGAACGACCCTTTCCCGTGGAGAGAGCCCCCGAGTTTTCTAACATAAAATAACATAATCACAACACAACAAGTCAATAATTACTATTACGACTGTAAATATGAAACATATTAATAAGTACAATTCCTTAAATTTGTACTAACAAACACAACAAATGTGAACAAGTCATCAACTCCTTAGAACTAAGTCATGGGTCCTCAGACTCACTAAAATCTGAACTATGTCAAGATAAAATGGCAAGCTCCTTCCCTTAAACCATATAGCGAACGGGTTGAACTGCAAATGGAATAAGCAATTAGTATTTAAACACCATTTACTAATACCTACAACGATATTTGTGAACTACAAACCTCATTGTACGCATCCCACTGAATGTCGTTGCCGACAAATGTTGAATTTTCATCATCCCACGTAAAACCTACGTTGTCTTGTAGGTCTTTGGATATGAGATATATGTTTTTGTAAAAACATAATTTACTTTTCAATTGTGTTAAAGTCACATGAGAACCAAACTTCCTGACAAATGTCTCCTTAATCATGTCCCATGCATGTTTAGGTATGAAGTCCCCATGTAATAGGTCAGTCCTAAGCAAATGAAGAAAAGTCCGATCCATTTCGGAAGTCCACACATAACCTAAGTGGTTTGTAAGAAACAATAATGAGAACTATATGTAAACAAAATGAAGGCAGAAATTCAGTCTACAAATTTAACGTAATCCTTCATAACATGGTTTCTAACATAATAGTGCACAACATTATACTCTATGCATAGCTGATAGGAAGTTGAAATTGTACCTGGTTGAGACATCGACGTTCAGGCAATTGGGGCAGGTGGGCAGCAGTAAGTTGGTTTCTGAATGCTGGAATTTTTTATTTTTAACCGCAGTAAAGGGCAGTAAGTAGGTTTCTGAACATGATATTATGAAGCAAAGATTTCAGTTTATAAGAAGGCAGTAAGTAGATCATGGAAACACCATGAATAGATTTTAATGTACTCTTTAAACAGGAAGGCATAAGAACAGATTTCTGAACATGATACCATCAATCCTAAATTTCAGTTTATAAGGAGGCATTAAGTAGAACAATAGGTAGAATAGAAGGACAAGAACAAGTACATGGAAACACCATGAATAAATTTTAATGTACTCTTTAAACAGGAAGGCATAAGAACAGATTTCTGAACATGATACCATCAATCCTAAATTTCAGTTTATAAGGAGGCATTAAGTAGAACAATAGGTAGAATAGAAGGACAAGAACAAGTACATGGAAACACCATGAATAAATTTTAATGTACTCTTTAAACAGGAAGGCATAAGAACAGATTTCTGAACATGATACTATTAATCCTAAATTTCAGTTTATAAGAGGCATTAAGTAGAACAATAGGTAGAATAGAAGGAGAAGAACAAGTACATGGAAACACCATGAATAAATTTTAATGTACTCTTTAAACAGGAAGGCATAAGAACAGATTTCTGAACATGATACTATTAATCCTAAATTTCAGTTTATAAGGAGGCATTAAGTAGAACAATAGGTAGAATAGAAGGACAAGAACAAGTACATGGAAACACCATGAATAAATTTTAATGTACTCTTTAAACAGGAAGGCATAAGAACAGATTTCTGAACATGATACTATTAATCCTAAATTTCAGTTTATAAGGAGGCATTAAGTAGAACAATAGGTAGAATAGAAGGACAAGAACAAGTACATGGAAACACCATGAATAAATTTTAATGTACTCTTTAAACAGGAAGGCATAAGAACAGATTTCTGAACATGATACTATTAATCCTAAATTTCAGTTTATAAGGAGGCATTAAGTAGAACAATAGGTAGAATAGAAGGAGAAGAACAAGTACATGGAAACACCATGAATAAATTTTAATGTACTCTTTAAACAGGAAGGCATAAGAACAGATTTCTGAACATGATACTATTAATCCTAAATTTCAGTTTATAAGGAGGCATTAAGTAGAACAATAGGTAGAATAGAAGGAGAAGAACAAGTACATGGAAACACCATGAATAAATTTAATGTACTCTTTAAACAGGAAGGCATAAGAACAGATTTCTGAACATGATACTATTAATCCTAAATTTCAGTTTATAAGGTGGCATTAAGTAGAACAATAGGTAGAATAGAAGGACAAGAACAAGTACATGGAAACACCATGAATAAATTGTAATGTACTCTTTAAACAGGAAGGCATAAGAACAGATTTCTGAACATGATACTATCAATCCTAAATTTCAGTTTAGAAGGAGACATTAAGTAGAACAATAGGTAGACTAGAAGGACAAGTACAAGTACATGGAAACACCATGAATAAATTGCAATGTACTCTTTAAACAGGAAGGCATAAGAACAGATTTCTGAACATGATACTATCAATCCTAAATTTCAGTTTAAAAGGAGGCAGTAAGTGGAACAATGGGTAGAATAGTAGGAGAAGAACTACTACATGGAAACACCATTAATCATTTAAAATAAACTCTATAACGAGGAAGGCATAAGAACAGGGTTTGTGAACATTATATTAGCAATCATAAATTACAGTTTATAAGGAGGCAGTAAGTAGAACAATACGTACAATAGAAGGACAAGAAGCAGAACATGGCAACAGCATGAATGAATTTTAATGTACTCTTTAAACAGGAAGGCATAAAAACAGATTTCTGATGACATTTTTATGAAGCATACAATTCACAAGCAGCCGAAAAGCAGGAGGGAAGTCCATCTACAATGAGTTATTGTACAATAGCAGCCGAAAAGCAGTATGTAGCGCTTCTATCAGTCCACAAAGTAGGGAAAGCAAGCACAATAATGTATACATAGGGCAGTCAAAATGTATACAAGAACTCTAACCTTTGTTCTGCTGAAAGTTCAGAAAATCTGGAGAATCCTCCCATGATCATGAACGCAATGACATATATAAAACACAACCCCCATTAGTCATGTATTGGATGAGAAAAAATGAATTTGGTAAACAACTCACCTCCTCAACAACAGGTTGAACTGAAGAAGACCACTTTCGCAAGAGAGTGACAAATAGAGACGGTCGGGGTTTATAGACAAGGAAGGGGCAAGGAATGGTGCAGTCACGGGTGCACAGGTCATCGTCAGAGTTCAAACTTACCAGGGTGAAGGATCGGGCACTGAACAGTACAGTCAAACCCGGAGGACGAATCTTCGCACGGCCTCAGAGAGGAAGGACGGGAAAAGGGCAACCTTCTGACAACGATTCCAACTCACGGGCAAAAGGGAACAGATTCGCGCGTGGATGGTGGACAGCTTTGTACCTTTCTCTTCGTCTCCAACGGCGGCCAGGAACAGGGCAGCGATGGCGGTCCCGTTCGGGGAGGAAGCCTGGTCTACGAAGTCGGGAGGTAGCACGTGCGGGGAACGACGGCGGAGAAGGCTGGAGCAAGTCTCCTCTGCGACGGCCGGAGGTAGCAGGACCGGGGAGCGATGGCGGAGAGGAAGCCTCGTCTGCGATGGCGGAGGTAGCAGGTGAGGGAAGGACGGCGGAGAAGGCTGGAGCAAGTCTCCTCTGCGACAGCCAGAGGTAGCAGGACCGGGGAGCGATGGCGGAGACGAAGGCTCCTCTGCGATGGCGGACGTAGCAGGTCGGGGAGGGCAGCGATGGCGGGGATTTCGCGGGAGGAAGACGAGTCACATCGCCCATGTGCCGTGCCAGGCGCGTACGGTGGAAGGGGTGAAAGGGGTAGCCACGGTGGGTTAACTTCAATCGCAGGAGGGGGGTGGGTTAAGTATAGGTGGGTTAACCGGGTTTTAACTCAGAGTTAACCACCTTAGATGTAGGTTAAATAAAACACACATCCAAAGTGGTTTTTGGGTTAACTCTGAGTTAACTAGAGTTAACTCAGAGTTAACCTCTTTCCAAAGTAGCGCTGAAGAACCAGAGGCAGAATGGTCGGATATGGAAGACATCGTGACAGCATTCAGTTGCTTGTTCCGAGATGGCAATCTCTCCTGGCCCCTGGCAATGGCGGAATCGGTAGAGCCTCCATCGGCGATCACCTCCAAGCGACAGTTGCTTGGGAATGGTGAAGATCTGGAGGAATTGGATCTGTTATATAGCAACAACCCTGTAGATGAGCTCTGGCCAAGGTATTCTTGGCCTCCTAAACATTCAGTGTTTTCAATTATTGTTTCTAACTTTTCTTTCGTTCCTCATTCACCTCCCCTTGTCCTCCAACTCTCATCCGACGCCCTCAAGGTGTTAACCACTCTTTCACCCCACTTCCTTTTTTCTTTCAACGGCACGATTCACTCCTTCTCCCAATGCTTTCCGATGTAGGGTAGTTTGTTTCTTTCCTTAGGTTAGTATGATGTGTTTATTTCAAAAAAAAAATTTTCCACCCCTTTCTCACTCCCTGCTCTTTCTTCGGACGGCGATCCATGTCCTTCTCTTTTCAGACGCTGATCCCCGCTTTCACTCCCACTTGCACTCATCCTGACGGAGATCCCCGTCACCCCGCTGCAATCACCATCTCCTGACGGCGATCCCCGTCACCCTATTGCAATCACCTCTCTCGACGGCGATCCCCGTCACCCCCTACTTTTTTACTCTCCGACGGTGATTCCTGTCTCCACGCTTCCCTTCTCCTGATGGCGATCCCTGTCACTCGTGCGCTCCTCCTTCCTCAGCGGTGATCCCCACCTTTTCTTTCTTCCTAGATGGAGTGGCGATCCCCGCTCCCCAACACGCATGGTCACCATGGACTTCCTGGCTGAGGGGCCTTCTATTCCCCTACACTCCGATTTCACTACGGCCACCCTGAGCTGAGGGTGGCCCGTCTTTACCTCCAGACCCATCAGAGGACCCCTGCGGCTGTGCCGCATCCTTTCCTCTCCCTTTAAATAAACCTCTGGCTACTTCTCCAGAGTGCCATGTAAATATTTATTCTAGATTAGGATCAAGGGTAGAATCCAACAAGTCCTCATCCCCATCTAGGAAGAGTAAGGGTAACATCATCCCCCATAGGTATTTGTTAGATCTGGCTCAAAGGTGTGGCGCTCTTCTAACTGTTGAAGAGTTCATCCAGGAAGCAGTTGTTCTGAACTTAGAAGCTCAACATGAAGAGGGGAGGCTAGACGACGGATTTAGAATTTATGAAATTTTGAATGATGAGGACCCGGTGGACGAAGAAGATGGTGAAATAGAGGACACTGTCAAAATGTATGCTAGTGGCATGACGAGATTTGATGAACCCACATCGGCAGTGGATGAACCCACCAAAGAGGTAAACATTGGGACAGACGAAGAACCCAGGCTCTTAACCATAGCTTCCAATCTCCCTCTTGAATAAGAAGAAGAGCTCATAGAAATGCTGAGGGAGTACAAAGATTCATTTGCCTGGTCATATGACGACATGCCCGGCATTGACCCCGCATTAGTGGAACACAGGTTGATCTTGAAGCCAGGGGCAATAGCCGTTAAGCAAAAATTAAGACATTTCCACCCCCATATTGCATTGAAGATGAGGGAGGAGATTGAAAAACTACACAAAGCTAAGTTCATCTGTGTAGTACTCTATCCTCTGTGGGTGGCCAACATAGTCCCGGTAATGAAGAATGATGGAAGAGTATGAATTTCCATTGACTTCCGGGACTTAAATAGAGCATGTCCAAAAGATGATTTCCCATTACCTCATTTGGATGCCCTAATCGATAACACCGCTGGGTTCAAAACTCTCTCATTCATGGATGGTTATTCAGGCTATAATCAAATCTGTCTAGCTTCGGAGGACCAAGAGAAAACCTCCTTCACCATACCCTGGGGAACTTATTGCTATGTGGTCATGCCATTTGGATTGAATAATGTCGGCGCCACTTATCAAAGGGCAATGTTAGCAATCTTCCACGATATGATTCATATTCATGTTGAGGTTTACGTGGATGACATTGTGGTGAAGTATCAAACTAGAAGAGAACATTCCTTCGTGCTTGCCAAAGTGTTTCAACGCGCACGAGAGTACCAATTGAAGATGAATTCGAGAAGTGCGTATTTGGGATTTCCTCAGGCAAGCTTTAGGGTTTATAGTTAGCAAACGGGGGATTCAAATAGAGCCGAATAAGGCCAAGGCAATAAATAAGATGCCTCCTCCTAAGAATATATCTAAGCTTCGAGTATTGATCGGTCGACTACAGTTCATAAGGAGATTTATATATCAGCACTCTGAAAGGTGTCGTCCTTTTTACGAACTGTTAAAAGGAGGAGCCAAATTCGAATGGAATACTAAATGCCAAGAAGCCTTCAATGAACTCAAGAGTTATCTTATGAATCTGTCCGTGCTGTAGGCGCCTGTCCCAGGAAAACCCCTCATCCTATATCTGTAGGGTGTAAACGAGCCGATACGTTCGACGAGTAGTTCGAAGCTCGACTCGATAAAAGCTCGATCTGGCTCGTTTATTTAATTACGAACTAAGCTTGAACAAAAAAAAAATCTCGATTCATAAACGAGCCGAGTCTGAACACATATGAGCTCGGCTCGATTATACTCGTGAACAGCTCGTTTAAGAGCTCGTTAAGAGCTCGATTAAATACCGTTAAGGGCTTGTCTAAGTACTTGCTAACACTTTGTTTAAATATTTCTTAAATATAATAAGTATATATGATATAAAAATATTTATTATTTTTATACAGTTATTATTACAATATAAAATATTTATGAGGGCTTAAATGTCATGACTAAATCCACAGTGTATATACCAAATTATGTAAATGAGGGTATATAACAAATCAGTAAATAGGGGCACGAACACAAAATTTAGTGTTGCAGGTCCCCCAGGATATAAAGCATCTTCTTCCTCTCGAGACCGACCTACGCAGTAGGTGAGCCCTCCGGTGGGGCCGAGGGGTGCGTTGTCGGCCATTAGCATCTCCGGACGACCATGGGGACCATCCATCAGTGGTAGACGGTGCTCTCGGCGACCGCAGTACAGCCACGACGGGGCAGAAAGGGGGCTAGGGCGGTGTGGGAGGGGAGTTGCAGCACCGCCCTACCTTGTCCGTGCACCAACCCATCTCTTGCAGGTCTATCTATTAATCTCATATTGCTTGTGCTTGTGACAATATTTGATATTTCAAACATTATATTAAAATAGTTAAATTAAGCAACTTATCAAAAACTTGAGATATGAGCTTAAAATATAGATAAATTTAGATCTTATGAACGATCAGTTTTTTACTTGTAGATTGGATTGGATTACTTATATATACGAACTCGTAAATTCAATTAAGCTCGTTAAGATATTCGTTAAGGCTTGAGCTCGAGAGTATTTAAACGAGTCGAGTTTGAATAGGCATTTTCAATACTCGATATAGCACGAGCTCGGCTCGAACTCGATTAAAAATTAACGAACAGAGTTGAGCAGCATACAACTCGGCTCGACTCGGCTCGTTTACACCCTAATATATCTGTCGACTATTGAGGACTCTTTAGGAGCTGTCCTTGCATAACATGATGACACTGGCAAAGAAAGGGCAGTTTATTACTTGTCTAGGCTTTTCAATCCCACCAAGCTCAAGCTCACCACAATGGAGAAAACATGTGCAGCGCTAGTGTGGGTAGTGCAGAAACTGAAGCACTACTTCCTAGCTCATCAGGTGAGTTTGATTTCTAGATGGATCCCATTAGATGCCTCCTAGAGAAGCCAGTCCTCGCCGACAGATTAGCACGTTGACAGAGCTTCTTGTCCCAGTTCGACATCACCTTTGTAGTCCAGAAGGCTATAAAGGGATATGCTATTGCTGAGCACCTTGCTCACCTTCCTCTTCCTCACAGTGACACGGTCCAAGAAGAATTTTCTGATGAAAACATGTCACTCATCTCTCGCGATTCCTTCTGGTCGCTTCATTTCGATGGAGCTCTTAATTCTAGGGGACGGGGCATAGGTGTTGTTCTACTCACCCTAGAAGGAATCACCATTCCATTGGCTTATCAACTCCAGTTCCTGCTACCAACAACATTTCTGAGTATGAGGCTCTCCTAGCCGGTCTAAAACGTGCCTATCTATTAGGCGCGCGCCAACCCAAGATCATAGGAGATTCTCACCTCGTCCTTCGGCAGGTCCTTTCTACTTACCGCACTCGTGACCCTAAACTCAAGCTTTATCAAGACTTGGTCACACTCCTAGCCAAGCAATTTCACAAACTCATCTACATTCACACTCCTCGCTCTCAGAACATTTTGGCTGATGCCTTGGCCTCTTTTGCATCATCTCTCTCCTTCCCTCTCAGCTAGAGTGCTGAGACTATCATCATCCAGAGGTTAGAAGCACCATCCACTCAAGATCCTTGGTTCGACAACCTCAGAAACTCCTTAGTTGTGAAGGCAGAGAGAAGAGAAGCGAAGGAAGTGATGCTTATGGAACTAGGAGAAATAATGGAAGAAGAAAGGCCATGGTACCACGAGATTGAGCAATATTGCAAAGGCGGTACCTTCCCGGAAGAAGCTGAGTCCAAAGATAGGAGAGCTATCCATAGGGCGGCGTTAAGATATACCATTGTTGGAGAAGTGTTGTACAGACGCGCTCTAAACGGGATGCTCCTTAGATGCTTGCCCGACGAAGAAGCATAAAAAGTAGTGGAAGGAGCCCACTCCAGTGAATGTGGAGGGCATGTGAATAGTTAGGTGCTAGCTAAGAAGATCCTTAGGCAGGGCTATTACTAGCCAACCTTAGAAGAGACTGTGCCATCTACGTCCGTCGGTGTGTCAAGTGCCAGCTCCATGCCGACAAAATCCGTGCTCCATCTTCCTCTCTACATCCACTATCTTCCCCTTGGCCATTCTCCATATGGGCCTTTGATATCATTGGACATCTTGGTGATCCTAATGCTCAAATCAAACAAAAATCATTCATCCTCACTGCTACTGAGTACTTCACCAAGTAGGCCGAAGCCGAAGCATTCGCAGAAATCAAAGGTTCGACCGTGTGTCGGTTCATCATGAAGAACATTATCTCGCGGCTTGGAGTGCCAAGTGGCATCGTCACCGACAACGGACCCCAGTTCATATCTCAAGAGCTTCAAGACTTATGTAAGAAATTCAACATTTCTCTGCATCATTCATCTCCGTACTATCCACAGGGTAACAGCCAATCTGAAGCCACAAACAAAACACTTTTGAAAATTTTAAAGAAAACTTATGAGTCTCATAAATTTACGGATTGGCTGTGAAAATTGATTGAGGCTCTATGGGCCTACCGTACCTCTGTCCGCACGCCCACAGGGCAAACTCCCTTCTCACTCACTTATGGGAGGAGGGTGTAACGGCCCTGGATATTTATGCCCAGTAAGGCTCCATATCCAAGTCCGCCTCCCGCGATCGGGCTAAGTCTTGCAAGGGATAGCTCGTACACGTGTCCAGTAAGAATATAAAAACAACCACAATAGTATAAGACACAAGAAAGTACATGTGCTCATATCGTAAACAATAATTACAACTGTTCCAATACAATATTACATGTCCAATTAAAGAGTACAACTACTTGGGGCATACCCCGAGGGAGCACAAGCTCACACTAACACAACTAACTCTACTGTTGGTGATAAAAGTCTGTCACAATCGTCTTCGCAGGCCACACAAACGGCTAGCACCTGAAAAGAACTGTAAGGAGTGAGCCTCAACACATCACTGGCTCAGTAGGGACCTCCCAAGAACAACACACACTAAACACTAAAGAGACCTCACCCCAAAGGGTCTCACTGGAAACACGGTAGCCAAACTACGACATGCTCACACAAGGCATGATTAATAATAATTAACAACAGCTAAACATAATCTTATCAGCTAGCACAAATCTCGGAAAGATAAATGGGACAACAAGACTAGCTCAGCACCACTAGTCGCCCCCAACAACTAAAATGCCTAGGCCACATGCCTCACAGGCAAACCACTACAACAACTGTCACCTAAGCTATAACCCCACAGGCAAACCGCTGCCTAGGCTACAAGCTTCACAGGAACCTACCCACGTAGGGTAACAGGACTGACATCAGTGCCAATCCTCACACGTATCAAACCACTATTGAAAGCTTACCCTAAACAGGGTAACACACGATGCGTAGAAGGTCACACCGCAAGACCTCCACAGAACACAAGTTCACCTCAACACCTGAAGAGGGGAACACAACGTACCACAACAGAAAGCTACCCACAAAGGGTACAGGTACCTACTACCACGAGTTACTAGCACGGAACTACAATCCAGAACTGTGCCACCACCAGGGCACACCACAGCGAGTCAAACATTAACCAACAAGTCATAACACACAAACCACCACCAATGGCAAAGCTCGAGTTGGAACGGAATGACGCCACCACACGGAAATGGACTACTGGTTCATGACGCCAGTATCCAACCCGGACAACACAACACAAGAACTACCTCTAGGTCTCACAGTCACGGACGAAAGGTCCAACTGCCGCTCCACAACCACACAGTAAAGCCAAAGAACAGTGGAGACCAATCAACACCATACCTGAAGACCACACAGCTGTAGGCCCATGCCTGGCACCTTTAGGGACTCTGGACCAAGCTTCCTAAAGTGAGGCACTGGAAAACACTGGACTAGCTGGGGACCAGTGACGTCTGTTGGTGTCCGTCCCCCAACTACGAGTGCGCTACAAGTGACTGCACACCCACAAACACAAGTCGCTGCCCACAGTCGTCTTTCCCTCAGCCGGATGTACAACTCAAAAACAAGAGTAAGGGTGTCCAGGAAGACGACTCAGACCTCAAAGGTACACACTATACTGGGACACGTGCCTGGCTCTCCTAGGAACCTGGGGTACCCGACTGAAGAGGTATTCTAGAGTAGGCGTCGGTCCACCAACTCGGAAAGCATACAAACCACGACACACGAGTGTTAGGATTATCTTAGCACCGGTCACCATGTGACCCTCAAGCCATCCTACACCGATACTTACTTGAATCACAAAAACAAATAACCTTACCTGTCATTGGTCACCTTGTGACCTCCATGGCAACACACACCACTTAACACATTAATCATTACAACAATCTTTAAAGAACAACAATAGACTAGGGCTAGGTCCACACAGGACCTTCACTGCCCAACAACCAACTTTCCCTCGGAGGCTAAAATGTCGGACACAGGCGACGCCTCTCAAATCGCGTCGATCTATCCGGACGCCATTCCAAATGTTAACGCGACAAGGCTCAGTGACGCGACCAAGTCGCGTCGGCCCGACACGATGCCTTCGACCAAACCGGTCAAAAACCACGGTCAACTATAATCACGTCTGACCACACCGACGCGTTACAACATGAACGCGTCGGGTCAAGCAGACGCGACCCCAACACCGCCATAGCGCAATAGACAAAACTGAAACACGTCGACTCAAATAGACGCGTTCATACATGAACGCGTCGGCTTACCCAGATGCATTTCAACGAAGACAGTGGGTTCAGCTCACAGGCCGAACCATCTTCTCCACGGGAGAAATCCACACATGCATGGTTCCATTCCAAACTAAAGCCTTAAACAGAAAATCCACAATATACAACCCACCCACACACGTACCACCCCTCATTAAACCCCTTTAAACCATTCCAAACAAGGTAAGAAAGTAGGAAGTCTCCCTACTAGTTGGAAGAAACCAAAGAACGTCAAAACCTCCTCGTCGCCGGCACGCCCACGCTCTGGACACCGTCCTCGCGTGAATCCCATGCTGCACGAACCTCCACGAAGTCGAATCGCCGGAAAACACCTCAGAGGTGCCGCAACAACCTCCCCATCGCCGGACAGAGCTTCCTCTGCTCTGTCTGGCCAAAATGAAGCTTTTAAAGTCACATTCAAAATCGCGTCGTGTACAGCCGCCACGTTTAACTCCTTTAAATGCATCCACCCTGTCCGACGCCAACCAAAAACCGCGCAACACGCGTTGCAAAGTCGGTTCTCAGAATCGTGTATGGAGAGACCGACGCATTTAAATCGCGTCGTCTTGCTCCGACGCGTTCACAAACAGTGAACCTGTGGGCCAATTGGGCTGAAATCTAAGGCCCATAACGCCCACACAACATGCGTAAACCACGACTAAGGCCCAATGACCACCTCTTGGTCATGAGCACCACTCCAAAACCCGTAAACACGGATCTGAAAAGACCGAGTCATTACATTACTAACAGCTAAAAAGAAATGTCGTCATCGACATTTAGGACGAAACCATGGGAAATCAAACTAACACCTAAAAATAAATAAAGCCATACACAGAACAAGTGGGATACACTTCTCTGCACTTGCCTTTCAAACTATTCCAATGCTCATTTCAGTGCATGTTCTGCTTTCCTTTCTCTTTCATTCCTTTCATAACTACTCTGCCGATTACTACAATCTGCTCTTTCTTTACTTTTCAGCTGTAAGTAATTCTACCTTGTTGTTGGCGCTTTATCTCCTTGGACTCAACCTAATTCCACACTTTCTTGGCTGTGTTCCCAACATTTCTTTTTGGGCCACTTCTCTTACTTGAATTTCTTACTATATACTACCACACTTCAGTGCTCTGCCATGCTAAACTCTCTTTGTAAATTATCAGATTTCTCAATGCCATTCCACTATCCGTCTATCACTGCCAACTGCTATTCTGCTTTCTTTTCTATTCATACTCTCAACTGCCAGCTTTTTCAACAAAATTCATAACCATCTTTAAATATCTTGCCTCTTATGTGCAAAAATCTCAGACTTTTCTTTCAATCAAGTAGATCTTGGATAACCTGGGAATACTACATCTTCCTTGCTTCCACTGCGCCACTCGATTACACTGGATACTTAGTAAAGTATCCCACAAATTCTGCCCTCAGTACTGCTTCCAATTACTTTCCACTTCCACTATTACTCTAATTCCAACTGAACTCAGTTCTCATTTTACTCATTCCTCAATTCATCTTGCTCAATTATTTGACACTGAAAGAGAACACCTGAATTTCTGATCTACTTTCTTAATGTTTCGATTATGATTATGCCTCATATTAAAATTCTGAATTTCTAACATATTATTACTGGCATATCTTGCTCTTCTTATACCTTCCTGACTTTAAATCATAGTCTCTGGCTAAGTACTCACATTATATTCACAACCTTTCAAAATATTCTTTACTTTTGCTCTCAAATCAAATTCAGGGATACCTTTATTAGAGTACACTTCTGCTCAACGGAATCACTTTTTGTGCACTGGCTTGCAAATCTTTACTGAACATTTCCTGAACCATCTGATTATATCTGTTTCATAATCTGCTATATTCTTTCTTTCTCTGGTTAACAACATTCAATCTAACTTGTACTACCAACTGCACTAATCACAATATCATTTCTGCAGAATATTTCTCTTAATTATTCTGCTATCTGACTAATCTCCTTGTACCATTACTACTGTAATTCCTACTAAGGTACAATCATCCTTCTTTAAAACACTGCCATAACCAGAACCTGAAATTGATTTCTTTAATCACAATAACTTGATCTTCCTGATTTCTCTATTCTGCGTTGCTGCTTTATTCTCAAGTGCTGAAGTACCACTATTACAGCACATTCACTAATATCCTTTCCATTCAAAGCTTTACTTGAATTCTTTTCACAATCTGCCTTACTATTTGTTTGGTTGGGTGTAAAATCTCACTAAAAAAAAATGTTTTCAGGAAAACAATATATTTTAAGTCATTTGGTATCCCTGAAAATATAAATATGTAAGAAATTTTCCCCAAAACTTCGGATTTAGGCATCCCCCGTAAAACTCGGAGACCATTTCCCCCAAACCCTCGACACTTCTTTCCCCTCCCCATTCGCGAAACCCCGAAACCCTCGACCCCATCCCATCGCCTCTCGCTGCGATCCCTCATCTCGGCGTCGTGCTTCCTAGTCCTCTGCCTCTTCTGGCTTCGCCGTCACCATCAGGTCGTCCCTTCTCCTTGGTATGGAGTCATGAATGGTGTTCCCCTTCCTGCGGCTGCTTATTCTGCTGATGCGGTCCGTTTCTGCAGCGAGGGCGTCTGCAGCCGCCGGCGCGGAAGCGTCTGCAGCCGCCAGTGCGGCAGCGTCCCAGCGTCGGAGGAGGAGGAGGAAGAAGAAGTGTCATCGCCTGCTTGTTCTTCGACAGTGTGTTCTTCTTCGTGCATCCGCGACCCTCCTCGCTCGTTCGCCCCCGTCGTCAAGGTCTAGGCGGATCCGATGCTGCTTCTCGCATGGTTGTCCGCTGCGTTGAGCTAAAGCGCAAGGTGCCGGGTGTCCCTTTTGACTCTGTGATCAACACATTGATCTCTGTGTTGAGCTAAAGCGCAAGGTACTCGGCTCTCACCCAATTTTTTTAATCTTTTTCTACATACGGGGTTGATGAAATTTCTCCCATGTTACTTGCCTTATTAGTATTACCCTTCTACCTTTTTTTTTAGCTAAAGCGCAAGGTACACAACCAAATCACCATACGCTGATAGAGCTTCATTTATGTCTCTAATTTACAGTCTGCTTTCGAGTGTGTGAGCTTCTATTTTTTGTTTTGTTGATGTGGGAAATCTGGAAATTATTTAGATGTTCTCTCAGATATGAAGGCAAAATTGTGACGGAACGCCTCGTTCAAGCCCGTTAAACCAATAACGAACTTGATCCGAGTCCGCCTCCCGCGAACGGGCCGTAGCCTCGCAAGGGATTCCACACACGAGTCCGTGAAAACAGAAAGGAACACTTTTAATCTCATATATGATTCGCCATTTCATATATAATGTACAAGAGTTACATAACCAAATTTCAATAAAAGTACAAGAAAGTACAGGAGCCTGGGCATACCCCGAGGTAAACTAGTACAGCTGAGGAAAGAAACTACACTGCTGGAGGCGCTGGCCCACACCGCTGCGGCGCGGCCCTGAACTGGAAGACGGTAACGAGACCTCCTCCTCGCCTTCGCCTGTGGGGAGTAGGGGTGAGCCTCACTAGTCACTGGCTTAGTAGGGAACTCCCCCAACTCGAGCAAACCATACACAAGTACGGAAGCAGTAAACTAAACTAGCAATTTATAGCACAACCACGCAGGATATCAAAGCAGTACATATACTTACCATTTTCCGACTATATTAAATAAAGTAAATAAATAAACGGCAAAACTCAATCACGTGTACGAGCTAAAGTAGAGATACTCGAGCCACGTAGATTGGTTCGCGACACCAGTAACAGACTTGGACAAACAAACACAGGTCAACCTCTCAGTCTCACAGCCACAGACGAAAGGTCCAGCTGCCGCTCTACATGGAAAAGTCAAACAACTGTGGATACCAACTAAACACCACTCCTGCTGGTACACAACTGCAGGCCCATGCCTGGCACCTCTAGGGTCTCTGGCCGGAGCACTCTAGAGTGAGGGCCTGAGCACTGGAAAGGACTAGCTGGGGACCAGTGTCGACTACCGGTGTCTGTACCCCCAACTAAGAGCGCGCTACAAGTGACTAAAAACAAAGACAATAGTCAATGTCCCACTGTCGTCTTTCCCTCAGCCGGATGAACAACTCAAACAAAGGAGTGAGGGTGTCCAGGACAGACGACACAGACCTCGACGGTACATCACAAGTACCGGGACAAGCCCCGAGCTAACAGCCTGGCTCACAAAGAACCTGGGGCACCCAACTAGAGAGGTAACCACGGTAGGCGTCGTACTACCTGCCACGCACACAAAACCACGTGCGCACCGCACAAACCACGTGAAATCTGACGATATTCACGAGTACCAACTGTCCACAACACGTGAACACAGTGTGTCTCGCGTGCATACCACGCCGACACATAAACCACTAGCTAGCTACGTAACCAACATGCTAGCCTCGAAAACATGTGCTCCTAGAGCGCCACGGGTGCCAATGCACCACACGGTATTACCAGATACATTGAATAATAACAATCGGATAATCATATCACATAAGTCATGCACATTTAGACCCCTCGACTGAGGTCGCGACATGGGCCTGTGTCGCCTTCAAAATGCGACGGCCCGATATGGCGGGTTCATAACATGAACGCGACACACCACCACATCGTGTTCCCCACCTGAACGCGACGGTCCGACCTGTCGCGTTCAGATCACGACAGGGGGTTCCGTCGCCTTTACAGGCGGAAACCCTAATCCGGGATCCCCTCCACGGATTACCACCCTACACCATGCAAACCACCCTTAATTCGTGTTTTCATGCTTTTGTGAGTCCCTAGATATGATATCTATTGTTAAAAATGCGAATAACAAGTCAAACGATCGTCACCCGCGATCTACAGTCCAAAAACGGGAGGAATTACCCTACCTCTGCGAAGAACACACAACCCGACGATTCCTCGGCGTTTCCCCCGCTTCACACGAACTCCCCGCAGCGAGAACACGCCGAACCGCAAGCTTCCTCGCCGAAGCACCCCAGGAAACCCGTGCAACAGATCCCCCTGGCCAAACAGAGCATGCTGTGCTCTGTTCTGTCCAGCAGGGTTTAAGCTGCGTTGGCGGTTGAGATCGCGACGGATCGTTCCGTCGCGACCTGATCGCGACGGACCTGAGCATCGCCTTCTCAAGGCTGACGTCTGCAGGTCGCCCAGCGCTCGACACGTGGCGCACATGCAGACGATCACCGATTCCTGGCGGCAACAAGAACGCGATGGGTAGGGTTGTCGCGTCCAGAACGCGACGACCCCCTCTGTCGCATTCACAGACAGAGAATCCAAGGTGCTACGGGCCCAAACTGTCGGCCCAATAAGCCCCAAAAACGCACGCGCACACCGAACACAAGCCACATTGGCCACACATTGACCTTACAAGCGCTGAACACAAGATTCACAAGGATCCGAAAAATACGCGACGTTACATTACTATCATCTAAAAAGAAATGTCAACCTTGAAATCCATAATACATTCCAAATACATTCAACTTTAAAACATAATTACAAATACTATCATCTAAAAAGATTTAAAACCTTACTCAAACAAGTAAGGATATCCTTTAGCCATCTCCTCGGCTAATTCCCAGGTATCCTCACCTCCCAGCCTATTTTCCCACCTAACTTTAACCAACTCGATTTCTTTATTCCATAACTTCCTTGTCTTATGGCCTGTAATTTGCACTGGGTATTCAGGCATAGACATATCTGGCCTTAAATCTCCACCTTGATAACTAATTATTTGAACTGGGTCTTCAATGCACTTTCTTAATATGGAGACATGGAAAATATCATGAACATCTATAAAATCATCTGGCAAATCAAGTCTATAGGCTGTCTCTCCAATTTTCTCTAATACTTGAAAGGGTCCCACATATCTCGGACTTAACTTTCCTTTCTTACCAAACCGCACAATACCTTTCGTAGGAGAGACTCTCAGAAAGACAAAGTCTCCAACTTCAAATTGAAGTGGTCTCCTTAGATTATCAGCATAACTTTTCTGCCTGCTCTGAGCTGTCTGCAACTTTTCTTTAATAAACTTTACCATTTCAGTGGTTTGTTGTATCAACTCAGGGCCTACCATTTGTCTTTCTCCCACTTCATGCCAATTCAATGGTGTTCTACATGGCCTTCCATATAAAGCTTCATACAGTGCCATCCCGAGACTGGTATGATAACTATTATTATAAGCAAATTCAACCATACCCAGATGTTGCTCCCAACTACCACCCCAAACTAAACAACATGCTCGCAACATGTCTTCAATCGTCTGAATAGTCCTCTCTGTCTGACCATCTGTCTGGGGGTGGTAAGCTGAGCTATATCTTATCTCAGTGCCAACTACTCTCTGTAAGCTCCTCCAAAAACCAAAAGTAAACATGGGATCTCTATGAGAAACAATAGACTTCGGGATACCATGCAGTGGAATAATTCTATCAACATAAACCTTTGCTAATCTGTCCACTGACCAGGACATACTTACTGCTACTAACCTGCATACCTTGGTTAGACTATCAACAAATACCCATATTCCATTATGTCCTGCCGCTGACCTCGGTAAACCTGCTACAAAGTCCATAGCAATATCATCCCATTTCCATTGTGGAATGGGTAATGGTTGCAATAAACCTCCGGGTTTCTGATGCTCTGCCTTGATTTGCTGATAAATTGCACATCTTGAAACAAATTCTGCTATTTGTTTTTTCATATGAGGCTACCAAAAATACTTCTTCATATCTTGGTACATCTTGGTACTACCGGGGTGAATAGTGTACCGGGATTTATGAGTTTCTTCTAATATTCTCTGTTTTACTTCTCTTTATGCTGGCACAAATAACCTGCCTCTAAGTCTGACCACACAGTTATCATCAATAGCAACTCCTTCCATTTTCACAATTTCAGCTAAATTTACATCCGCTCTCTGAGCCTCAACAATTTGTCAATACAGTGACGGCTCCACAACACTACTAGCTAATATTGCCCGTCGCTGACTGCTTGGCACATACAAGGAGTTTTCCATTATCTCCTCATACAACTTCCATTCCTTAATCATCATTTGACTTAAATATGCTTTCCTGCTTAGGGCATCTGCCACCACATTGGCCTTACCCGGGTGGTAAGCCAAACTTAAATTATAATCTTTTAAATACTCCACCCATCTACGCTGACGGAGATTCAAGTCTGTCTGGGAAAAGATATATTTTAAGCTTTTATGATCTGTAAAAATCTCAAATCTAACGCCATACAGATAATGCCTCCACATTTTCAAGGCAAACACAACTGCTACTAGCTCTAAATCATGAGTGGGGTAATTCTCTTCTGCTGGTTTCAATTGCCTGGACGCATAAGCTATTACCTTACCACGCTGCATTAGCACTGCGCCAAGCCCTCTCCTAGATGCATCTGTATATACAACAAAACCACCATTACCTGTAGGTAATGTCAATACTGGTGCCGCTGTAAGTCTCTTCTTTAATTCCATGAAACTTCTTTGACATTCACCAGACCATACAAATGGTACACCTTTTCTAGTCAACCTAGTCATGGGTGTCGCAATCTTAGAAAAATCTTGAATGAAACGCCTATAATAGCTTGCTAACCCCAGAAACTTCTAATCTCAATAATTGTCTTAGGCACCTCCCATCTCATTACTGCCTCCACTTTACTTGGGTCAACTGCCACTCCTTCAGTTGAAACAACATGGCCCAAGAACTGAATCTCTTTCAGCCAAAATTCACACTTACTAAATTTGGCGAACAACTGATTATCTCTTAATAACTGCAAAGCTAGCCTCATATGTGCCACATGCTCCTCTTCAGATGCTGAGTAAATCAGAATATCATCTATAAAGATCACAATAAATTGGTCCAAATATAGATGAAAAATCATGTTCATCAGATCCATAAAAGCTGCAGGAGCATTGGTTAGCCCAAATGGCATAACCACAAACTCATAGTCACCATATCGGGTTCTGAATGTTGTTTTATCAATATCACCCTCTCTAATCCTCAATTGATGGTACCCTAACCTTAAATCAATCTTAGAAAATACCTTAACTGATTGTAACTGATCAAACAGATCATCAATTCTAGGTAATGGGTACTTATTCTTATGGTCACCTCATTCAATTTTCTGAAATCAATACACATTCTAAAGCTTCCATCTTCTTTCTTACAAACAACACCGGCGCCCCCCATGGGGAGTGACTCGGCCTAATAAACCCTTTTTTCCAGCAATTCTTCTAATTGCTTTTTCAATTCTTTGAGTTCTGCCGGCGCCATCCGATTTGGAGCTTTGGAGATCGGCATAGTGCCCGGCAACAACTCAATGGTAAAGTCTACTTCTCTATGGGGAGCTAAACCCGACAAATCTTCTGGAAAAACATCTGTAAATTCTCTAACTACAGGAACTATTTCTATTGACTTACCAGCCTCAACCAGAGTCACAGATACTAAATAAGCTACACATCCCTCATTAACTAATTTTCTAGCTTTAATTGCAGAAATTATAAACTTTGAAGTACGAGAAGGCATACCTTGATATTCAAACACTGTACCATTGGGGTGACAAAACTTAATTTTCTTCTTTTTGCAATCTAGCATAGCTCCATAAGCTTCTAACCAATCCATACACAAGATGATATCATAATCAGACAACTGAAGAGCATACAACCGACCTGGCATCTGATTCCCTTGAACCACAACATGAGCTTCATCTATGAAACATGAGGTGAGCATAAACTCACCCGAGGGAACTTCCACTACTAATTCACATGACTTCTCTTCTAAGGGATGAGCCATACAATCCAAAAATTCTTCGGAAATGAAAGAATGAGAAGCACCTGAATCAAATAGAACTCTGGCTGAAAAATCATAAATAGGTATTATACCTTCTATCATGTTTGATGCCTCTACTTGGGCACGGGTGATAGCCATAACCCGACCCCTACCTCTCTGCTGCGGTGCACCTCCACCACGCCCTGCCAATGGCTGTTGGGGCTGCTGCTGCTGAACACCTCTACCATACCCATATTCTCTTGGATAAGGGCAATTGCGGATCAAATGCCCTGGTTGATTACAATTATAACATCTGTAACCTAGTGGAATAGTGGGCTGCCTGGCAGTGCTCTGCTGCGATTCTTCTATCTCTGGCATATAACCACGCCTCTGTTGAAACTGCTGACGACCCCCTCTTCCTCTTCCTTTACCCTTGAATACTTGCTTTAATTTCTGACCCCATTTACCAAAACCTTAAGAAGAAGGTCCTGCTAGTGCTTTTCCCTTGCTGACTCCTGCTGCCTGCTGGGGTAGCTGGAAACTACCTGAACCTGACTCGCTAGCCTGTCGAGTCCGAATAGACCTTTCAAGTATAGCTGCTCTTTGGGCTACTTCCTCCACTGTTCTACACATTAATGGTATTACCGCATCCTGCAACTCCTATCTTAAACCCCGGATAAAGTATTCAACCATCATAGCATTATTTGTTACTACATAAGGAGCATACCGGCTAAGTGCCATAAACCGCATCTGATATTCTAAAACTGAGCTATTACCTTGTTGAAGTGTCCGGAATTGCTCTCTTTTTGCCTGCTATACTTGAAGTGGAAAGAATGTATCGTTGAATGCTTCGAGAAATTCCGGCCAGGTAATAAACTCCTCTGTTCTGCCTGCAAAGGTGGTCTGCATCTTCAGTCGCCACCACTGTTGTGCAAAGCCTCTCAACTGATATGTGGCTAGCACAACTTTGTCCGCCGCTGGACACCTCATGGTCGTAAAGACCCTTTCAATCTCATGAATCCAGTGCTCTGCGGTATCTGGATTCGGCCCTCCTGTATAAGTGGGCGGCTGCAACCTCAAAAACTTCTCAACTTGCATTACAGGCTCCTCCACTACCCTTATTGGTGGTGATGGTGGTACCGGTGGTACAAAGGGTACCTCCATCCCTGACGGTGGTGGTACAGGAGCCACAGGTACTCCAGCAACTGATGGTACTGGAGGTGCCGGTGCCTGCTGATCCATCCTCATCCGAATATCAGTGAGGCTTTTCCCAAATCCTCTCAATCATACGCTGAGTGGACTCTTCAGGGTCCTCTCCTCCACCACCCCAATCCCTTCTATCAGCCATCCCAACTTCCTGCACAAATAACACATCAATTACAAGTAAAAACCGGTCATTACAAAACCTGAGTCAGCTACCAGCAGTGTACAAGTGTGGAAATAGGGCTATGTAATTTCCCGGTTCCTTTATATTTACATAGACCTCGCTCTGATACCAACTGTGATGGAACGCCTCGTTCAAGCCTGTTAAACCAATAACGAACTTGATCCGAGTCCGCCTCCCGCGAACGGGCCGTAGCCTCGCAAGGGATTCCACACACGAGTCCGTGAAAACAGAAAGGAACACTTTTATCTCATATATGATTTGCCATTTCATATATAATGTACAAGAGTTACATAGCCAAATTTCAACAAAAGTACAAGAAAGTACAGGAGCCTGGGGCATACCCCGAGGTAAACTAGTATAGCTGAGGAAAGAAACTACACTGCTGGAGGAGCTGGCCCAACACCGCTGCGGCGCGGCCCTGAACTAGAAGACAGTAACGAGACCTTCTCCTCGCCTTCGCCTGTGGGGAGTAGGGGTGAGCCTCACTAGTCACTGGCTCAGTAGGGAACTCCCCCAACTCGAGCAAACCATACACAAGTACGGAAGCAGTAAACTAAACTAGCAATTTATAGCACAACCACGCAGGATATCAAGGCAGTACATATACTTACCATTTGCCGACTATATTAAATAGAGTAAATAAATAAACGGCAAAACTCAATCACGTGTACGAGCTAAAGTAGAGACCGCCACACTCGAGCCACGTAGACTGGTTCGCGACACCAGTAACAGACTCGGAAAAACAAACACAGGTCTACCTCTCAGTCTCGCAGCCATGGACGAAAGGTCCAGCTGCCGCTCCACGTGGAAAAGTCAAACAACTGTGGAGACCAACTAAACACCACTCCTGCGGGTACACAACCGCAGGCCCATGCCTGGCACCTCTAGGGTCTCTGGCCGGAGCACTCTAGAGTGAGGGCCTGAGGCACTGGAAAGGACTAGATGGGGACCAGTGTCGACTACCGGTGTCCGTACCCCCAACTAAGAGCGCGCTACAAGTGACTAAAAACAAACACAAGAGTCATTGTCCCACTGTCGTCTTTCCCTCAGCCGGACGAACAACTCAAACAAAGGAGTGAGGGTGTCCAGGACAAACGACACAGACCTCGATGGTACATCACAAGTACCGGACAAGCCCCAAGCTAACAGCCTGGCTCACAAAGAACCTGGGGCACCCAACTAGAGAGGTAACCACGGTAGGCGTCGTACTACCTGCCACGCACACAAAACCACATGCGCACCGCACAAACCACGTGAAATCTGACGATATTCACGAGTACCAACTGTCCACAACACGTAAACACAGTGTGTCTCGCGTGCATACCACGTCGACACATAAACCACTAGCTAGCTACGTAACCAGCATGCTAGCCTCGAAAACATGCGCTCCTAGAGCGCCACGGGTGCCAATGCACCACACGGTATTACCAGATACATTGAATAATAACAATCGGATAATCATATCACATAAGTCATGCACATTTAGACCCCTCGGCTGAGGTCGCGACATGGGCCTGTGTCGCCTTCAAAATGCGACGGCCCGATATGGCGCGTTCATAACATGAACGCGACGCACCACCACGTCGCGTTCCCCACTTGAACGTGACGAGTCGACCTGTCGTGTTCAGATCGTGACAGGGGGTTCTGTCGCCTTTACAGGCGGAAACCCTAATCTGGGATCCCCTCCACGGATTACCACCCTACACCATGCAAACCACCCTTAATTCGTGTTTTCATGCTTTTGTGAGTCCCTAGATATGATATCTATTGTTAAAAACGTGAATAACAAGTCAAACGATCGTCACTCGCGATCTACAGTCCAAAAACGAGAGGAATTACCCTACCTCCACGAAGAACACACAACCCGACGATTCCTCGGTGTTTCCCCTGCTTCACACGAACTCCCCGCAGTGAGAACACGCCGAACCGCAAGCTTCCTCGCCGAAGCACCCAGGAAACCCGCGCAACAGCTCCCCCTGGCCAAACAGAGCATGCTCTGCTCTGTTCTGGCCAGCAGGGTTCAAGCTGCTTTGGCGGTTGAGAATGCGACAGATCGTTCCGTCGCGACCTGATCGCGACGGACCTGAGCGTCGCCTTCTCAAGGCTGACGTCCGCAGGTCGCCCAGCGCTCGACACGTGGTGCACATGCAGACGATCACCGATTCCTGGCGGCAACAAGAACGCGATGGGCAGGGCTATCGCGTCCAGAACATGACGACCCCCTCTGTCGTGTTCATAGATAGAGAATCCAGGGTGCTACGGGCCCAAACTGTCGGCCCAGTAAGCCCCAAAAACGCACGCGCACACCGAACACAAGCCACATTGGCCACACATTGGCCTTACAAGCGCTGAACACAAGATCCACAAGGATCCAAAAAATACGCGACGTTACAAAAATAATGTCCATGGAACTCATAAAAAGGACCATCATGATGAGGACCGCCTTCGCTTTGGACAAAATGTGCTTTCAGCGGCCATCTCTCAGGAGCATGCAATGATCTTGGGGACATATAACCTGCAGCCAAGGGTGAGACTTAAATTGCCATTGTTGGTGAGATGGAGCTCGGTAAAAGATAATTATAGTTTTCATGTGATGGAGCTTTGTAAGGGGAATCCCAGCCTCTGTGGTGGAGGAGGTTGTATTAGGGATGCGGCTGGTAACTTTATTTTAGGCTTCGCTTTCCATTGTGGTAAAGGAAGTAGTTTATTTGCAGAAACCAGGGCCCTCCACGATGGTCTGGAAATTGCAACGGAGAGTAGCTTGAAGGATCGAGGTATAGGTGAGGACAAGATCTAGAAGGGGGGTTGAATAGATCTAGTACAATTAACGCGGAAGCTTAAGCAATTAAAAATTACTTCTAATCAGAGATCAAATCACCTAATTAATTTACTGATCTGAAGTGTGATTTGGGTGTGTGAGCAAATCAATTAGTAGTGAACGAAATCCCTATGCATGCATCTAGCGAGATACAAAGGCAAACCACAATTCAAACCAATGCACAGAGGATTTTTAGGTGGTTCGGAAATCACTTCCAGTGACTCCTACGTCCACCCCTCACACAGTGAGGCCACACTACTCAAAAACTCTGAGTACAACTCACACAGGAGCACGACGACTCCAAACACCCTTGAGCACGACGACTCAAGAAACACCTGGAGCACGACGACTCCAAACTGAGCACGACGGCTCAAACAACAACCGGAGTACGACGACTCCAAATTGAGCACGACGGCTCAAACCACACAGTGAGCACGACGACTCACAAACTAGAGCACGACGGCTCACAGTACAACTTGCTAGAAAACACAAGACTAAGATCCTCTAGCAGGAGATCTAGTCCAACCAGAGTTAATTCATGAGACTCATGCAACAAATCATGCATAATCTCAGAATCACTCAGAAGAGAAAAAAAGAACATAAATATTGATTGATAGATTCTTCTCTTCAGATGTACTCCCTTGTAGAAGGTCGAATAGTGAAGTGCTTTAATCTCTGGAAGTTCCTGGACGATGCTCTGCAATTTGATCTTCAGGATCTTCCTTGAATTCTTCACAGAAATCGGCTTCTACTTGATCTGCTCCTTTGAAGTCGATGCTAGTGCTTCATGTTGATCAGACTTCTATCCTTGTGCTTGGAGGAGGATGAATTGAGGTGTAGAAGCACAGGAGGGAGCAAAACAGGGAGGAGGAACCTTCCAGCCGCCAACCGGATCTCTTGGAGGCTGTGAAAGGGTTCTCTTAGGATGAGTGCCCTTAAGGAGGGTATTTATACCCTAAATATCTGAAGGGTACCCTTGGGGTATGAGGGCACACGATCCTAGGTTGATACACCATCGCCCTAGGCTGACACGTGGCAAACATCCAATTTAAGTTGCAAACTTTCCGTAGTGTGTCGACCTGCCCTGGTGGTGGTGTCGACACACTATCCCAATTGAGAACAGGATGTTCTGGGAACAAGGTCCTGTGTCGACCTGCTCTGGTACTGTGTCGACCTGTTGTCCCAAATCTGCAAACAGGCTGTTCTGGGAACTGAGTCCAGTGTCGACCTGCCCTGAGAGTGCGTCGACCTGAGTAGACTTATTCCTGGAATTTGCAACTCATGTCGACACACTCTTTGACTTGTGTCGACACAGTCTCAGCATTTCTTCAGCTTTTTGCCTTTGAGACTGAGGTGTTGTGTCGACACCATTGAGGGGTGTGTCGACACTACCTTTGCAAAAAGGATTTGTACCTGAAAATAAACACATATATCATTAGTAAAATATTTATTATTAGTACAAATGATAAGTGTGCTTTGAAACATGCTTTTTGAATATAAATTTCAGGTGAATGTATTTATCATGTTTCAATTAGTTTGCATTCAAATCACATTTGTCATCATCAAAATAGGAGGGAAATGATATGAAATTGCACTCAACCCAACAATCTCCCCCTTTTTGATGATGGCAACATTAAATCCATATGACAATAAGGTTTTGATGAGATGTGATTTTGAGCAATTTTTGGTTATTCAATGTCTTCATTTTTGTTCATGTTCATGCTTGTTAAAGACCTTTAAATATGGCTTATTCACAATTGATGGTTGTACTAGATAAGTACAATGTAACTTGAAGTAAGTTAGTACATAAAGAAGGTCAAGCAACTTGACAAGCATTCATTCATTCACATTCACATAAAGATTTTCAATCACATTGAAGATACAACTGAGAAATTTATTCAAGCTAAGCAATAAAAAAAACATTTCATTTCATTCATCAAGAGAACCATTACAATCACAAGAGAACCATTACAATCATTCCAAAAAGATTACAAGCATTTCTTGTTCTTTCTTTCTTCTCCCCCTTTGACATCATCAAAAGAAAAATTACATTAAGTAGAAGATGGAGGAGGAGGAGGAATGGGAAGTAAGATGGTCTCAATGTCAGACAGTCTTTTCTCCATGAAGGTCAAGCTAGACTTGATTTGATCTTGAATGGTTGTGAGTTTTATGTGCAAGAAGTGTTCCATTCTGTCTGAATTTTCTATCAAGGTAGCTTGAATTCTTGCTAGATCAGCTGCAATGGGTTGTGAAGAGGAAGATGATCCAGCTGACCAACCAGGCCTTTGCATGATCTTGAATTCTTTTGTCAATCAGATATCTGTGTATCAATGTGTGCATTGAAGTTCCTCATGCTCTCCAAATCATCCACAAAATGAGCAAAAGACAGTCTAGTGCTGGTGATCTCATGTAATGTCTGCTTGGTGTTGAAAACATCAGCTTGGGAATTTGCCAAAATTCCGTGAAGAACTATCTCCAATTTTTGCTGGTGCTCCTTCAGCTGAAATGAGGCATCTGCCATTGTACCAATTAATCTATTGAACCTCTGAGCTGCATAATCTGATGCAGCTTTTTGTTCTATGAACTTGGCAGACACAGTGTTCTCCAATCTTTGAATCCTCAACTCAAATGTTTCTGACATGGTTTGAATGGAGGAGTTCAAGGTTTCAAATTTTTCATTTAAGAAGGAGAACAACTCTGGTGGAGCAGAAGGCCCACCAGAGGATGTGAATGGTTGAACTGTGGGTTGAGGAGATTCAGAGTGTATGGATGAGGGTTGAAACTGAGGTGAGAGTGGGGCATGAACTGGGATATCACCTTCAGTTGGGACTTAAGGCTGATCCTCATTCAAGGGAGGCTGATCCTCTTGACCTTGGGGCTGGTCCCCTTCAGCTGGAGGCTGGTCCTCTTGAGCTTGGGGCTGGTCCCCTTGATTTTGAGGCTGTTCCTCCTGAGCTTGGGGCTGGTCCCCTTGATCTTGAGGCTGTTCCTCTTGAGCTTGAGGGGCCTCAACCACAACTGGCCTCTCCTTACTTGAGAGCCCTCCAGTCTAAATCCCATGAATTTTTGAATATTCTTGAAGCTATAAATGTTGGACTTAGGGATAGACTGGGATTTCTCATTCTCCAAGGGCACACCAAAGTGCTGGAACACTGAGGTCAGATGTGCAGCATATGGAAGAGATCTTTTGAGGTCTTTCCTGGTTGTTTCAGATATGATTTGATACATTATTACATGGAGGTTGATTTTGATGTCTTTTACCATGCAATATAGAATGAACCTCTGTATATCTGTTAGCCTGTCCCTTCCACCACCTTGAGGGGTAATGATTGTGGTCAATATGTGGTGGATGACTCTCAACACAGGGGGAAATGAGTTTGTGTTGAATCTGGTAACATGGGTTTGTTTTGGATCAGAGGCATCAGCAGGAAGGCCTGTCAAGATGGAATAGGCTTCATGTAGATCAAATTCAAAGTCATGATAATCTGCCCCTTCATCTGGTACTTTGAAAATAGAGGCAGCTTTATCAGTTGGCATGTCAATAACTATGCCCTTAACCTTTGATTTATATCCTTCATCTGTGCATTTCAGGTTCTTGTAAAATTCTCTAACAAGTCTTGGATAATGATTTGAAACTCAGAAATAAATGGTAACCAAGATTGAAAGGAGAAATAGGTCTGAATTTCTGGAAAAGAGTCTGCTAGCTGAATATCTGATAAATCCACTATCCTGGGCTTTAGAATGAGCTTTGCTTCACTAGTTGTGTCTTGAGACTTGGAAGACTCTGAAGATGATGATGATGACTCTGAAGAGTCTCCAGAAGGGGAGCCCGGATTCTCTGGTCTAGAAACCCTACCTCTGCCTGAAGAAGAGGGTCTACCTCTCTTGGCTGCTCACTGAGACGCAGAGGAGGACCCTGGTTGCTCTACAGGGTCATTCCGCTTTTTGGTTCTTCTTTCAAACTGAAGAACAACATCCTCTGCCGGAACTGGCCTAGACGAAGCCTGAGATCTTGCTCCACGGCGAGGACCCATCTTTCTCACCATGGTTGCAAGGATGGAGTGGAATCAGGAGTTGATGAAGGAGAAGAGAGATGTTTGAGAAAGGTATGTGATTGAGAGAGAAGGATGAGGAATTTCTTGCCGGAAATGAGAAGAGAGCGACCGTCGGGTCGACCTGATGCCTAAAAAGGGTTTGCAGTGGTGCAATACCCGCAGGAACAACAAGGCTTATCCGGAACCCACGATTTAAAAGGTTCTGGCAAGAGGGCAGTGTCGACACTGGAAGACTGTAGTGTCGACCTGACCTGGGGAGTATGTCGACACGTGATAGATTTGGTGTCGACCTGGCCTATGAAAAATTTTTGATTTGAGTTTTGAAAAAATTTGTGAGCTTTTGGGATAACTTTACAATGATAATCAGTGGGAGGAATGATCATTTCAAGGATATTTAAGAGACTAAAAAATTCATTTGTTAAATTTTTTTGAAAAGATTCAACACAAATCAAGTTTTACACAATATCCGACAGGATATGAGCATTCAGTGACTTAAGTCCTGAAAATGATAATTTGAGGGATATAAGACATTTAACAATCAACTACACACTACTATATTCTTCAATTCCAAAGAAGAAAAAAAATCTTTTAGACTGAAATTAAGTGTGTTGACATTAAACAATTTTTAAGAACAAATTGATGATGGATAATAATGATTCTTCAAAACAAATTCTCCAATGACATACACATATTGTTTTGAAACAAACTATCAAATGAGATATATCTTTTTCACTCAAGAACTAATGTTTTTCACACACTATAGTCCCTGGATACTGAAGATTTATTCATTATCAAGTCTCAAAGGGGTAAATGATGACCTTTTGACATGAAAATATACGTTTATCAGACGCCAATATTTCCAGTTACTCAGTCATCATCAAAAATTACATAATTATTTTGTTTTGCATTTATTTTGATTTTTAATCCCCTTTGAACAGAGATAGCATTAGTGCCTCATGACATGCATGGCACTTCATTCATTGTGAAGGTGTGCAGTTTCTCAGCACATGTGCCATTGCTCTGTTGAATTGATAAATTTTGGAGAATTTTTGACAAAAAGACATCATCCATATCCAACTTCAATTGCAAACAAAAATATGTTTTTAAAAAATCAGAACACACAATATCCTTCAGTCTTAGAAAGAAATTTAAATTTATATAGTTTTGAAAGAATATAGGTGAGAGTTGATAAATGAATGTAGAAGATCACTCAAAAGATCATTTTTAGACTCTAGACACCTGAATGAGGACATCATGTAAGGAAATTGATGTAGTGCAAGAAGAGTTTTGAATTTTTCAAAAGACATGACTTGTGAATTTTCTAGCTCCCCCTGAGATGAGAATTTCAACCACTTTTCATCAGAATAAAGATATGCAAGTTTTGAAAACAGGAATGATTCTCTTTAAACAATAAAAGCTCCCCCTCAACAATTGCATTTTCATCTCTTGGTACTTGGCGGAGACATATACTCTCGCATAGTGAAAGTGTCCAGACAAGCATAACTTGTCCTTCTTCAAATCACCATTTGATATACCAAGAAGTTCAACACAATGTGAGGTGAAGAGTTCATTGTTAAAAGATAGAAGTGAAATGGAGAGAGATACAATGAATCAAGGAAGAAATGAATATGATAATGCAAAGAACTCCCCCTCAGAATATGCCTAACACTCAACCCAATCCAATGGACATTTACAAAGACCAAGTTCTCTCCTTAAGGATGAGAATCTACTGTAGGAAGGGGTTTGCAATTTGTTTTTCTGATTCTATGAAATGGAGTTCAAAAGATTTCTTTGCTACCTCATCTCTCAAGAAATGATAAATCAACCATGAATGAATATTTCTTCAGCATTTCACACAAAGATTCCTTTGGCTCACTTTCCATAAGATATATATGATTTTAAATGATCATACATGCAATTCAGATATGTTCATTCAAAGTAGTTTGCACCGATAGAATATGAACATGATCAAGCATGCATTAACAGGCAATTTATTAAACAAAATTTTTGCATCTTTTCAAATTTACTCCCCCTTAATTAATGCATGGAATGAAAAGGTTAGCATGCAATTCACACATGATTATGAGTACAATTAGCTTTAAACAACACATGACTTTTGGTACTTGGCGGAGTATTTTACTCACGCATAATGATAGTTTCCAAACAAGCATAACTTGTTTTTCCACATATCATCATTTGATATACCAAGAAGTCAAAGCAATTAGTGTGCACACAGACTCATGGGAACAGTTAAGCATGCATGACAACATAAGCATGATTCCAATTGTTATGACATAAAGTTCATTGATGGGAGTAGCATTGAAACACATTTCTCATTGTTCAGATAAAGATCAACATTCATTTCAATTCAATCAATTCAAGTTTGAAATGCTAAAGAGATTTTACCTGAACAATCTTCATTTCTTTCTTAAAGATTTTACCTGTGTTCTCCAGCCATTTCTAGTCTTGCACAGCCAATATCTTGAATCCATTTACAGTGTATGGCTGCAAGACTTCTCAGCTTGCTGATCAAGCTGGTTTTGGGACCCACACTTGTTTGGGTCCTGCAATGAAATCAATGTTAGATTGCAACAAAGATTTCTGAATCCAAAATGTTTTTAATTTTTGTATAGATGCATTTCCTTCATTGATAGAACTATGAACAGAATTAGTTCCAGATTTTCTTTTTACCTTGATCAATGCATCTATGTTTTCATGAAGTTTTCTATTTTTTGGATTTTTAATATGAGCAGAAACAGAATGATTTTGTGCAACATTTCTATGCCTATACACATGGAACTTCTGAACATTTTCAGTATGAACATGATGTTTATTCCTATGTGTATGAGCATGTGCATTAGACTGGAATTTTTGAGCATGCACAACAAAATCATTTCTGTACCAACAGTCCCTAGAAATATGACCAATTTTATGACAATGAAAGCATTGGACTGATTTGGCATGTTTATTGAAATTTTTATTTCTATTCCAGCAATATTTGGCAAGATGACCAGGTTTATTGCAATTAAAGCAAATAAGAGCATTTCTTACCTGGTTCTTACCTTGGCATATATGCATTTGCTGGAATCTCCTTTTCATGTGAGGAGGCTTACCATGAAGAGAAGGAGGTATCTTCTGGTGGCTCTTGGCATGATGTGAATTTGGAACTTGCCTTGGAGCTTTTTGAACTGCTGGAGAAGTTAGATGAATCTTCTTGACAGAGGCATTTTTCTTCTTCTCTTTCTGTTTCTGAACAAGAACTTTCACTAGTCTTTCATTAGAAACATCAAGGTTCTTGTTCACAGCAGTTTTAACAGAAGTTGTTATGTTTTTCTTTTCATTTTTCTTATTTTTAACAGAAGCAAGACTTGAGTTCTTCAAGTTATTTTGAATCTTCTGTTTTTCAGCTCTTAATGCAACGACTTCTTTTTCTGAAGTTTGAAGCTTGTTTAGCATGACATCCAAACCATTTTTCATCTTGATTTTTTCATTCTCAAATTGAGCAATTTGTTTTTCCAAGTCAGAAATTTTATTACTCAAATTACTACATTCATTGTCCAATGGTCTGTCATGAAACAAGCCTTCAATCTTCCTTTTTAGATGATGATTTTCTTCAACAAGTTGTTTGCATTTCTCATTTATTTGATGATCATGAGCCATGTTAGAAATCTGTTTGTTTAATTGATCATTATCAAATTGAAAGTTTTCATTGAGGTCAATCAATTTTCCATTTTCCTCTTCCAGATCAATAACTTTTGTTTTCAATAGCTCATGATTGTCCTTCAATCCAATCAATTCATTTTCACAGATTTGGACTTCATCTTCTAAATTTTCTTTCTCAGAATTTAATCTTTCAACTTCATTTTTCAAATTCTCAATTTCTTCTGAAGGACATTTATCATTTTTCTGGAGCAATTCAATTGTATTTTTCAAGTTTTCACTTTCTTTATGGCAATGATTTAAACTCTTTTTAAAATCTTTATTTTTAGTGTTTAGCTTTGCATTAAGATTTTGCATCTTTTTACAGAATTCAATCAATTCAGCATAAGACATACTTTCATCTTCATCAGAATCAGAATTGGAATATGCAAATGGATCTGGAGATAATTTACCTGACCTTTTAGATCCATTTGAACTCTTATGTTCTGAAGAGGATGAAGCATGCTCTGAGCTCTTAGAATGTGCTGTCAGAGCCATATCCTTATGAATTGTTGATTTTCTGGATTCATTGAGGCTCCTCTTTGCCATTAAGTACTTGTGAATTTCTTTTGCTCTGTGCCTTTGTGAGTCCTTTGAGAGATCCAATGAATATAAGCTTGAGGATTTCTCTGAAATTATAACAGGAGATTCATGCAGATTAAATAGATTTTCCATTATATCAAGACTCACAAAAGACTGTTAGATCTAATCACAATGAATCAATGTGACAAGGAATTAGATCTAACAATTAGATTGGTTAATCTGCTCTAATGCCAAAAGGAGTCAAAGCGATTAAGCATACAGATCAAGCAATTAAATCAGATCAGCCAATTTACACAGAGATCAGCCAGAAGCAATCAAACCAGATCAGTAACAGACAATAACCCGCTATGATACCAATTGAAGGATCGAGGTATAGGTGAGGACAAGATCTAGAAGGGGGGTTGAATAGATCTAGTACCAATTAACGCGGAAGCTTAAGCAATTAAAAATTACTTCTAATCAGAGATCAAATCACCTAATTAATTTACTGATCTGAAGTGTGATTTGGGTGTGTGAGCAAATCAATTAGTAGTGAACGAAATCCCTATGCATGCATCTAGCGAGATACAAAGGCAAACCACAATTCAAACCAATGCACAGAGGATTTTTAGGTGGTTCGGAAATCACTTCCAGTGACTCCTACGTCCACCCCTCACACAGTGAGGCCACACTACTCAAAAACTCTGAGTACAACTCACACAGGAGCACGACGACTCCAAACACCCTTGAGCACGACGACTCAAGAAACACCTGGAGCACGACGACTCCAAACTGAGCACGACGGCTCAAACAACAACCGGAGTACGACGACTCCAAATTGAGCACGACGGTTCAAACCACACAGTGAGCACGACGACTCACAAACTAGAGCACGACGGCTCACAGTACAACTTGCTAGAAAAACACAAGACTAAGATCCTCTAGCAGGAGATCTAGTCCAACCAGAGTTAATTCATGAGACTCATGCAACAAATCATGCATAATCTCAGAATCACTCAGAAGAGAAAAAAGAACATAAATATTGATTGATAGATTCTTCTCTTCAGATGTACTCCCTTGTAGAAGGTCGAATAGTGAAGTGCTTTAATCTCTGGAAGTTCCTGGACGATGCTCTGCAATTTGATCTTCAGGATCTTCCTTGAATTCTTCACAGAAATCGGCTTCTACTTGATCTGCTCCTTTGAAGTCGATGCTAGTGCTTCATGTTGATCAGACTTCTATCCTTGTGCTTGGAGGAGGATGAATTGAGGTGTAGAAGCACAGGAGGGAGCAAAACAGGGAGGAGGAACCTTCCAGCCGCCAACCGGATCTCTTGGAGGCTGTGAAAGGGTTCTCTTAGGATGAGTGCCCTTAAGGAGGGTATTTATACCCTAAATATCTGAAGGGTACCCTTGGGGTACGAGGGCACACGATCCTAGGTTGATACACCATCGCCCTAGGCTGACACGTGGCAAACATCCAATTTAAGTTGCAAACTTTCCGTAGTGTGTCGACCTGCCCTGGTGGTGGTGTCGACACACTATCCCAATTGAGAACAGGATGTTCTGGGAACAAGGTCCTGTGTCGACCTGCTCTGGTACTGTGTCGACCTGCTGTCCCAAATCTGCAAACAGGCTGTTCTGGGAACTGAGTCCAGTGTCGACCTGCCCTGAGAGTGCGTCGACCTGAGTAGACTTATTCCTGGAATTTGCAACTCGTGTCGACACACTCTTTGACTTGTGTCGACACAGTCTCAGCATTTCTTCAGCTTTTTGCCTTTGAGACTGAGGTGTTGTGTCGACACCATTGAGGGGTGTGTCGACACTACCTTTGCAAAAAGGATTTGTACCTGAAAATTAAACACATATATCATTAGTAAAATATTTTATTATTAGTACAAATGATAAGTGTGCTTTGAAACATGCTTTTTGAATATAAATTTCAGGTGAAATGTATTTATCATGTTTCAATTAGTTTGCATTCAAATCACATTTGTCATCATCAAAATAGGAGGGAAATGATATGAAATTGCACTCAACCCAACATAGCTTTGTTGTAGCAGTTGTGTACTCTGACTATTTGCTTCTAGTGGACATGAGAGGAATAGTAGAATTTGTAGGAGAGAATCAAGATCTGAGGAAAGCATTGTTCAATTTATAAGAAACAGAGTTTGTATGTGGGCCAAGCATTTGGGAAAAGTTGACTCATCTATTTCCCAACTCTTTTTGTCTTTGGGGAGCTGAAATGTCAGGTTGTTTTGGGTTGGGTCTTTTGGTTGTATAGAGATTTTTGTCTCTTTATACCCTTCTAACATTATATAAATAATTACTATTATTAATCCAGAAGTTCCTCATATCTGTATTTTTTAGTGTTACCATGTTACAGATTATCTCTTAAGATTAGAGAATTTACTTCAAAGACCCAGTGGTCTAGAACAAAAATCCTTATGGGTTTAAAAATTTTAGGAAGTCCACTCCGTGGTTCATGTTTCTGAATTCCCTTCAGGTCTCCTGTTCATTTTTCTTCCATGGATCCTGTGCGTCTGTCGTTCATATTCTTATCTGTACCTATACCTTTAGGTAAAGCAAGATATGTTTTCAGTATGATTGGAGAATCTTAAGGTAGACTTGTGGGTAGATTGTTTAGCTTGCAAATCTAGAGATTGAAGAGGTGGGAAGCCTTAATTTAGATAGTCCAGCAGACCACTTAGGGTTGCTGGTGTTTTTAGCTATAAAGAGGTGCTTTTATAGAAATCTTGAGTAATTTCTTTGTCTTATTGAAATAATTTATCTAGTATAGTTTTTAGTTTATTGATGATGATGGAAAATGCAGTTCTGAAAATGCTATGCAAATTTATAATTCTAAAATCCAGTTCTGAAAATGCTATACAAATTTATACTGCTGGTTATTTGTTTATCATGGTAGAATAGATCATGGGCATTTTCTATGACAATATGAATATTGAAAGATGCACCTTCATTCTCTGCTCGCTGTTGCCTAATGTCTTAGTCAATTAAATATTGTAGTTGTATAACCAGATCCAACTTTCTTGAAAGCAACTCACTGTATCTGCTTTTTTACCAGTAACGAATAACCTTGCTGATGCAGAGTTGTTGGTCCATCTGTTCAGAGGAATGTGGTTGAAGGCACTTCTGTTGGAAAGGTAACATCAACTCTTCTCAGGTGCATATTCTACTGTAACAAGGTTTCCTTCATCTAATAGCAACACCACACAATTGAAACAAGCAACACCACACAATTGTTCTATCTTGAATACAGTTATTCTAGACAGAGCATCTAGTACCTTGGAATTGACTTCAGCTATAAGACAAGAACATAAGAAACAGGGAAGGGCTGGAGAAATGGTAACTATACAGCATTATACCCAGGAATCCCACAGAACTTTACCTTGGACATGTTATGGATAAACTGTGGAGTAGGAAGTCATCTGTTCAATCAAACTTGGAGAAGTTGATTTCTGTTTGGAACTAGTTTCTTCATCCTGTTCATTGTACCTGCTTATAAACATCCAAACATGACAACTCTTCTAGATAATCCCTGCAGAACTAGAAACCTGGAAGGTTCCCAATCCAGATTCTGGAGAACTCCCATAAACCCCTCTCCAAGTTGGTCTCTACCGAATTTTCAATTATTAAAAACAAGCTTCTATGCATGACATTGGAAAACCTGAAAAAAATTATATCAATGCACAGGCACAGAGAAAAGAATTGGTTACATTACTGACACTTTATCCCCATTTATATTCATAAAGCAGAAACCTGAAAGGATCCACACTGCTGTACAAAATCTGCAACTGATGATTGACAATAAATCAACAACAAAGAATGATGACTGGTGTAGCATATAATAAGAAGGAAGATCATTGTTGACAGGGCAAGTTTAAGCATCAAGCCTTTGGGTCAGCATATGCCATCCCTGTTAACCGGGCTAAGCAAAAAAAAATATATCTATTTGGCAACCCTTAAGTACTAGAAAATTAATGAAGTGCGAGCAAGTGAAAAGGAGGAATCACTGACTGCACTTTGCCAATTTAAACAACCAGACAAGCTACCATGTTGACTACTGAGCAAATCACAAAATAGCTGTTACTGTAAACTCTCATCTCCATTCTGTTTGTTTCAAATTTAAAACATAATAATTAATTACTATACCGGTACTCATAGACAGTCATACAACAAAAGAACACCTTAATCCTGCAACGGGGTATATATGTACTTTTTTTATGTGCATGCAGCTTTAGCATGTGCAAATCAGGCCCTTCATGGACTGTATTTTTATGTCAAAGCCCACATTTTTTCATACAAAGGGATACATATCTCCAGTCAATCATATTACCATGAGAATGAGATCAAAAAGATTGATCATTCATCATGAGTAAAACAGAATGTCATTACAGAGGAGTACCCATTCATAAATCGCCTTGCTTCCCAAAGTCATATGTATGTGTATTGAAGTTCAGAACAGAGATCCATATAACTTAACTGTTTACATAATTATTTGCATTTTGTATGTCAATTTAGTTTACAGTTTACAAGATTAAAATTGACATTTTACGTTGTTTCACCTTATGTACTAGTATCTTTCTTTTTTTCCTGTTCTTTTAGAAGGTTAACTTGACACTTGACTCATATATATGTGTTTTACATCTTATTTGTAGATTTTATGATGATGAGTATGAAGCACACCTAAGACAGTTCTTTTGAAGTGATCCATGAAAAAAATTTGTGACTTTGAGTTTAATTTTTGTCCCTGTTATGAGGATTATTAAAATGTTCAGTGGCAGCACATTTCTCGTAGATGTAGGTTTTATAAAACTTCGCATATTATTTGTATGTAGTTAGTTTCACTTGGTTTAGAAGACTTTCTCGAATTGTGGTTTGTGTATGAATGTGTGTTGCATGTGCACATATGCAGTTACTGGAAGGTGGGTTGTGTATGAATGCGTGTTGCATGTACACATTTCTCGTATATGCAGTTACATATGTACAATGACAATATGTGTGTTGCTCAATTTTTAGTTGATATTGTCTACTGCAGTCTCAGTCTGCAGATGCTGTGATATTGTGTTCTAATTTTTTGGATTTTGCCCATGTTGAAACCTACATAAATATATATTATGTTGAATCGATCTATGATTTTACAGTATCAAAACCTCACTTATAGTTGCTGAGATTTGTCAAACAAAAGGAACAATGAGCTTCTTTTAATATGCTGATTGGATTTTACCTAATTTTGTAGTTGTAAGCATACATCCGATTCTTCTATTATATGTTCTCCAAAAGTTGCTAAAACAAGGAGAAAGGTGCTTTGGTCCATACTCATCCTTCTTTTCCCAGTCATGAATCTTGTCTAATGCTTCCTTTAAAATTTAAAAGAAATTATTTGATCAATTACTAGCCTTATAGTTTTATATATTCTTATTCTTTATTTTTCAAAATAAGTTTAAACAATGTAAACCCCCTTAAATCTTTGGAAGTTAGATGAGATTTTTTACATGAAAAGAGGAAGTGTTCTTTGACTGAGGGTTTTGTATAATATTTATGAGGCATATGTAAAAATAAGAGTAAATTAACACATATTTGAAAAACATTTACACAAACAAACACGCGAAAATGATTTCCAGAAAATGTTTTACAGGAAAACAAACATCAGAAAATCTTTTCAGAGAAAACATTTACGTAGGAACCAAATAGACAATATGTTTTTTATTTTTCTGTAAAAATTAATGATTGGAAAACTTTTTTCACATGAATATGTTTTACAAGTAACCAAACGGACCCTTAGCTTGATATTCTTTAATTACTTCTCAACTAATTTATTTCCTTCTATTTGACTCGCACAACTCTAATTCATTCCCATCATTCTTAACCTCAACCTTAATTTCTTTTCAAGCACATACTTTACCTTTCTTTTTCCACAGACTACACCCAACTGCTAAACGGCACTAATCTTATCTTCAATTCGACAATCTTTAACAAAACATTGTTGGGTTGAGTGTATATTTCATAACATTTCCCTCATATTTTGATGATGACAAGAGGTATTTTTTCTTAAAGCAATTTAAACGAAACATGTCATAAATATGTTACCTGAAATCATGTTCAAAAAGGCATGTTTTTAATCCACATTTATCATTTATATTCTTGATAAATCATTTAACTAATGATATATGTGTTGTATATTTCAGGAACAAACTTGTGTGTAAAAGTGTGTCGACACACCCCTCTTGGTGTCGACACAAGGTCTCAGGTCCGAAAGCAGAAAACACATCTGTGCTGATTGTGTGTCGACACAGGCCAGTGAGTGTGTCGACACACTAGACTTCCCACCGAAGGCCAGTTCTCAGGTTTAATCAGGGTGTCGACACCAATTGGATTGTGTGTCGACACAGGATGGGCTTTCCAGAAGATCAAGCCTTCAGTCTGCAATCAGTGTGTCGACACCACCTGAAGAGTGTGTCGACACCATGGGTTTCCCAGAGACCATATTTCAGGCTTTGATCAGGGTGTCGACACTACCACCAGGGCAGGTCGACACACTCCAAGAAGATTCCAACTTACCTTTGCTGAATGCCACGTGTCTTCCTAGGGCGATCAGGGATCAACCTGGGATCGCGTGCCCTTGTACCCAAAAGGGTATACTTGGAATCTTTTGTGTATAAAAGCCTCGTTTATGGCCAATCATCAGTAAGAGCCGACCCAACAAACTCTTGTGCCTCCTAAAAAGTTCTTGGCGGCCACAAGAGCTCGTGTCTCCCTCCTCTGTCTTCCTGGAGCTTCCAGAAGACCAATTCTCACCAATCCAAGTGTGAGAATTGGGGTTTGATCTTTGAAGAAGCCTCTGAAGCATCCCAAGGAAGCAGATCTTGTAGAAGCCATCGTTGGAGAAGAATTCAAGGAAGATCCAACCTCCCAGATTACAGAGCATCGCCTTGGACTTCAAGTTTGCAAGCTTCTTCCCAATCCAAGCTTCTACAAGGGAGTACACTTGAAGAACGAAGTCATTCAATACATTTTACTGTACTTCTGTTCTTCTGAGATATCTTTTGAGATTATGCAAGTTCTTCTGCATAGCTCTCATTAGTGCTCTCATTTTCGACTAGATCTGTGCTAGAAGGTCTATGTCTTGAGTTGGTGTCTAGCAACCAGTTGTGTGAGCATTGTGCTCAGGTTGTTGTGAGCCGTTGTGCTCAGTTTGAGTTGTCTAACTCAAGGTTGTGTTGAGCAGTCTTGCTCAGTTGTTCTAGAGTAGTCTTGCTCTAGAAGTTGTGTGAGTTGTAAGCTCTCTTGTGTTGGAGTTGTCAGGCTCCAGTGGGTGTGTTACCCAGTTGTTTTAGTGAATCCTCACGGGGTGTGAGGGGTGGATGTAGGAATCACTTGGGTGATTTCCGAACCACCTAAAAATCTCTGTGCACTTGTCTATCTGTGGTTTGATCATTTCATCCGTTAGATGCTTGCATAGGATCGTTTAATATTCACTCAATCAACTTGTTTCACATCTATTTTTACCAACTCACTCAAATATCATCAGATCTGTGTTTTTCACTGATTAAAATAGCCTCTGATTTAAAAGTATTTTAAATTGCTTAAGCTTCCGCAGAAAGTGGCATAGATCTATTCATCCCCCCCTTCTAGATCTTTTCCACACCTTCACTTCGATCCTTCAATTGGTATCAGAGCGGATTACTTTGATCTGATTTGATCCGAGCAGTTTTTGTTTCTGAGTGTTGTGTATTTGAGTGTTTGCCTGTTTGTTTGTTAAGCATTTTCTTTCTGCTTTAGAGTCATGGATTCCAAAGGTTTCATAGCTGAAGGGCATTCCATAAATAGGCCACCATTCTTTAATGGAACGGACTATTCTTACTGGAAAAACAGAATGCAAGTATTCTTAAGGGCCCAGAACTATGAGATCTGGAAAGTAGTTGAGGCTGGTTCCTATGAAAACCAGGGTGAGGAAGAAACCTGGACGAGGGAACAAATAAGAAGAGCCACATTGAATTACAGTGCCATGAACATGATTCAATGTGCTGTTCATCCCAAGGAATATTCGAGAATCTCAATGTGCAAATCTGCCAAAGAGATGTGGGATAAGCTCGAATTACTCTATGAGGGAACATCTCAAGTAAAGGAGACTAAGGCAAATATTCTAGTTTCAGAATATGAACTTTTTATGATGAAGTCTAACGAAAATATTTCTGAAATGTTTGCCAGGTTCATGGTGATTGTGAATGGATTAAAGGCCTTGGGTAAGGAATATACAGATGCAGACTTGGTAAGAAAAATTTTACGTTCACTTTCTTCAATCTGGCATACAAAGGCCACTGTCGTTGAAGATTCAAAAGATCTGTCCAAAATCTCTTTGGATGAATTGATTGGATCCTTAATGACATATGAAATCAACTTAAAAAGAAATGAAGAACACATAATTAAGACCAAGCCTATGGCACTTAAGGCCTCTTCAAGCAATAAAGATAAAAGTCAGGAGAAAACAAGTTCTGAGGAGTCTGAGTCAAATGAGGATGAAATTGCCCTCATGACTAGGCAATTCAGAAAATTCTTGAAATACAGAAAAGGAAAAATGTCTGGAAAAAAGAAGTCTTCTCAGGTAAGAAAAACACTTCCTTTTCTAATTTCAACAAGAATCACAAAACTGACGAAAATATTGTCTGTTACAGGTGCAACAAACCAGGACACATGAAGGGAGAGTGTCCTGAGAACAAGAAGGATAAGCACAAGAAATTCCAGAAGTACAAGAAGCCAAGGCCATGGTAGCCACTTGGTCTGACGAAGACTCAAGTGAGGAAGAAGAAGAGAAGAAATCCTCAAGCTCTGAAAGTGAGGAGGTTTGCTTCATGGCCAACAGCACAGATGAAAAGGTAAATACTTCCTTTGAAGATTTTACTGTTGAAGATTGGCAGGATGTGTATGCAGAATTGGTTGAAAAATATTCTGAAATGAGAAAAGAAACAAACACATCAAAAAGAAAATTGAAAATCTTTACCATAACAAATCTTCAAACCATAGAACTTGTGAACTGGAAACTGAAGTAACAGAATTGCTTAAGAAAAGAAAATCTCCTGAACCTTATTGATGAACTAAAACTTGCCTCTCAAAAGGCCTCCCAAGAATTCAGAAACTTAACTGAAAAGCTGGAAATTGAAAAACAAGAAAAACAACAGAAAATTGAAGAGATTGAAGCTCTTAAAACCAGCTAAAGAAAGGGATAAAGTTATCCAAACCTTCACAAAAGGTAAAGATAACTTGGAGGCATTGCTAGGAACCACCATGACAACCACCTCTCATAGATTAGGATTCAACAAAAAGAACCCATCAAAGACAAATCTGGTGAGAAAAAGAGCAAAGCACCACTAATTAAATTTGTCAAGGGTCCTAATCTTGAAAACACAGAAATTCAACAAACAGCAAACAAAACCTTAAACAAAACATCAAAAAATCAAAACTCAAAAACAAAGAAGACAACCAGGTCGACTCAGTCTCCTGACAGGTCGACCTGCTCAACATCAAAAATTCAACAACTCAAATAAAAATTTGAAAAAAGAAAAATCAAAGAAATCATTGGTAAAGAACCTTGGACCTCCAAGACAACATTCAAAATGATTGGATCAGTCCTTGGAGCCAATGGTATAACAACCCCGTTGGTATAATCCTCAATTCTTTCATCCAAATCTTTGGATGTACCAACAAAATCCCTGGATTCCACCTCCTTACCTGAACTCCAATTTTCAAATGAAAAACTCCCCTCCCACTGAAAACAAAAATGTTGGTGCTTTCATTTCTAAGAAAGAACAAATCTAAAAGACTGAAACCACCAATTTAACAAAACAGAAATCAAAAACAAGTCAAATATGGGTGAGAAAGGATTTACTAACAATATCCAAACATTCTGATGGTCCCAACTCTGTTTGGGTACCAAAATCTTCTCTCCACTGATCTTGTTGCAGGAAGGTCGTGCACCCAACACCAATGTATGGTTTCTTGACAGTGGGTGTTCACGACACATGACGGGAGACAGAGCCAAATTCTCATTCCTGCTTGAAAAGGAGGGAGGGTCAGTTACATTTGGAGGTAAAAATAAAGGAAAGATCATTGGATCTGGAAAGGTTGGTCAAACTTCTTCAAACTCAGTAGATAATGTTTTATTAGTTGATGGTCTTGATTATAATCTGCTCAGTATCAGCCAACTATGTGACAAAGGTCACAAAGTTGTGTTTGAATCTGATTTTTGTAAGATAATTGACTCATCATCTGATAAAATCAAATTCTTTGGAAAAAGAGAAAATAATGTCTACATGATCAACCTTAATAAAAACTTTTCTGAAAATCTTTGTTTTGTTGCAAATAAAGATGAAATTGCATGGACTTGGCACAAAAGACTTGGCCATGCAAGTTTCAGAACATTGAATAAGTTGTTAAGACTGAACTTGGTTAAGGGTCTTCCTGAATCTTTTTCTAATGTGGAAGATCAAGTTTGTGGGATCTGTGCTAAAGGAAAACAAACCAGAAAATCTTTTAAAACCTTCAATGAGGTACTTACATCTAGGCCACTAGAACTTCTTCACATGGACCTTTTTGGGCCAACAAGAGTTCTAAGCTTAAGTGGCAAAAGATATGGGTTTGTAATCATTGATGATTTTACTAGATTTACTTGGGTTATTTTTCTGTCCCACAAAAGTGATGCTTGTCTTGAATTCAGGAACTTTTGTACCATGTCTTAACCACTTATCCATATAAAATCAAAAAATTTTAACTGATCATGGGGGTGAATTTGAAACACATCCTTTTCTGATTTTGTGCTGAATTTCAAATATTTCACAAGTTTTCTTCACCTAGAACTCCAGAACAAAATGGAGTTGTGGAAAGAAAGAATAGAACTCTTGTGGAAATGCTAGATCCATGCTCTTAGGAAGTAATCTGCCCAAATCTTCTGGGCTGAAGCTGTTAACACAGCCAATCATATCCTAAATAGAGCATTGATCAGACCAAAAATCAAAAAACCCCCTATGAATATTGAAAAAAAAAGCCAATTGTTTCCTATTTCAAAACTTTTGGGTGCAAATGCTTTGTACACAATAATATAAAGAAAACCTTGACAAGTTTGATGCTAAGAGTCAGGAAGCTATCTTCCTTGGCTATTCTGAAGTGTCAAGGGCTTTCAAAGTGTACATTCTAAAAACCAAAATGTTGAAGAATCTCCACATGTTATTTTTGATGAAAATTCCTTTTCCACTAATGATTCTAAATCTTGCAGGGAAAGACAAGACAATGAAGAGGATGACCTCATTGTGGATTCTTCACCAACTGTTGAGGAGCTTGACAATAATGAAGAAAACTTGAACAACTCACCATCTTCAAATGGCTCAGGTAACATTGCTCCAGAAGTGGGTACTTCTCAACAGGTAATTTCTGAACCTCGATATCTGAGAGATCACCCATTAGACAGTGTAGTTGGCAATTTGAATGATAGAGTAAGGACCAGATCATCCTTCTTGCAAAATATTGAAGAAGACCCACTAGCTCTAATTTCCCAAATTGAACCCAAGTCAATTGATGAAGCCTTATCCAGTTCTGATTGGATTAATGCCATGCATGATGAGCTTCATCAATTCGAAAGAAATCAAGTATGGGAATTAGTACCTAGACCTAGTGACCAAGCAGTGATTGGTACTAGATGGGTTTTCAGAAATAAGTTAAATGAAACTGGTCAAGTAATAAGAAACAAAGCTAGGCTAGTTGCAAAGGGGTATAACCAAGAATTTGGAATTGACTTTGAAGAATCATATGCCCCTGTAGCTAGACTAGAAGCTGTCAGAATTTTCCTTGCCTTTGCATCCTCCATGAATTTCAAAGTTTATCAAATGGATGTCAAAAGTGCCTTTTTGAATAGCTATATAAAGGAAAATGTTTTTGTTGAACAACCTCCTGGATATGAAAATGAAAAACATCCTAACCATGTTTCAAGCTTAATAAGACTCTCTATGGTCTTAAGCAAGCTCCAAGAGCTTGGTATGACCGTTTGAGTACCTTTTTACTTGAAAAAGGATATTCTAGAGGTAATGTTGATCAAACACTGTTCACAAAAACAATCAATAAAGAAATAATTGTGGTCCAAATTTATGTTGATGACATAATTTTTGGCTCCACCAATAAAGGCCTTTGCACTGAATTTTCAAATCAAATGAAGAATGAATTTGAAATGAGCTTAATGGGAGATTTTCATTCTTTTGGGATTGCAGGTTAACCAAACACATGAAGGAATCTTCATCAGTCAAACCAAATATGTCAAGGAGCTATTAAAGAGGTTTGACTTTCAAAATCTTAAGCACTCAAGCACACCAATTGCAATTAATGCTAAACTAGAAGAAGATCCATCTGGTAAGTCAGTAGATCCAAAGACCTACAGAGGTATGATTGGCTCTCTGCTCTATCTTACAACTTCTAGGCCTGATATTCAGTTTTGTGTGTGTTTATGTGCTAGATTCCAATCTAATCCTAAAGAAAGTCACATGCTTGCTGTTAAACGAATTTTCAAATATCTTGTTGGAACATGTGACTTAGGTATTTGGTATCCTTCTGGTTGCAAGTTAGATCTGTTTGCCTATTGTGATGCTGATTATGCTGGGTGCAATTAGATAGAAAAAGCACAAGTGGCTTGTGTCTATTTCTAGGTGGGTGCCTTATCTCTTGGGCTTCTAAGAAGCAACATTCAGTTGCTCTGTCAACTGCAGAAGCTGAATATGTTGCAACAGGTAGATGTGGAACTCAGATTCTCTGGGTGAAACATCAACTTCTTGATTACAACCAAGATTTAGGGTGTGTACCCATCTATGTGATAACACTAGTGCCATAAATTGTCTAAAAACCCCATTCAGCACTCCAGAACAAAACACATTGAAATTAGGCATCATTTCTTGAGAGATGAGGTTGCCAAGAAATCTTTTGAACTCCACTTCATTGAAACTGAAAAACAAATTGCAGACATATTCACTAAACCCCTTCCTGAAAACAGATTTTCATCTTTAAGGAGAGAACTTGGTCTTTGTAAATGTCCTCCTTCTTGATCTCTCTTAAGGTTTGGGTTGAGTGCTATGCATTGTCTAAGGGGAGTTCTTTGCATTTCATAACTCTTTGCTTCCTTGAATTACATTGTTCATATCTCTCTCTCTTTCAATTCTATTTCCCTTTTTACAATAAATTCTCCAACTCTTATTGTGTTGAAATTTCTTGGTATATCAAATGGTGATTTGGAGAAGGACAAGTTAGGCTTGTCTGGAAACCTTTCACTATGCGTGAGTACATAACTCTGCCAAGTACTAAGAAATGAATATGCAATTGTTGAGGGGGAGTCTTTGTTGTCCAAGAAGAAAATATCCTGATTTCAAAACATGCATATCTTTATTTTGATGAAAAATAGTTGAAATCATCATCTCAGGGGGAGCTAGAAAATTCACAAGTCATCACTTTGCAAAATTTCAAACTTTTCTAGCATTTCATCAATTCCTTGCATGATGTCCTCATTCTAAAGTCTAGAGTCTCAAAATGAACCTTTGAGTGATCTATTATATTTTTTTTACTAATCAACTTTCAACTATATGTCTCAACCTACAGAAATTTAGATTTCTTCCTAGACTAAACAACATCTTGTGCCTTGAACTTAAAACATTTTCTTGTTTGCAACTGATGAATGGATGTATTTGATTTCTATCTCACAAATTCTCCAAAATCATTAAGAATCCAACAGAGCAATGGCACTTGTGCTGAGAAACTGCACACCTTCACAATGAATGAAGTGTCATGCATGTCATGAGGCACTATTGCTAACTCTGTTCAAAAGGGAACAAAATAACATAAATTCAAAACAAAAGCAAATGTGCTATAATTTTTTTATGATGACTGAGTAACTGGAAATATTGGCGTCTACAAAACGTATATTTTCATGTCAAAAGGTCATCATTTACCCCTTTGAGACTTGATAATGACTAAATCTTAAGTATCCAGGGACTATGGTGTGTAAAAAGCACTAGTACTTGAGTGAAAGAGATTTATATCATTTGATAGTTTGCTAAAAGAACAAAAAATGTGAGTATTATTGGAGATTTGTCTAGAAAGACTCACCTTCATCCCTCATCAAGTTGTTCTTTGAGATTGTGTTTTATTTTCAACACAATAGTATTTGGTCTAGATGATATTCTTCTTTCTTCAAAGTTGAGAAATATGGTAGTTATAGTTGATTGTTAGATATTATATATCCCTCAAACTTTCATCTTGTTGATTCAAGTCTTGGAATGATAATATCCTGTTAGAAATTGTGTGAAAATCCTGAATTGTGATGAATTTTTTTTGCAAAATATAACAAATGAATTTTTTAAGCCTCTTAAAAATCCTTGAAATGATAATTCCTCTCATTATTTATCATTCTAAAGATGTCCCAAATTTCTCCAAAATTTCCTCTCAAAATAAAAACAAAATTCAAATTTTTCTTCTAAGGCCGTGTCGACACACAGTGTGTATCGTGTCGACACACTTTCGGTAAGGTCGACACAACCTTCCTCCTGTGTCGACACTACCCCTTGACAGATTTCTTTTCAACCCGTTAGGGTTCACCTTAAACCCTTGTTGTTCCTGCGGGGCAGTGTACCACTGCACCTCTTTTTGGGCGTCAGGTCGACCCGACGGCCTCATTCCCATTGTTTTCCGGCAAAAATCCTCCCAAATTCTCTCTCAATCGCATCAATCCTTCATCATCTCTCCAATCTTCCATCCATTCCGAATTCCACTCCTCTTGCACCATGGTCAGGAAGTTGGGTCCCCACCGTGGCGCAAGGTCAAGGGCCTCATCAAGGCCAATTCCGGCAGAGGTTGCCGTTGAACGATTTGAAAGAAGAACCAAGAGAAGAAACGACCTTGCCGAGCAACCAGGATCTTCTTCTGCACCTCAGAGGGCAGCCAAGAGAGGTAGAACCTCCACTTCAGGTAGAGGTAGTCTTACTCCAAACCCTAGACAAGAAATTCAGGGTTCCCCTTCTGAAGACCCTGCGGAATCCTCCTCTTCCTCTGAATCTTCTGAGTATCATAGTGCCCCCAAACTTATCTTGAAGCCCAGAATTTTAGATTGTCAGACATTGAGCTTATTCTTGCTCCAATTCCTCCTCCTCCTCCATCTTCTACCTAATGTATATTTGTTTTGATGATGTCAAAGGGGGAGAAGAATGAATGAATTGAATGTAATATTTTGATGTAATGGTCTTTTGAATGAAATGAAATGTTTGCTTGGCTTCAATGAAAAGTATTGTGATTGTGAATGCAAATCTTTGTCTTTGTGTTTGAATACTTGTCAAGTTGCTTGACTTGTGTGCACAAAAGTTCTCATTTCAAGTAACATTGTATCTCACAAACACATCATCAATTGTTACTGAAGAACATCAAAAGGTCCTTGACAAGTATGAACAAAAAGAAAACAAAAATTTAAACAATCAAAAATTGCTTAAAATCACACTTCATCAAAACCACATTGAAATATGGATTTAATGTTGCCATCATCAAAAAGGGGGAGATTGTTGGGTTGAGTGTATATTTCATAACATTTCCCTCATATTTTGATGATGACAAGAGTATTTTTTCTTAAAGCAATTTAAACGAAACATGTCATAAATATGTTACCTGAAATCATGTTCAAAAAGGCATGTTTTTAATCCACATTTATCATTTATATTCTTGATAAATCATTTAACTAATGATATATGTGTTGTATATTTCAGGAACAAACCTGTGTGTAAAAGTGTGTCGACACACCCCTCTTGGTGTCGACACAAGGTCTCAGGTTCGAAGGCAGAAAACACATCTGTGCTGATTGTGTGTCGACATAGGCCAGTGAGTGTGTCGACACACTAGACTTCCCACCGAAGGCCAGTTCTCAGGTTTAATCAGGGTGTCGACACCAATTGGATTGTGTGTCGACACAGGATGGGCTTTCCAGAAGATCAAGCCTTCAGTCTGCAATCAGTGTGTCGACACCACCTGAAGAGTGTGTCGACACCATGGGTTTCCCAGAGACCATATTTCAGGCTTTGATCAGGGTGTCGACACTACCACCAGGGCAGGTCGACACACTCCAAGAAGATTCCAACTTACCTTTGCTGAATGCCACGTGTCTTCCTAGGGCGATCAGGGATCAACCTGGGATCGCGTGCCCTTGTACCCAAAAGGGTATACTTGGAATCTTTTGTGTATAAAAGCCTCGTTTATGGCCAATCATCAGTAAGAGCCGACCCAACAAACTCTTGTGCCTCCTAAAAAGTTCTTGGCGGCCACAAGAGCTCGTGTCTCCCTCCTCTGTCTTCCTGGAGCTTCCAGAAGACCAATTCTCACCAATCCAAGTGTGAGAATTGGGGTTTGATCTTTGAAGAAGCCTCTGAAGCATCCCAAGGAAGCAGATCTTGTAGAAGCCATCGTTGGAGAAGAATTCAAGGAAGATCCAACCTCCCAGATTACAGAGCATCGCCTTGGACTTCAAGTTTGCAAGCTTCTTCCCAATCCAAGCTTCTACAAGGGAGTACACTTGAAGAACGAAGTCATTCAATACATTTTACTGTACTTCTGTTCTTCTGAGATATCTTTTGAGATTATGCAAGTTCTTCTGCATAGCTCTCATTAGTGCTCTCATTTTCGACTAGATCTGTGCTAGAAGGTCTATGTCTTGAGTTGGTGTCTAGCAACCATTGTGTGAGCATTGTGCTCAAGTTGTGTGAGCATTGTGCTCAGGTTGTTGTGAGCCGTTGTGCTCAGTTTGAGTTGTCTAACTCAAGGTTGTGTTGAGCAGTCTTGCTCAGTTGTTCTAGAGTAGTCTTGCTCTAGAAGTTGTGTGAGTTGTAAGCTCTCTTGTGTTGGAGTTGTCAGGCTCCAGTGGGTGTGTTACCCAGTTGTTTTAGTGAATCCTCACGGGTGTGAGGGGTGGATGTAGGAATCACTTGGGTGATTTCCGAACCACCTAAAAATCTCTATGCACTTGTCTATCTGTGGTTTGATCATTTCATCCGTTAGATGCTTGCATAGGATCGTTTAATATTCACTCAATCAACTTGTTTCACATCTATTTTACCAACTCACTCAAATCTCATCAGATCTGTGTTTTTCACTGATTAAAATAGCCTCTGATTTAAAAGTATTTTAAATTGCTTAAGCTTCCGCAGAAAGTGGCATAGATCTATTCATCCCCCCTTCTAGATCTTTTCCACACCTTCACTTCGATCCTTCAAACATTCTATAGAATCCTCGCAAATTGCCATTTGCCAAGTGAATATCTTTCTTTTAAAATTCTCAGAAAAGTTAACTGCACACAAATCTTCTTTACTCTCTTTACCCGGCCGATCACCTCGGCACATTCTTACGCAAATCTCTTATATCAAATTTCTATTATCATCATTACTCGCAATAACCCAATTCTCAAGCTCGTCACTACAACCGTCTCTAATCACAAAGCACACTTGATCTGACTGCCACAATTCACAGCTCCTCTATTTTCCAATACCTTATCTGGAGCTAATCTGCCTCTCTTAATTATTTCAACATTTCCATATCACTAATCGCATTATTATCCAAGCTGCTCCTTAACACTTGTTAACACAAATCTCAAACACAATAATTACCTCTGCTAAGGTTCTTAACCGCAGTTCGCACACTTAATAATCCTTATCACACTATTCTATTCCTCATTATAATGATGTTCCTTCTGCTATTCCATCACGTCATTACCTTATACCTGTCTCTTCCAACTCTGTGCCTCACTAAAACACCTTCACTGAATTCCATAACTGACTTCACTAATCCCTTCAATTTCTATAACTAAAAACCTTTAAACAACCACACTTTAATTGAGACTAGCACAGTAATGTAACCACTCAACTTATACCACTAACCTCACCATTTCTCTGTCATTACTAACAACTGCCAGGTGTACAAACAATCATACACATTTCACAAACTGGGTTTCCTCTAACCATATCTTCTCTCAGCTACTACCAGTAACTGCCAAACTTGTAAAACAAAACAACACACAATTCACATGACAAAACTCACGTGAAAACCACTTTAAATCACGTAAAACCGCAGACTTACTACCAGCAGTGGACATTAATCTATGTATTGGGACATTGTAACCTTAATGTCTTTTCATATTCTAACTGGACCATTGCTCTGATACCAACTGTAACGGCCTTGGATATTTATGCCCAGTAAGGCTCCATATCCAAGTCCGCCTCCCACAATCAGACTAAAGTCTCGAAGGGATAGCTCGTACACGTGTCCAGTAAGAATATAAAAGACAACCACAACAGTATAAGACACAAGAAAGTACATGTGCTCATATCTGTAAACAACAATTACAACTGTCCCAATACAATATTACATGTTCAATTAAAGAGTACAACTACCTGGGGCATACCCCGAGGGAGCACAAGCTCACACTAACATAACTAACTCTACTGCTGGTGGTACAGGTCTGTCACAATCGTCTCCGCAAGCCACACAAACGGCTAGCACCAGAAAAGAACTATAAGGGAGTGAGCCTCAACACGTCACTGGCTCAGTAGAGACCTCCCAAAAACAACACACTAAACACTAAAGAGACCTCAACCCCAAAGGGTCTCACTGGCAACACCGGTAGCCAAACCACGACATGCTCACACAAGGCATGATTAATAATAATTAACAACAGCTAAAACATAATCTTATCAGCTAGCACAAATCTCGGAAGATAAAAGGGACAACAAGACTAGCTCAGCACCACTAGTCCGCCCAACAACTAAAATGCCTAGGCCACATGCCTCACAGGCAAACCACTACAACAACTGGTCACCTAAGCTACAAGCCCCACAGGCAAACCGCTGCCTAGGCTACAAGCTTCACAGGCAACCTACCCACGTAGGGTAACATGACTGACATCAGTTGCCAATCCTCACACGTATCAAAACCACTATCGAAAGCTTACCCTAAACAGGGTAACACACGATGCTTGGAAGGTCACACCGCAAGACCTCCACAGAACACAAGTTCACCTCAACACCTGAAGAGGCTGGTACACAACGTACCACAACAGAAAGCTACCCAAAAAGGGTACAAGTACCTACTACCACGAGATACTAGCACGGAACCACAATCCAGAACTGTGCCACCACCAGGGCACACCACAGCGAGTCAAACATTAACCAACAAGTCATAACACACAAACCACCACCAATGGCAAAGCTCGAGTCGGAACGAAACGACGCCACCACACGGGAATGGACTACTGGTTCATGACGCCAATATCCAACCCAGACAACACAACACAAGAACTATCTCTCAGTCTCGCAGTCACGGACAAAAGGTCCAACTGCCGCTCCACAACCACACAAGAAAGCCAAAGAATAGTGGAGACCAATCAACACCATACCTACAGACCACACAGCTGCAGGCCCATGCCTGGCACCTTTAGGGACTCTGGCCTGAGCTTCCTAAAGTGAGGCACTGGAAAACACAGGACTAGAGCAGCTGGGGACCAGTGATGTCTACTGGTGTCCGTCCCCCAACCACGAGCGCGCTACAAGCGACTACACACCCACAAACACAAGTCGCTACCCACAGTCGTCTTTCCCTCAGTCGGACGTACAACTCAAACACAGGAGTGAGGGTGTCCAGGAAGACGACTCAGACCTCAAAGGTACACACCGTACCGGGACACGCCCCGAGCACAACACACGTGCCTGGCTCTCCTAGGAACCTAGGGTACCCGACTGAAGAGGTATTCCAGAGTAGGCGCCAGTCCACTAAACTCGGCAAGCACACAAACCACGACACATGAGTGTTAGGATTAGCTTAGCACTGGTCACCATGTGACCCTCAAGCCATCCTACACCGATACTTACTTGAATCACAACAACATAATATAACCTTGCCTGTCATTGGTCACCTCGTGACCTCCATGGCAACACACACCACTTAACACATTAATCATTACAACAATCTTTAAAGAACAACAACAAACCAGGGCTAGGTCCACACAGGACCTTCACTGCCCAACACCCAACTTTCCCTTCGATGGCTAAACCACGTCGGACACAAGCGACGCCTCTCAAATCGCGTCGATCTATCCGGACGCCATTCCAAACGTTAACGCGACAAGGCTCAGTAACGTGACCAAGTCGCGTCGGCCCGACACGACGCCTTCAGACCAAACCAGTCAAAACCACGGTCAACTTATAATCGCATCCGACTACACCGACGCGTTACAACATGAATGCGTCGGGTCAAGTAGACGCGACCCCAACACCGCCATAGCGCAACAGACAAAACTGAAATGCGTCGACTCAAACAGACGCGTTCATACATGAATGCGTCGGCTTAGCCGGACGCGTTTCAACAAAGACAGTGGGTTCAGCTCACAGGCCAAACCCATCTTCTCCACGGGAGAAATCCACACATGCATGGTTCCAATTCCAAACAAAAGCCTTAAACAGAAAATCCACAACATAGCAAACCACCCACACATGCACCACCCCTCATTAAACCCCTTTAAACCATTCCAAACAAGGTAAGAAAGTAGGAAGTCTCCATACCAGTTGGAAGAAACTGAAGAACGTCAAAACCTCCTCGTCGCCGGCACGCCCACTCTCCAGACGCCGTCCTCGCGTGAATCCCACGCCGCACGAACCTCCACGAAGTCGAATCGCCGGAAAACACCTCAGAGGTGCCGCAGCAACCTCCCCCATCGCCAGACAGAGCTTCCTCTGCTCTGTCTGGCCGAAACGAAGCTTTTAAAGTCACATTCAAAATCGCGTCGTGTACAGCCGACGCCAACTAAAAACTGTGCGACACGCGTCGCAAAGTCGGTTCTCATAATCGCGTCCTGAGAGACCGACGCGTTTAAATCGCGTCGTCTTGCTCCGACGCGTTCACAAACAGTGAACCTGTGGGTCAATTGGGCTAAAAGCTAAGGCCCGTAACGCCCACACAACGTGCGTAAACCATGACTAAGGCCCAATGACCACCTCTTGGTCATGAGCACCACTCCAAAACCCGTAAACACAGATCCGAAAAGATCGAGTCATTACAGAGGCGGTATGTCCATATGAGATACTCATTCCTTCGCTAAGGGTACAACTAGACAAAGAACTTAATCTCGATGAACGTCGAAAGGCGTTACTTACACAGCTGGAACTCCTAAATGAACGGCGTCTGGTCGCAGCCGATCATGTGTTTTCATATCAAAACAGACTTTCAAGATCTTTTCAAAAGAAAGTGATTGAACGCAAATTTCAAGAAGGAGACATGGTTTTGAAGTGAATTTTCATAAAATTTGGAGGTCCTAGGTCCAAAATTGCAAGCTAATTGGGAAGGTCCGTACGTCATCAAGGAATTGTACCCTAGGAACGCTTATAGGCTAGTGAATGCCGATGGTGAGGAGCTCTCTCACCCGTTGAATGGTTTGTATCTAAAAAGATTCTACCCTTAATAAAGATTTTCTATAGCAGCGCTGCCTTGCACAGAAGTACCAGTAGTCTTGGGTCTCATATCCTTTTTTTTTTTTGGTCAAATAACCCATAGGTCCAGTCAACACACACAACGCGGCGACCCATGGTCAATTCCCCTTAGACGAAGGTGTTCCTGCTTAGCCCTTGTGTAGGAAAGTGAAGGTCTATTCTCCTCTTACTCGGACAAGGCCTAGGGGCAAAAGGATTACTGACTTGTAGACAAAGGAGGGGGTAGATCATGTGTGAATGAAATCTCAAATAGAGACTTTCAAATTCCAATTTGCAAAAGAAAGAAATAACAAAAATATGGAATAGCAAATGAGTGAAAAATGGAGGATAGGCGCATGGCAAAGAGTGGCAAAGTCCCCGCGGGACGAAAATAAGCCCGGTCGTACGCATGCCCCAAAACAAAATTGATGACCACAAAGTCTCTGGACAACAGACGGAATCTACGTAAGGTGCACCCTAACGAGTCAAACAAACCAGCATCCCGAGCACCGACGCTAAGTCTTATCCCCTTATGTCTTCCCATCCCCGTTAATGACCGGAACATTCCCACACATGGTCTATGTAGGAACACTAGTGTCTAGGGGCAAGCGGCCATAGGGAAGCCAAGAGAAACCACACGCTGCACCTAGAGGGTGTCTGACAATAAGAGATAGAAGATGAGGTTCATAACTAATCGCTCAAATGCAGAGGGCGTCGCTAGAGAAAATCCAAAAAAATCTAAAATAAAAAACCCCAAAAGTCCAAATAATTAGAAAATCCCAAATAAAAAAATAGAAAATCTAAAAAATCCAAAAAAATTAGAAAACCCCAAAAATCTAAAAAAAAAAAGATGTACATACTGTTTTTAGCATGCGTTGTTACTTTCTATTTTCGCCTATTTAATAAGGCTTATCCCCTTTACTATCATGAAGTTAAAGTCATTCCTTGCTTAATGCAAAGGGCTGAGCCAAAGAGCAGATCTAACTTGCTTTGGCTAAGTTTGCAGGGACAGGATGTTTTGAGCAACACAACGATGTACTCAGTTCCTCTCTCTCTCTCAGATCTCTTTTCTCACTCGTGTCAATCACATACCATTTAAACATTCGTAAATTGGCACAAAATCAAAAGGTCCACTAATATAAACATCATGTACAAGATAAAGAGGGAGGTGGCTCACAAGCTCCTCACTGTCCACCACCACTCTCCCCAGATCCCTCCTGCCTCTCAGGTGGTGGTGGTATGTCACCACCACCTCTCACACTCCGGGCACTCGTCTCGCCCTCCGGATGCCTCTCCTCCTCCTCGTTCCTCCGATGACTGGAGGACCCTGCCAAGTACTGTCTCACGAAGGCGCCGCTCGCTCCGCTCCTGCTTCTGCTCTGGGCCTTGCTCATGGTCGTTACCAAACCCCGGAGCTCCTCAAACCTGATCTGCTGCGCGGCTACCTCGGTGCGCAGTCGGGTTAGCTCTGCCTGGTCCGCTAATGACCCCTGCACGTGCAGCATCGCCAGCTCCACCGCATCCGCCTGCGAGCGCAACCGGTCCACCTCCGCTGCTGACGTCTCTGCCTGGAGGTGCCACTGGCTGATCGGCGTCGCCGCTGTGTCAGCCTGCTCACGCCAGTGGCTCACCTGGCTGGTAGTGGTCCTTAGCTTTGCAATCTATGTCAAAGCATGTCATCATATCAATCTCTAAATCAATAAATGACCAGGTTCAAGCTGTACTTACCCTCTCCTCCAGTGCAGCCTCTGCCTCCTCAGCCCTCCTCAAAGCACCTGCCAGTCGATCGTCAAGATCAGACTGGGAAGCCTCCGCCACCGCCCGAGATGAAGATGCATCTGCCCGTGTTGTCCTCAGCCTCGCCAACTCCATACGCTGCATACAGAACGCTTGTCAAATTCTCTAAAACTGAAAGAATTGGTAATTTACTGAATTCTGAGTAGGTACTTACCAGCTTCTCTGTCTCTCTCCTCGCTACATCCCGGTCCTGTACGGCGGAGTGCAGTAGGGCCTGGAGCGAGGCGATTTGTCCGGTTACGTCCACCTGCAAGTCACCAAATCATGTCAGGCAATTCAATCAAATAAGTTCACAAGGTCTAAGTCTCGAGGTATACCTGTCATCGGGCGCCCCTATAGACCCTCACCCCATACTTCAAGGCGAAGGACTGCAGGTACGCATTGTCAATCTACACGTCGGACGCGACCCGTTGCCCTCGATGCTCCCAATCTGCAATCTGCTCGCGGGCCTGCTCGCGCCAGTCAGTCATATCATGAAGTCCTCTGAACCTCCAGCCAGGCCTAGGGGTCCTGCCTCAGCTAAGGAACTCCACGGCATTCTGACGAAGCCCGAGTGACCGTTGAGTCAGGTGCAGATGTAGGGGTAGCACCAGGTTGAGAGCGTGAACCCATGTCGCCCTACCAAAGTAGGGGCGGGCCTGCTGTTGGGTTGAGTGTAATTTCATATCATTTCCCCTCTTATTTTGATGATGACAAATGTGATTTTAATGCAAACTAATTGAAACATGATAAACACATTTCACCTGAAATTTATATTCAAAAAGCATGTTTCAAAGCACACTTATCATTTGTACTCATAATAAAATATTAACTAATGATATATGTGTTTAATTTTCAGGTACAAATACTTTTTGCAAAGGTGGTGTCGACACACCCCACAATGGTGTTGACACAACACCTCAGACCCCAAGGCAAAAAGCTGAAGAAATGCTGAGACTGTGTCGACACGAGTCAAAAAGTAGGTCGACACGAGTCGCAAATTCCAGGAATTAGACTACTCAGGTCGACACTGATCAGGATCAGGTCGACACTGGATCAATTCCCAGAACAGCCTATTTTCAGGATTGGGACAGGAGGTCGACACCACCACCAGGGCAGGTCGACACACTACGGAAAGATTGCAACTTAAATGGATGATTGCCACGTGTCATCCTAGGGCGATGGTGTATCAACCTAGGATCGTGTGCCTTGTAACTTTGGAATATTTTGGGTATAAAAAGCCCCCAATTGGCCATCCATCACATCAAGAGACCCAACGAACTCTTGGAGCCTTCCAAAAGTTTCCTTTGGCGGCGAGAAGAGCTCATCTCCCTCCTCTGCTCTCCTGGTGTCTTCTGAAGACCAATTCTCATCAATTCAAGTGTGAGAATTGGAGTGTGATCCTTGAAGAAGCAATTGAAGCGCCTCAAGGAAGCAGATCAAGTAGAAGCATTCGTTGGAGAAGATTTCAAGGAAGATCCCAAGTTCAAAAGTGCAGAGCATCGTTTGGGACTTCAAGAATCCAAGCTTCTTCCCAATCTGAGCTTCTACAAGGGAGTACAACTGAAGAACAAAGTCCTTTCATACAATTCTCACTGTACTTCTGTTCTTCTGAGACATTTTGAGATTGTGCAAGTGCTTCTGCATAATTCTCATGAATGTTCTCATGTTCGACATGATCTGCTGCTAGAAGATCTATGTCTTGTGTTGGTGTCTAGCAAAGTCGTTTGTGAGCCATTGTGCTCAGTTTGAGTCGTCGAACTCAAGTGTTTGTTGAGCAGTCTTGCTCAGGGATCTAGAGTAGTCTTACTCTAGAGTTGTGTGAGTTGTAAACTCAGGTGTTGGAGTTGTCTGGCTCCAGTGAGTGTGTTACCCAGGTTGTTTAGTGAATCCTCACTGGGTGTGAGGGGTGGATGTAGGAATCACATGGGTGATTTCCGAACCACCTAAAAATCTCTGTGCACTTGTCTATTTGTGGTTTGATTCTATCATCCGTTAGATGCTTGCATAGGATCGCTTAAGATTCACTTAATCAACTGGTTTTTCACATCTATTTTATCAACTCACTTAACATCTCATCAGATCTGTAACTTTCACTGTTAAAATTGCCTCTGATTCTAAAAGTATTTTTAAATTGCTTAAGCTTCCGCAAAAAGTGGCATAGATCTATTCATCCCCCCCTTCTAGATCTTATCCACACCTTTTCCTCGATCCTTCAATTGGTATCAGAGCGGGTTTACACTTGATCTGATTTGATCTGAGCAGTTTTTGAGTATTGTGTGTCTGATTGCTTGATTGTTTGCTTGCTTGCTGAGTATTTTCTTCTGTGCTTTCTTTTTAAGTCAATGGATTCCAGAGGTTTCATAGCTGAGGGGCATTCCATAAATAGGCCACCATTCTTTAATGGAACGGACTATTCATATTGGAAAAATAGAATGCAAGTGTTTCTAAGAGCCCAAACTATGAAATCTGGAAAGTGGTAGAAGTTGGTCCCTATGAAAACCAGGGAGAGGAAGAAACCTGGACTAGGGAACAAATAAGAAAAGCCACATTGAATTATAGTGCCATGAACATGATTCAATGTGCTGTTCATCCCAAAGAGTATTCGAGAATCTCAATGTGCAAATCTGCCAAAGAGATGTGGGATAAACTCGAATTACTTTATGAGGGAACATCACAAGTGAAGGAAACTAAGGCAAATATTCTTGTTTCAGAATATGAATTGTTTATGATGAAGTCTAATGAAACAATTTCTGAAATGTTTGCCAGGTTCATGGTTATTGTCAATGGACTGAAGGCCTTAGGTAAGGACTACACAGATGCAGACTTGGTAAGGAAAATCTTACGTTCACTTTCTTCAATTTGGCACACAAAGGCCACTGTCATTGAAGATTCTAAAGATTTGTCCAAAATTTCTTTGGATGAATTGATAGGATCCTTAATGACATATGAAATCAATTTGAAAAGAAATGAAGAACACATAACTAAAACCAAGCCAATGGCACTTAAGGCCTCTTCAAGTAATAAAGACAAAAGTCAGGAAAAGACAAGTTCTGAGGAGTCTGAGTCAAATGAGGATGAAATTGCCCTCATGACCAGGCAATTCAGAAAATTCTTGAAATATAGAAAAGGAAAAATGTCTGGGAAAAAGAAGTTTTCCTCAGGTAAAAGAAACACTTCCTCTTCTAATTTCAACAAGAATCAAAAATCTGACGAAACTGTCATTTGTTACAGGTGCAATAAGCCAGGACACATGAAGGGAGAGTGTCCTGAGAACAAGAAGGAAAAGCACAAGAAGTCACAAATTCAAGAAGCCAAAGGCCATGGTAGCCACTTGGTCTGATGAAGACTCAAGTGAAAAGGAAGAAGACAAAAATCCTCAAGCTCTGAAGTGAGGAAATCTGCTTCATGGCAAAACTCTGAAGGAAAGGTAAGCACTTCTTTTGAAGATTTCCATTGAAGATTGGCAGGATGTTTATGCTGAACTAGTTGAAAATTTTCTGAAATGAGAAAAGAAAACAAACACATCAAAAAGAAAATTGAAAACATGTATCATAACCAATCTTCAAACAAAAGAATTGTGAGCTAGAAAATGAAATAACAGAATTAAATGAAGAAAAAGAAAATTTCCTGAACCTAATTGATGATCTAAAGCTTGCCTCTCAAAGGCCACCCAAGAATTCAAAGACCTATCTGAAAAGCTGGAAATGGAAAACAAGAAAAACAACAAAAGATTGAAGAAATTAAAACCCTTCAAAACCAGCTAAAAGAAAGGGATGAAGTTATCCAAACATTCACAAAAGGTAAAGATAACTTGGAGGCACTGCTAGGAACAAACATGACAACAACTTCTCATGGATTAGGATTCAACAAACAGAAACCAAAGAAAGACAAATCTGGTGAGAAAAAGGGCAAAGCACCATTAATTAAATTTGTCAAGGGTCCTAATCTTGAGAACACATAAATCAAGCAAACATCAGACAAAACATCAAACAAAACACAAAACAAATCAAAAACTCAAAAACAAAAGAAGACAACAAGGTCGACACAGTCTCCTGACAGGTCGACCTGTTCAACATCAACAGCTTCAAACAATTCAATCAAAAATTCAAATAAAAATTTGAAAAACAAGAAAAGTCAAAGGAAATCATTTATAAAGAACCTTGGACCTCCAAGACAGCATTTCAAGATGATTGGACCAATCCTTGGAGCCAATGGTATGACAACCCTTGTTGGTATCATCCTCAATTCTTTTATCCAAACCTTTTGATGTACCAACAAAATCCATGGATTCCATCTCCTCATCTGAATTCCTATGCTCAAATGAAAAACTCCCCTCCCACTAAAAACAAAAATATGGTGCTTTCATTCCTAAGGGAAAGAACAAACAGAAAAAGACTGAAAACACCAATGTAACAAAACAAAAATAAAAAACAAGTCAAATTTGGGTGAGAAAAGATTTACTAACAATGTTCAAACATTCTGATGGTCCCAACTCTGTTTGGGTACCAAAATCTTCTCTCCACTGATCTATTTTGCAGGAAGGTCGTGCACCCAACTCCAATGTGTGGTTTCTTGACAGTGGGTGTTCACGACACATGACGGGAGACAGAGCCAAATTCTCATTCCTGATTGAAAAGGAGGGAGGGTCAGTAACTTTTGGAGGTAAAAATAAAGGAAAGATCATAGGATCTGGAAAGGTTGGTCAAACTTCCTCAAACTCTGTTGATAGTGTTTTATTAGTTGATGGTCTTGATTACAATTGTTAAGTATTAGCCAACTATGTGACAAAGGTCACAAAGTTGTGTTTGAATCCAATTTCTGTAAGATCATTGATTCATCAACTGATAAATAAAATTTTGTGGAAAAAGGGAAAACAATGTTTACATGATCACCTTAATAAAAACTTTTCTGAAAATCTTTGCTTTGTTGCTAATAAAGATGAAATTGCATGGACTTGGCACAAAAGACTTGGCCATGCAAGTTTCAGAACATTAATAAATTGTTAAGGCTGAATTGGTTAAGGGTCTTCCTGAACTTTCTCAAATGTTGAAAATCAAGTTTGTGGGATCTGTGCCCAAGGAAAACAAACAAGAAATCTTTTAAACCTTCAATGAGGTACTCACATCTAGGCCACTAGAATACTTCACATGGACCTTTTTGGCCCAACAAGAGTTCAAAGTCTAAGTGGCAAGAGATATGGGTTTGTAATCATTGATGATTTTACTAGATTTACTTGGGTTATCTTCTTGTCCCACAAAAGTGATACTTGCTTGAATTCAGGAAATTCTGTACCACTGCCTTAACAAACTTTTCATATAAAATCAAAATATTTTGACTGATCATGGGGTGAATTTGAAAACCAATCATTTTCTGATTTATGTGCTGAATTTCAAATATTCCACAAGTTTTCTTCACCAAGAACTCCAGAACAAAATGGAGTTGTGGAAAGAAAGAATAGAACTCTTGTGGAAATGGCTAGATCCATGCTCTTAGAAAGTAAGTTGCCCAAATTCTTCTGGGCTGAAGCTGTAAACACAACAAATCACATTCTAAATAGAGCTTTGATCAGACCAAAAATCAGAAAAACCCCCTATGAATTGTTGAAAAACAAAAAGCCAACTGTTTCTTATTTCAAAACCTTTGGGTGCAAATGCTATGTACACAATAACAATAAAGAAAATCTTGACAAGTTTGATGCTAAGAGTCAGGAAGCCATCTTCCTTGGCTATTCTGAAGTGTCAAGAGCTTTCAAGTGTACATCTTGAAAAACAACTGTTGAAGAATCTCCACATATTATCTTTGATGAAAATTCCTTTTCAACTAACACTTCTAAATCTTGCAGGGAAAAACAAGACAGTGAAGAGGATGACTTCATTGTGGACTCTTCACCAACTGTTGAGGAGCTTGAAGACTTGGTGAGAACTTGAACAACAATTCACCATCTTCAAGTGGAACAGGTAATATTGCTCCAAATTTGAATACTCCTCAACAGGTAATTTCTGAACATCGATTTAAGAGATCACCCATTAGATAATGTAGTTGGCAATTTACATGATAGGTTAGACTAGATCTTCATTCCTGCATAATCTTGAAGAAGACCCACTAGCTCTAATTTCCCAAATTGAACCAAAGTCAATTGATGAAGCCTTATCAAGTTCTGATTGGATTAATGCATGCATGATGAACTTCATCAATTTGAAAGAAATCAAGTATGGGAATTAGTACCTAGACCTAGTGACCAAACAGTCATTGGCACTAGATGGGTTTTCAGAAATAAGTTGAATGAAAATGGTCAAGTCATTAGAAATAAAGCTAGGCTAGTTGCAAAGGGGTACAATCAAGAATTTGGAATTGATTTTGAAGAATCATATGCCCCTGTAGCTAGACTAGAAGCAGTTAGAATTTTCCTTGCTTTTGCATCCTCCATGAATTTCAAAGTTTATCAAATGGATGTCAAAAGTGCTTTTTAAATGGATATATTAAGGAAAATGTTTTTGTTGAACAACCTCCTGGATTTGAAAATGAAAACATCCTAACCATGTTTTCAAGCTTAATAAGGCTCTCTATGGTCTTAAGCAAGCTCCAAGAGCTTGGTATGACCGTCTGAGTACCTTTTTACTTGAAAAAGGATATTCTAGAGGAAATGTTGATCAGACTTTGTTCACAAAAGTAGTCAAAAATCAAATAATTGTGGTCCAAATTTATGTTGATGACATAATATTTGGCTCAACCAATAAAGGCCTATGCACTGAATTTTCAAATCAAATGAAGAATGAATTTGAAATGAGTTTAATGGGAGATTTAACATTTTTCTTGGGATTGCAGGTTAACCAAACATCTGAAGGGATCTTCATCAGTCAAGCCAAGTATGTCAAGGAACTTCTCAAAAGGTTTGACTTTCAGAACCTCAAGCATTCAAGCACACCTATTGCTATAAATGCTAAGCTAGAAGAAGACTCAAATGGTAAGTCAGTAGACCCAAAGACCTACAGAGGTATGATTGGCTCTCTACTCTATCTTACAACTTCTAGACCAGATATTCAGTTTAGTGTGTGTTTGTGTGCTAGATTTCAGTCTAATCCTAAGGAAAGTCACATGTTAGCTGTTAAAAGAATTTTCAAATATCTTGTTGGAACATGTGATTTAGGAATTTGGTATCCTGCTAATTGCAAGCTAGATTTGATTGCCTATTGTGATGCTGACTATGCTGGGTGTAAATTAGATAGAAAAAGCACAAGTGGCTTGTGTTTATTCCTAGGTGGGTGCCTTATTTCTTGGGCTTCCAAGAAGCAACATTCAGTTGCACTGTCAACTGCAGAGGCTGAATATGTTGCAGCAGGTAGATGTGGAACTCAGATTCTCTGGGTGAAACATCAACTTCTCGATTACAACCAAGATTTAGGTTGTGTACCCATCCTATGTGATAACACAAGTGCAATAAATCTGTCTAAGAACCCTATTCAGCATTCTAGAACCAAGCATATTGAGATTAGGCATCACTTCTTGAGAGATGAGGTTGCAAAGAAGTCCTTTGAACTCCATTTCATTGAAACTGAAAAACAAATTGCAGACATATTCACCAAACCCCTTCCTGAAAACAGATTTTCATCTTTGAGGAGAGAACTTGGTCTTTGTAAATGTCCACATTCTTGATCTCTCTTTAGGTTTGGGTTGAGTGTTATGCACTGTCTAAGGGGAAGTTCTTTTCATATCATAACCCTTTGCTTCCTTCAGTCACACTGTCCATATCTCTCTCAATTCCACTTCCATTTCCTTTGGACAATAAATTCTTCAACTCTTATTGTGTTGAAATTTCTTGGTATATCAAATGGTGACTTAGAGAAGGACAAGTCAGGCTTGTCTGGACACTTTCACTATGCGTGAGTGTATATCTTCGCCAAGTACTAAGAAATGAATATGCAATTGCTGAGGGGGAGCTTTTATTGTTAAAAGAAAATTATCTTTCTTGATTTCAAAACTTGCATATCTTTATTTTGATAGAAAATGATTGAAATCATCATCTCAGGGGGAGCTAGAAAATTCACAAGTCATGACTTTTGCAAAATTCATAACTTTTCTTGCATTTCATCATCATTTCCTGCATGATGTCATCATTCAGATGTCTAGAGTCTCCAAATGATCCTTTGAGTGATCTATCATATTTTTACTAATCAACTGTCAACTATATTTTTCAACCCACAGAAACTCAGAACTCTTCAGATTGAAAACAACTTGTGTCTTGAAATTAAACACTCTTTTGTTTGCAACTGATGTTGGATAAATTGATTTCTATCTTACAAAACTCTCAAAATTTTTGAAAATTCAACAGAGCAATGGCATTTGTGCTGAGAAACTGCACACCTTCACAATGAATGAAGTGCATGCATGTCATGAGGCACTAATGCTATCTCTGTTCAAAGGGGATAAAATTTAAAAATAAATTCAAAATACAGCAAAAAATGTGCTACACTTTTTTATGATGACTGAGTAACTGGAAATATTGGCGTCTACAAACGTATTTTTCATGTCAAAGGTCATCATTTACCCTTTGAGACTTGACAATGAATAAATCTTAAGTATCCAGGACTATGGTGTGTAAAAAGCACTAGTACTTGAGTGAAAAGATTTATATCATTTGATAGTCTGTTACAAAAACAAAATATGTTGTTAATGGAGTTTTGTTTAGAAAGAATCATTTTCATCCATCATCAAGTTGTTCTTTAAGATTGTGTTTTATTTTCAAAACAATTGTATTCAGTCTAGAGGATATTTATTTCTTTACTTGAGAATATGGTAGCTTATAGTTGATTTGTTAGTAAATAATCCCTCAAATCATCATTTCATTGACTCAGTCTTTGAATGCTCATATCCTATGGAAATGTTTAAAACTTGAATTGTGATGAATTTTTGCAAAATATAACAAATGAATTTTTAAGTCTCTTAAAAATCCTTGAAATGACTATTTCTCTCATTGATTATCATTTTAAAGAAGTCCCAAAAATTCTCAAATATTTTTTCTCACAAAAATTCAACTTTTCTTCATAGGCCAGGTCGACACCACATCTATCCCGTGTCGACACACACCCTAGGTCAGGTCGACACTAAAGTCTTCCAGTGTCGACACTGCACCCCTTGCCAGACTTTTTAAATCGTGGGTTCCGGTTTAGCCCATGTTGTTCCTGCGGGGTATTGCACCACTGCAACCCCTTTTTAGGCATCAGGTCGACCCGACGGTCGCTTCTCTCTCATTTCCGGCAAGAAATTCCACAAACTTCTCTCTCAATCACATCCCTTTCTCAATCATCTCTCTCTCCTCCTTCATCCACTCCCGATTCCACTCCAACCTTGCAACCATGGTGAGAAAATTGGGTCCTCGCCGTGGAGCAAAATCTCAGGCCTCATCTAGGCCAGTTCCGGCAGAGGTTGATGTTCCTCAATCAGAAAGAAGAACCAAACGGCGCAATGACCCTGCAGAGCAACCAGGGTCCTCCTTGCATCTCAGCCAGCAGCCAAGAGAGGTAGACCCTCTTCTTCGGGCAGAGGTAGGGTTTCTACCAACCCTAGACCTGAGAATCCGGGCTCCTCTTCTGGAGATTCTGAGGAGTCATCATCATCTTCGTCTGAGTCTTCCCAGTCTCAAGAAACCAACCCCTCAGAGTCCATTAGTGAAGCTAAGCTAATCCTAAAGCCCAGAATAGTGGATTTGACAGACATTCAGCTAGCAAATACCTTTCCAGAAATTCAGACTTCTTCTCTTTCAGTCTTGGTTAATCTTCATTTCTGAATTTCAAATCATGTATCCAAGACTTGTTCAGGAATTCTACAAGAATTTGAAATGCACCAAGATGGTGGGTATAAGTCAAAGGTTAAAGGAATAGACATAAATCTGCCTACAGACTTAGCAGTCACCCTGTTTCACATTCCAGATGAAGGGGCAGATTATCATAGTTTTGAATTTGATCTTCATGAAGCTTATACCATCATGACAGGCTTACCTGCTGATAAATCTGATTCCAGACAAACCTTTGTCACCAAATTCAACACAAACACATTTCCCCCTGTGTTGAGGATTATCCACCATATGTTGACCACAATCATTACCCCTCAAGGTGGTGGAAGGGACAGGCTCACAGATATATACAAAGTTCATTCTCTATTGCATGGCAAAAGACATCAAAATCAATCTCCATGTAATAATGTATCAGATTATATCTGAAACAACCAGGAAAGACCTCAAGAGATCTCTTCCATATGCTGCACACCTGACTTCAGTGTTCCAGCACTTTGGTGTGCCTTTGGACAATGAGAAATCCCAGTCTATCCCTAAATCCAACATCTATCGCTTCAAGAATATTCAGAAATTCATGGGATTCAGACTGGGTAATCAAGTTAGGAGAGGGCCAGTTGTAGTTGAGGCCCCTCAAGTTCAGGAGCACCAGCCTCATGTCAAGAGGAACAGCCTCAAGGTCAAGGGGACCAGCCCCAGGGTCAAGAGGAACAGCCTCAAGCTCAAGGGGACCAGCCCCAAGGTCAAGAGGATCAGCCTCCTTTGAATGAGGATCAGCCTCAAGTCTCAACTGAAGGTGATATACCATTTTATGCTCCACTCTCACCTCAGTTTCAACCCTCCTCCATGCACACTGAATGTGACATTCCACATGTCTCTCCACAACCCACATTTCAAGCATCCACATCCTCTGGTGGACCTTCTGTTCCACCAGAGTTGTTCTTCTTTTTAAATGACAAATTTGAAACCTTGAACACCTCTATTCAAACCATGTCACAAGCTTTTGAGTTGAGGATTCAAAAGTTGGAGAACACTGTGTCTGCCAAGTTCATAGAGCAAAAAGCTGCCTCAGACTATGCAGCTCAAAGATTCAATAGATTAATTGGTACACTGGCAGATGCTTCAGTTGAGCTCAAAGAACATCAAGACAAAACTGGAGAGGTTCTTAAGGGGATTTTAGCAAACTCTCAAGCTGATGTGTTCAACACCAAGCAGACACTTGCCAGATCACCAAAACTAAACTGTCTTTTGCTCATCTGGTGGATGATTTGGAGAGCATGAGGAATTTCAATGCTCACATTGACAAACAGATCACTGATTTGAAAATGGAATTCAAAATCATGCAAAGGCCTGGTTGGTCAGCTGGATCATCTTCCTCTTCACAACCCATATCAGCTGATCTAGACAGAATTCAAGCTACTTTGATAGAAAACTCAGACAGAATGGAACATTACTTGCATACAAGACTCACAACCATTCAAGATCAAATGAAGTCCAGCTTGACTTTCCTGGAGAAAAGATTGTCAGACATTGAGACAATCTTAGTTCCCTCCTCCTCTCCTCCTCCACCTTCTACATATAATTTTTTTTTTTTTGATGATGTCAAAGGGGGAGAAGAAGAAAGAGAACAAGAAATGATGTTGTTAATATTTTGGAATGAAATGAAATGGTTTGCTAGTTGAATGAACTTTGTCATTTGTGTCTTCAATGTGATTGAAAATTGTTATGTGAATGTGACAAGTCTCAGCATTGCTTCAGCTTTTTGCCTTGGGTCTGAACTTGTGTCGACACCTTGTGGGGTGTGTCGACACCACCTTTGCAAAAAGTATTTGGTAACCTGAAAATGAAACCATAATCTTAATAAAAATTTTACTATGAGTACAAATGATAAGTGTGCCTTTGAAAAATGGATTTTGAATTATAATTTCAGGTGAATGTTTATCATGTTTCAATTGTTTGCATTAAATCCATTGTCATCATCAAAATAAGAGGGGAAATGATATAAATTAATCACCCAAAACAATTTCCCCCTTTTTGATGATGGCAACATTAAATCCATATGCACAATGAGGTTTTGATGAGATTGTGATTTTAAAGTAATTTTGGTTATTTCAAAGTCTTATTTTTCTTTTTGTTCATGCTTGTCAAGACCTTTAAATATAATCAGTCACAATTGAGGTTGTACTAGTGAAGTACAATGTTGCTGGGTGAAGTAATGTTAGTTGCATAAAGGAGGTCAAGCAAACTTGACAAGCATTCAGACAGTCACAGACCGCAAGTCTGTTCTGGGTTGGGGGCCCCTCTCCCTTTCGTTCGCTGCTTCTTCATCAGGTCGACACTGATCAGGGCAGGTCGACACTGGATCAATTCCCAGAACGCCTGTTTTCAGGATTGGGACAGGAGGTCGACACCACCACCAGGGCAGGTCGACACACTACGGAAAGATTGCAACTTAAAATGGATGATTGCCACGTGTCATCCTAGGGCGATGGTGTATCAACCTAGGATCGTGTGCCCTTGTAACTTTGAATCTTTTGGGTATAAAAAGCCCCCAATTGGCCATCCATCACATCAAGAGACCCAACGAACTCTTGGAGCCTTCCAAAAGTTTCCTTTGGCGGCGAGAAGAGCTCATCTCCCTCCTCTGCTCTCCTGGTGTCTTCTGAAGACCAATTCTCATCAATTCAAGTGTGAGAATTGGAGTGTGATCCTTGAAGAAGCAATTGAAGCGCCTCAAGGAAGCAGATCAAGTAGAAGCATCCGTTGGAGAAGATTTCAAGGAAGATCCCAAGTTCAAAAGTGCAGAGCATCGTTTGGGACTTCAAGAATCCAAGCTTCTTCCCAATCTGAGCTTCTACAAGGGAGTACAATGAAGAACAAAGTCTTTCATACAATTCTCACTGTACTTCTGTTCTTCTGAGACATTTGAGATTGTGCAAGTGCTTCTGCATAATTCTCATGAATGTTCTCATGTTCGACATGATCTGCTGCTAGAAGATCTATGTCTTGTGTTGGTGTCTAGCAAAGTCGTTTGTGAGCCATTGTGCTCAGTTTGAGTCGTCGAACTCAAGTGGTGTGAGCAGTCTTGCTCAGGGATCTAGAGTAGTCTTACTCTAGAGTTGTGTGAGTTGTAACTCAGGTGTTGGAGTTGTCTGGCTCCAGTGGGTGTGTTACCCAGGTTGTTTAGTGAATCCTCACTGGGTGTGAGGGGTGGATGTAGGAATCACATGGGTGATTTCCGAACCACCTAAAAATCTCTGTGCACTTGTCTATTTGTGGTTTGATTCTATCATCTGTTAGATGCTTGCATAGGATCGCTTAAGATTCACTTAATCAACTGGTTTTCACATCTATTTTATCAACTCACTTAACATCTCATCAGATCTGTTTTTTCACTGTTAAAATTGCCTCTGATTCTAAAAGTATTTTTAAATTGCTTAAGCTTCCGCAAAAAGTGGCATAGATCTATTCATCCCCCCCTTCTAGATCTTATCCACACCTTTTCCTCGATCCCTTCACCTGCTCCAACCAAGGATGTCCCTCGTCTCCCTCCTCCAGAGATGGCGGCCAACACACCTGCACAACAAGAAACATCTTGTCAGTAGTGAAAAACATTAAGGAAACAAATGGAGTTAGAGAAGGGGAGTACTTACATCCAGCTAAGGGTAGCGTTCATGGCATCCTGAATGGACGGAAAGGCTGCTCCTTAGGGGGGTGCGTATATGGGCAGGACAACCAACCAGTTTGCCGAGCTAGGGGCACGAGGCCGGTCGCTCCAGGACCCCCTCCCGGCCTGGAGGTGGAGGTAGGTCAAGCCTGTAAAGAAGAAGCACAGTCAAATCCATATTTGCAATAAAGAGGCAATTCATAAATGAGGTAGGAGGAAGAGAAGTGTACTTGAGGGAAGGGGAAGAACCCATTGGTCGTCGTCTGTCGATCAGAAGACCCCAGGCTATCAAACTGGTGCGCCAGAAGAGCAGCACCCCAAGCATAATCACCAACCTGGTCCAAGTCTTCCAGCAGCGGTAGGAAATGGCAGTGGACCGTGTCGCCCCTCGTGGCCAATAGCAACCTCTCGAGGAAGAAGGTGAGGAAGCGACGCAGGTCCAGATCCGCTGGGGCCGGCTCACAGGATAGAACCCCTCTGCACCCTCTCACCAGCCGATCCAGTTGCTTGTCGGCTCTCTCACCTACCTCCCTACCCGTTGAGCTAGCCCTAGACTCTCCTGCAAGTCCACCCTAGGAACTAGAGAAGACCTCTGACCTACTGTCAAGCCTAGGAGTTTCTGGGCTATTTCTCTATAGCAAGGGTAGGTGAACCCGCTAACCGGGTGGCCATAGACCCTCAACCCTGATATGGCTCACATCCTCCAGACTGGGGATCATATGACCCCACGAGAACACAAAGGCGGTCGCCTCTGCGTCCCACCTGCTCTGCAATGCTTGAGTAAGGGGAGCGTCCGCCCTCATCCTCTCCATCCTGAGGACCTCCCTAAACCCCATATCATCCAACCACTCCCTCTAGGAACCCCGGGAGAGCCAGATACACTGCCAGAACTAGGAGCCAAAAAACTCTGGCCCTCATCTCGCCCTACAAACACACACAGAGGAAGCAAGCAGTCAGCACATTATGTACTCCATAGGCTCTCGGTTGAGGTCGCGACCGCGACCTTGTCGCGACGGCCTTTGGCCGACGCGACAATGTCGCAGCCTCTGTCCCCGTCGCGACACTCCTTGTCGCGATGGGGCGGGCCGTCATGTTCTCAGTCGGAGACCGACTAGGCTTTCCTTCCCCGGCGGCCGTTCTCTTGGGCTTTTTGCCCTACATACACCCTCTATGGGGCCTCACCACCACATCCACACCACAATTTGAAAGAATAGGGGTGAAGTCCTACCTTTTTCATGGCGGCCTCCCGAGCTTCCGCCGCCGCCACCAAGTCCACCGCCGAGACATCCTCCATCTCCACCTCCGGCACACCCTCTGTCGCCGGAGCTGCCGCCTCGCGCTGCTGAGACCTCCTCACCGGCCTTCTTGCTCCTCTCGCCACTGTCACCGCCGTCCTCCTTCATCGCCATTGAGGGAGAGAGGGAAAGAGGGAGAGAGTGAGGGAGAAGAAGGAGAGAGTGGTAGAGAGATCAAGGGAGCCGGAGAGGGGGAGTCACCAGATGCCCAAATCGCCGGAGAGGGGTGATGTGAGCACGAAAGAGGAAACAAGGGGAGGCGGCCCTGCGTTTTTGAACTCTCAGTTTATGTCGCGACGCTTATAGACGTCACGTTTAGATCGCGACGCTTATAGACGTCACGTTTAGATCGCGACAGCCTAATAGGCCGTGACCTTGTCGCGACCTTAAGACGACGTCTGTAGCGGTCGCGACATCACCTGAACATGCAAATAGTGAATAAAAATTCAATTTTATTGATCCAAATCATCAAATACAAGTCCTAATCATGCTTATGATCAATTAATAAGTCTTTTCATGTCCTACCTACCATCCGATACAATTCCTAATCCATCCTAAGCATGTCCTGAGCCCTGTGCAGCCTCTGCCACTGCGCGATCTCCACGTGGTCGTATCCTCCTCAATGCTTCCAAGTATTCTTTATATATGTCATCGTCCTTCGTCACCTCTGCTGAGATGAGACCTGTGGCACATCCTTCCCAATGGACGATGGCGCTCCTCATGTCCCTCTCATCTTGTGCATTGTCCATTTTTCTTGCTTGGATAGGCGGGTAGTGGGAGAGGGTTGGTACAACCGTGCGTGTTGTGCCACGCTGCGCTGAAGGTAGCATCGATTGGGGTTGTAGAGGACCAATGCTTCATTGCCGATCAATCTTAAGTCCAGGCCGACGTGTTGAGGAAGGTGGATAATCTTGTTATGGAGGAAGGTTGGGCGCATCTCGAACTGCTCCACCTGCAGTGTGTTTAAGTACGACCTCCATTCCTTCAAGCCTTTAATCGCTGCGGTCTTGCACCACGCCTGGGTAGTCATGTGTAGTGGAGCACTGACAAAGGCGAGGGGGTGATGGTAGGGCTGTTCACGGTTCGGTTCGGTTTGAACCGAAAAAAAAAAAAACCTAAACTACACGCGCGGGCGGTCCTGGGTTCGAACCCAGGGCCGCCCCAAAGGAAGAAGCGCGCCTAGCCACTGGGCTAGGCGCGCTTTTATGTTATATTTATTATTAAAATATATTTATTATATATTTCGGTTCATTCGGTTTCACTGTGCAAACCGAACTAAACCGTGGCACTTCTCAAACCGAACCGAACCGAATTGGCCGGTTCGGTTCGGTTTTTCGGTTTGAACCGAATTATGAACAGCCCTAGGTGATGGACTATGCCTACACTTGATGGAGGGGTCATCCGTCGCCTTGAAGTTGATATGCATGCCCATCCAACACTCAAGGGTGACCACGGAGCCAAAGAGGGGTCCTCCAGTGGTTGCAGAAAGGAGTCCAGCATATAGATAACCAAGGACGGCCTGAGAGATGGACATACCTTCCCACACGCTGCTGATGGTGCTCAGGTTGGATGCAGACAGAAGATGATCCTACGTGGGGAAGAGGATGACGTCGCATATGCAGATAGCGGAAGCCTTGGCAATTGCTAGATAGTTTCCCATCTTCCTCTTGCATTGTGAAGCAATCCATTGGGAGAGGGGGATCAGATGGATGTAGGCCGGGCTAGTCATGGTACTTAGATCCCAGGTCTTGGTGGTGACCTCTCCAAGGATGGCCCAGGAGTCGATGGGGGCCACGATGTGCAAGATGAGGTGCTCCTCCCCTTTCTTGTCCTTGGGGAGCCCCAACATGAGCTCCAATTCCTCCAGCATGATGGTGGCTTCAAAGGAAGGAAAAATGAACGTGTGAGTTTAGGGATGCCACAACTCCACAAGTGCGGTGATGCTGTTCTAAATAAGCACTATCTTGTGATAATTCTTCGCCAACACTAGGACAGTCGTCAGCTTCCACTCGTGCAGCAGGTTGATAGACGCTATAGGGAGCGCCTTTATCATGGGCTCCAACCATGGAATCTTGGAGTAACGTCTTCCGTCCGAGAGGATCTAGAAGAGAGAGGAGGTTGGTAGGAGAAGGAGAAGAAGAAGAAGAAGAGAGAAAGTCTAGAAGAAGAGAGAGAGAAACTTACTTGAACATATTGCCTAGAACTTAGATGACCGAGCACGAAGGAGAGACGTTGGAGCTCTTCATGGGCCGTCCTCACTGCCTTTGGACTGCCATGGGGGTAGGAGTTGGCTTGGAAGGAAGAGAAAGTGGCTGGAGAGAGAGAAACCAAGAGAGAAGAAGAGAGAGAGGGTGAGCTACGAGTTTGGGGCCCTACACTCCTATTTATAGGCGCTCTAGAAAGGATTAATCCCATCCCAATTCGTCCATAGGTGTTAGAGAAAACAGGTTTGGGTTTAGAACCCATTAGGTGTTAGGATTAGCCTTAGGATAAGGATAAGGCTTGGTTTCGGAGTTTAGCCCACAGAACAGTGTCGCGACGCCCCAATCCGACGCGTTTAGGTCACGTCACCCTATGGCGTCGCGACAGTGTCGCGACCCCCAGAGGTGTCGCGTTAATACTTGTTGTGTTTTTCTTGTGTATGTACATAGTTTGATTGTGTTAATGTTGTGCTTGTACGTATTTACTTCACTTTCAGTCAATTATTGTTTTGTCTATTTGTCAAAAAATAACAAGAAAAATCAGAAAACCACAAAAAATGGAGCTTCACAGGTAAGTTCAGGTATGAGATTCTTATTATTACTCCTTTGCATTACTATATGTTAGCCTACTTATTATATCATTTCAAGGACCGGCTGGTTCTCAAGGTGTTCTGGGATCTGAGTTCCCCTTCAATAAAAACAGTGATGATCTAGGTACGCACTGTTAATCGCTGGATAGGTCGTTAAGTTGGATGAGTCTGGGAATGATGGACTCTGTCTTGCACAGCGGTTGCAGGAACATTCTCAACCCATTCTTGTTTGGTTTAGCAATAGTATCCTTGATGTATTTTCTATTTTCTCCCTTTCTTTGCATTTGATTTTATGATTTCTTTTCTTTTAGCCAAGCATGCATTATGTAGGTCTTTGAGCTATCATGACTCATTCCCTGGCTAATAATGAGCTCTTGTTGGGTGCTCAACTGTTCTTCATATTCAGAACAAGAAATCATATTCCAATCTGAATCAGAAAGTTTGTCTCCGAGCGAGTTGCTCTTGCTAGATTGTTAAGAATTTCCCTGTCTGGATTCTATATCCAATTTTCATCTAATTCCCTTTTGATCCATTTTGGTTGCGAACCGCTCCCAGGTTTGAGTTAGAGTTACCTGCCTGGCATGCACATGTCCCTCCAAAATGAAACCTGCAGGCCAATCGGCTATGGTACCTCTCAATCGAGGGGTTGATCGTCCTTTTTTCTCTCCCTTTTGTCCAGACTTGTGTTTTTCTTGCATTCTGCTCGAGCAGCTAACTTGGGGCTTTCAGGAAGATTCCTATTAGTTGTTGGTTAGATCGGATGTCTTTTTACCTTGGCTCACATCTTTTCAGTCCACTCCACGTCATCTCCGCTTCATCGTCATTTCATGACACCTCCGCTTCACTTCCACTACGCTCCCTTGCAAAGTGGAAGCCAAGGAGGGGCAATCTGTAGACACCCAATTCTAGCCCACAAGTCGAACCACATTTCTTGTTCTCTTAATGAGCCCCAAGTTGGTCACTCACCACGAGCCCATTTGTTAGCCATATTTTGAGCCCATTAAAGCCCAATTCTCAGCTTATCCCGTCCAGTCATCATTTTCAGAGTCCTTATTCTAGGGTTTCAACCCTCAGACCCTAACGTGACGGCCTTGGAGGTCGCGTTCATGCCATTTTAACCGATTAAAACCCTTAGATAATTGATTATTTTCCTAAATAATCGATTAAAATTTCAATATAATCGGTTATCCTTAACGCGACAGATCATGGCGTTGTGTTAGCTTAGATCGCGTTCCCCTTAGCCGTCACGATAGCCCATGCATATCTATTCATGTGCCTTCATGGTCCCGACCCCCTTGGCCGTCGCGACAAGCTTTGTCGCGCCCCTACGACCCGTCGCGACATGGTCTGCATGCGCTGGCCTCTGCAAACCACCTCCACTTTATCCTCCATTGCCCTTATCATCATCCAAACACCCCCCACAACCTCCCACCCGTGGTTGAGGTTCCATCCTACCTTGGAACCCTCCTAGGACTCTTCCCATGCAGATTTACATGACTTTTTATTATTTGCATGGGTCATTATCACTTATGGTTACCCTTTCAGAGGAAGAGGAAGAGCACATTTTGCCACGAAGTGCTGCCAAAATCTCTCCAGAACTCTCCCTTAGCTCGTGGCCTTCCCATTTCACCCATTTCCTCATTATTCTCTTCATCAAGTCATGTCTCATTCTTCAAGTATGGAGCTTGGTGGCTGAGGAGGCGGCTTCCACACTCTTCCAAGGTTGTTACACGACCAAGGGCATCATGCCACGGCTAGGGAGTCGCCCCTTTGGGGCTCTTTCTTCCTTCCCTCTTCTCATTTCCCTTTCATGCATGTTGTTACTTTTCTTTTTATATAGGAGCACATCTTCCTTCCCATGTTTTATACACCCAAGGGTTTAAAACCCCACAGGTTCGTTCCCTCCATGCTCTATCCTTTTCATTTCATTTTGAATAGCTACTTCACTTAAATATGGTCTAACAGGATTTCTTCTTTGTGTTTCGTTGTTTTGGCAGGTACTTAGGCAAGGATAGACGATGAGCTCTTGTTCTCTAGCCGTTGGAGAGCAGGAAGAAGGTCCCCCCATTTTCTCCCGCACTGTAGAGAACACGTCGGCCACTTGCGTCGCAACAAGGAGAATGCACCCTATCGAGGCGTCGCGATAGCCATCGCATCGCGACGGGGACATCAGTAAGTGCCCGCTTCTCAGTCTCTTTCCTAGCACATTATCCTTATTCTTCGTTCATATTTAGGGCAACTTGTTAGGTGGCGATCACATTTCCATATCTAATGCTTTGATCGTTTTGATCATGTGGTGTGTTTCGAGGGGCACGCAATCCTGTGATTACATGGGGTAGTGGACGGAGGTGTGTTTTTCGAACCACTCTAAGTCCTGTGTGCATGTGTGGTTTGATCTATTTTTCTTCTACTTCTGTTCTACGCATGTTACGATAGTCGGTTTCATCTATGTTTGTTATATTCCGTTGTGCATATCACATAATAAGTTTAATTAATTTAGTTTAATCTATTTTGTGCAAAAAAAAATAATTGGTCGATAACCAATTCACCCCTCCCCTCTTGGTTGTCCATCACCTCACTCTTCACATAGAGAGGACTTTCGTGGAGGGCATGTGTAACAACCTGGATTTTTAAATCCAAAATAAGTAAATAAATAAATAAATAATAACAATAAAATATTTGTGAAGAGGTTTGATTTAATGCACACCAAACAAAAAGGCAATGAATAAAAATAGTTAATAATCGATATAGGCTGAACAATGATCGATATAAAACCATACACATAACAACATCGATGTTTAAAAAAGCAATTGATGTTTAAGGACAATGATATGCATAATAGCAATCGATGTTTAAAGAAACAATCAATGTTAGTTAACAATCATTGTTTAAAGAAGCAATCGATGTTTAAGGACAATCGATATGCGTAACAATAATCAATGTTTAAGGGCAATCATTGTCTCACCTGTCAGCAAGTGAAGGCAGAACACCCACACCCTGCAGGTGTATTCAGACCCTTAGAAATCCCAGAGTGGAAGTGGCTAAGCATTGGCATGGAATTCATCATGAGTTTACCTAGGACTCGTGGTGGACTCGGCATCATATGGGTTATTGTTGATCGAGTAACCAAGTATGCACACTTTCTGACAATTAAAAGTAAATGGATTGTAGACGTGTTAGCCGCTCTCTATGTAAAGAGATAGTGAGACTGCATGGAGTTCCATCATCAATAGTCTCATATCGTGACCCAATATTTACCTCTCATTTCTGGAAGGGACTGCAAACTACAGTTGGTACTAAACTCAATTTTAGTACTATTTTTTACACAAAAACAGATGGACAAATTAAGAGGACTAATCAAATTGTGGAAGACATGCTAAGAGCTTGCACAATAGATTTTAACGGCTATTAGGATGAGCAATTACCTTTAATGGAGTTCGCTTATAACAATAGCTATCGGGCAAGCATAAAGATGGCTAAACATGTCACGCCCCGACACGGAATATCGGAGCGCGAAGGCAGTTGCAAGAAAAATGTATAGAGCGAGTACTAGACATTAAACCATTGCACATTGAATAATACTAAAGCAAATCTTTCTCATTGATAACTTTCCAATGTCTAGTTACAACCACTAATATCAGAACCATTCTATAGGGCCCAATTACATTGCAATAAAAGGAAATAACTAACTACAACTCTAAGATAACATAATGACTCGAGGGTACTCCTGGCTTCACTCTTGGTCATTCCCTTCCTCGTGAGTGTACGTGTCATCCTCGGTCTCACCTGAGAATACAACATCAAATAACGTAGGGTGAGCGATAACGCCCAGTAGGACTTAAATCTCAGGCTCAAGCAGGCTTTAAATAATTAACGCATTTAATGGCAGAGTATCTACAGATAGCAGGTACAAGAGAGTCAAAATATAGCAAGAGATAGCACAATAGCACGAGATCGAGTATAGTTTCCAGAAATAGCACAAGTATCGAGTATAGCACGAATAGCAGGATGGCCATAGCACAACTAGCACAAGTATAATAATAGCACGACGAGTATAGCACTTATTTGTCATTCTAGACAACGAGAGAGTATAACACGTTTGTGTTTTGATTTTCATATAGATAGTCGAGATAGATAGCACTTGAGTGTAATGCCAAACACTCTGATCATTTAACTCCCATGGGCACTAGCACTTTCGGGCGCACATCCCAGGACCAGATCGGGCCCTTTATATATTGCCAGGCATTGGTTATATTGTTTATCTTTAGACAATCAGTCAATGGCCAATATAGAGTACCAAGAAGTAGATGAGAGCACTAGATGAATAGATGAGAAAGTAGAGTGAACGTGAGTAGACGAGCGAGTAAAGTACAGATGAGAGCTAGTGGACATTGCACGTAATGCGACGAGTAACAGTTGCACAACACGCGCACTTGGTGTTGGCAGTTAGGTGGAACTCACGGTCTTCCTGCTGGCCATGTTATGCACAAGTCCAGAGGTCCGACGTGATTCGAGGTAAGAGCGAACTTCTAATAGCCGTTTGGATCATATCGATCCGTAAGATGTAATGGGTGTTAGGGTACAACCGGCTCGTCGACCATGTGGGAATCCATGATCAGAGGAGACTTACGGAGGCCTTGTGCAAGAGTTCACTAGTCCGGTGAAAGAATATCCGACGGAGAGTTCACCACAAGCCAAGTAAAGTGTGTATATAAAAACAGGTGCTCGACGTTCTAGAAGAATTCTAGAACAGTGGAGCGTCGATATCGGTATATAAACAATGCAAGAAACGAATACAAGTCCTTTAAAATAGGGCAAGTAATATACTTTATTTCAATAAATTACCATACATTATGAGATATTTTATGCCAGATTTCAGCCATATATGGATGGTTCATATGTGTGCATGTGTAAGAGAAATCATAGATAGAAAAGAAGTCGTGAATATGTATTTTAAAGCATTTAATATGGCCCCCAATTTAAAACAGGTGTTTTACTGCGTGTATGACTGTTAAAAAGGCGTAAGAATATTGTAGAAAGTGAGAGCAATAATCTTATGGGTTCTTATGCAAAATCCTATGAAGGCGACGTACCCATGTAAGGGTCGCGACAGGGTCATGATGGAACGTGACAGGGTCCTGTACGGGTCGCGACAGGGCTGTCTGCTCAGGCGGCCAGAACGCGACGGGGTCTCCTGTCGCGTTCAGAACGCGACAAGATGATGGTCGCGACGGCTCTGAGAACGCGACAGGGGCGGAAAAGGATCGCGACAGGACGGGCACAGAGATCGCGACGGCTTACCTGTCGCGTCCTGAACGCGACAGGTGGACTGTCGCAATCAGACCCAGAAGGCGACATATCGGCCTGTCGCAATCTGGTGGTCTGCGCCTGGCTCTGACAGGAATCAGACCAGGCTTGGGATTGCGGGCCAACATGAATCAAATTGATACAGGGTGCTTTGAAAAATCATAACTAATTACATAGTCGATGAAAAATCACGAAACAAGTTGCAATTTAAAGTAGACATGTAAGGGCACTTCCAGTAAATCGGAATCAGAGAGAGAGCATGGTTCATATAGGGTTTGAACATGGGCAAGAACGAGTTATTCAGAACATGTCACAGAGAGAAAGATTGATTAAATTCGATCAACATGCTCGATGAAATTCAGGGCTTTTAGGGGCAAAAGATCCCTAACAACATGAAGTATCTACAGTAAGAATTTCGTAGCATGGGATCAAGTATTCATAGAGATTTGATATAAACATGATGACTCGGGGTTATCATGTATGCAGAACTTCAAAAATCAAGAACAAAAGATTGGCTTGATGAAAATTATGAAACAAGAGGGCTTTTGTTCCTGGTGATTGGAACTACCTACAGACGAGTTTAATTTGGTTTTGCTTGTGAGAATGCCTACCTTTGACTCGATCTATCTTCTAGGGCTTAGAATTCCAAGAACGAAGGAAGAAGCTTGATGGATCTTCCTCTCCTCGATTTCTCCTCCTCCTTGGCCTCTTCTCCACGTCCAAGTACCCCTTTGCACGAGCTAGGGTCGGCCATGAGGATTTAAGAGGTGTATTTATATAAACACAAGTTCATATTCCTACTACTACTCAAATTCCTCTTAATTCCGAGATTTCCTAACTCCACCTTTCCTCTCTTGCTTTCCAATCTCTAATTGGGTTAGGATAGTATCTAAATTCGTGCTAAACTATATGGGGTAGGTTTAGGAATCCAATTCCAACTCTAATTGCCACTTTTATTGCTTTAATAACCCCTTTCAATTATGATATAATTAAACTCCGAATTTAGGGTATTTTCTTATTATTCTCCCCTTGCAAATTCATATTTTTGACCCCATAAATTCTAGGGGATCCATTAAGCAAAGCCCATTACTCTTTTCCATGTAATGGTTTATTTAATGCTCTTTTTCATAAATATCTATTTAGCTAGGTTTTAATTCTTTATTTAAATTTTATTTTTTCGCAAAATTCAGGTTGCTACAAACAGATGGACTGTAGGTTGAAAATGGGATGGACCAGATCTAGAAGGGGGGTTGAATAGATCTAGGCCAAATACTGCGGAAGCTTAGCCAATTTTAAAGATGCTTTGAATCAGAGACAATTTAGAAAAGCAATTCACAGATCTGATGAGTGATTGTGTGAATTAAGTGATTAGAGTGTGTGATCAAGTTGATTAGAAGTGTAATCGAAAATCCTATGCATACATCTAACGCAAGGTGAAGTTAAATCACAGATCAACCACTGCACAGAGATTTTTAGGTGGTTCGGAATCACACCATGTGATTCCTACATCCACCCCTCACACAGTGAGGATCCACTACTCAACTTGAGTACACCACACACTGGAGCTTGAAAACTCCAACACACTGAGTTCAACAACTCACACACAACCTCTAGAGCAAGACTACTCTAGAAACCTGAGCACAACTGCTCAACCACAACCTAGTGCGACGACTCAACACAATTGAGCACAAAGGCTCACAACCAACTTGCTAGATCAAAAACAACAAGATCTAGATCCTCTAGCAATGATCTAATCCATAAAGAGTTCATTCAAAGAGACTAGTGCAACAAATCATGCACAATCTCAAGAATGACTCAGAAGAACTAAGGGGAATTGAGGAGTTGTATGTAGAATCTTGTTCTTCAGATGAACTCCCTTGTAGAAGGCTGAATTGAGAAGATGCTTGAACTCTTGAAGTCCCTGGGTGATGCTCTGCAACTTGTGCCTCTGGATCTTCCTTGAAGTCTTCTCAATCGACTGCTTCTACTTGATCTGCTCCCTTGGAAGTGATCTCACTTCATCTTCATGGATCAATCTTCACTTCTTGTGCTTGCAAGGATGGGAATTGCTTGAAGCAGCACAGGGAGAGCAAGAACGGGAGGAGACCTCTGTCTTGCCGCCAAAGAGCGCTTCTGGAAGGCTCTTCAGGAGTTCTGCTACTTGGGGGCCGATTAGATAGGTATTTATACCCCATCATGGCCAAAAGAACCCTTGGGGTACGTGGGCACATGATCCAGGCCGATCCAAGTGATCCCTAGAATGCCACGTGTCCAGGTGGGACTTAAAGTGAAAAAGTTGTCGGAGTGTGTCGACCTGACCATGGAGTGTGTCGACACACTGTCCCAATCTGCAAAACTGGCCTTCTAGGAGATGGCTCTAGTGTCGACACACTCACAGGCTGTGTCGACACACTGTCCCAGTCTGGCAAAGAGACTTCTGGAGACTGGGTCTAGTGTCAACACTGCCTGTGACTGTGTCGACACACTTGACCATTTCTTCATGACTTTGCCTTAGGGTTTGATACACTGTGTCGACACCAGTAGTGGGTGTGTCGACAGTACCCTTGCAAGAAATGTATGTCCCTGAGAAATAAACACATAAAATCATTAGTCTAATGTATTATCATGAATATATATGATAAAATGTGTTTGGAAACATGCTTTTTAAATATTGTTATTACATGTGTGATGTATGTAACATGTTCCATTTATTGTGCATTAAAATCACAACTTGTCATCATCAAAATTATGAGGGGAAATATATTAAATTCACACTCAACCCAACAATCTCCCCCTTTTTGATGATGGCAACATTAAGTCCACATGAAGATTTGAATTTACAATGAAATGTGATTTTAAGCCATTTATTCACACAACATTCAATCACATACACACTGAATGACAATGAACCCATGTTTTAATATTTTCATTCACATTCATCAAAGGCCATTGAGCACAATTTAGCAACATTTGACAATTTTGCACAATGAAGTACACAGGGTTTGACATTTACAATCATCCATTCATTGACATGTCATCCATTCATTACAAAGATTTTCAATCACATTCAAACAAGTACTCCTTCTCATTCAACAAAGATTTCATTACATAGATATTCAATTACATTCCAAAACAAGTTCTTTCTCCCCTTTGACATCATCAAAAGATAAAATACATCAAGCAGGTGGAGAGGAGGAGGAATAGGGAGAAGGAGAGACTCTATGGTCTTCAGTCTTGACTCCATTGCTTGAAGATTGGATCTCAACTGAGTTTGTATGGTAGAAATTCTGGTATGCAGCAGTTCTTCCAACCTTTGACTGTTGTCATACATGTTGGACTGGAATGCAGATAAATCAGCTGAAATGGGTTGTGAACCTGAAGAAGAGCTTGCAAATCCATGTCTGTTGATATCTCTGAGCTCCTTCTTAAGGGTAAACATCTCATTGTCTATGTGAGCTGATAGGTTCTTCATGCCTTCCAATCATCAACCATGTGTGCAAATGAAAGTCTAGTCTTTGAAATTTCAGTCACTGCTTCCTGACTATTGAATAAATTCTTCTGAGAATTTACTAATATCCCTTCAAGGACCTTTTCCAGCTTGTCCTGATGTTCCTTTAACTGAAGGGATGCATCACCCAAAGTACCAATTAGTATGTTAAACCTTTGGGTGGCATGATCAGCTGCTTCTTTCTGATTAATGAACTGAGCATTCACATAATTCTCCAACCTTTGAATTCTGAGCTCAAAACTCTCTGACATATGGAGGATGGAAGAGGTGATGGTATCAAACTTGTCATTCAAAAAAGAATATAGCTCTGGTGGAACAGAAGGTCACCAGTGGAAGCAGATGCAGATGCTTGGTAATGTGGAGTGAAAGAAGGAATTTCCACATCAGGGAGATGTGGTGAAGAGGCTTGAAATGGAGGTGTGTGAGGAACATCCTGAGGTATAGGTGCTCCAATCTCATTGGGAGGCTGGTCCTCTTGATCATGTGGAGGAGATTGGGCAACCTCAGAAGGTGGTTCGACAACCTCAGGAGCCACTGGGGCCTCAACAACTACAGGACCTCTTCTTACTTGATCACCTTCAAGTCTGAATCCCATGAACTTTTGCAAATGCTTGAAGCAATAAATATTGGACTTTGGGATTGACTGGGCTTGCTCATTCTCAAAAGATACTCCAAAATGCTCAAAAATGGTGTGAGATGAGCTGCATAAGGAAGGGATCTATGTAGATCTTTCCTTGTAGTTTCTGACATAATCTGATACATGATGACATGCAAATTGACCTTTATCTCTTTCTTCATGCAGTATATGATGAACCTCTGAATGTCAGTTAACCTATCCCTTCCACCACCTTGAGGAGTGATATAGTGGTGAGAATGTGGTGGATAAGCCTTAAGACAGGTGGGAATGTGTTGGTGTTAAACCTGGTGACATAAGTCTGCTTAGGGTCTGACTCATCAGCTGGGAGTCCAGTAAGCAGTGAATATGCTTCATGCAGGTCAAACTCAAAATCATGATAGTCAGCACCTTCATCAGGAACTTTAAACAAGGTTGCAGCCACTTCAGTAGACAAGTCAATCAAACGCCCTTGACTTCTGACTGGTAGCCTTCAGGTGTACATTCCAAATTAGATAGAACTCTTGTACTACTAACCTTGGATATATGGTTCTGAACTCAGATATGAAGGGCAACCAAGATTGAAAATTGAAGAACTGACGCACTTCTGGGAAGGTAGTTGCAAGGTCATTGTCTTCAAGGTCAACAGCTCTAGGTTTCAGGATGGATTTCCCTTTACTAGCCAGTTAGAAGGGGTTGCCTCAGAGGGATGAGATGAACCAGATGAATTTGAGGAAGATTCCTCAGAGACTTCAGGAGAGGAGACAAATATCTTCCTCCTAGGGTGTGCAGATGTCCTCTGGGAAGGACCTCGACTGGAAGAGGGTACCCTACCTCTCTTGGATGGTGTAGGAGATGCAGATGAAGCACCTGGCTGCTCTGCAGGATCATGCCTACGCTTGCTTCTCCTCTCAGTTGGTGGTATTTCAACGGCAATGGGCCTGGCAGTTGCCCTAGAACGAGCACCACGGCGAGGCATTTTCTTGCGAGGCATGGTTGCAGGAGAAGAAGGAATAACAGGGGATTTCGGAGATGGTGTGAAGAAGATGGAGACAGAAATTGGTGGAAGAGGGAAGAAAGATGAAAACTGCTGCCGTTTTCAAAGGTAAAGGACGGCCATGGGGTCGACCTTGGAAGAAAAAAGGGGTTTTAGGGTAAAATAGGCCGCAGGAACAACAATTCCTAAACTGGCGCCCCAATAGATAAACCGCCTGGAGTGCCTATGTGTCGACACAAGACATGAGTGTGTCGACCTGGGCTTGGACTGTGTCGACACAGGAGTGTGGATGTGTCGACCTGGCCTGAAGAAGATTTGAAGTTTTGAGCATGAGGAAAATTTGTAAATTTTGGGAAATCTTTAACATGATGAAATATGGATGGAATCACGTGACAAGGATTTTTAAGAGATCAAAAAATTCATTTGTCATATTTTTACAAAAATCCAACAAACTTCAAGTTTTACACAACAACCTACAGGATATTTTCATTAATTGACTTGAGCCATTAAAATGATAGTTTGAGTGATATAGAACATTCAATAGCCAATGACAAACTACCATATTCTCCAAATCCAAAGAAATAGAAATGTCTTTTAGATTGAAATCACTTGTGATGAAGTTAAACAACTTTGAGCACACTGATGGAAGACAAGGATGTTGATTTTAAGTAATTCTCCTTGGACACATTTTTTTTTAATCTTAATCAAACTATCAAATGTAGTAAATCTTTTTCACTCAAGAACTAATGCTTTTTACACACCATAGTCCCTGGTTACTAAAGATTTACCCATTATCCAGTTTCAAGGGGTAAATGACAACCTTTTGACATGAAAATATACGTTTATCAGACGCCAATATTTCCAGTTACTCAGTCATCATCAAAATGTATAGATCATTTTTTTTTATTTTTTTTTATTTTTGAACCCCTTTGAACAGAGATAGCAATAATACCTCATGACATACATGACACTTCATTCATTGTGAAGGTTTGTAGTTTCTCAACATTTGTGCCATTGCTCTGTTGAATATAAATGGAAGGAGAATTTTATAAAATTGAGATCATTTATATCTCACATCAGTTGCAAAGAAGGTGTTTAAATTCAAAGCACACATGATTTTTCAGTCTTGGAAAGAGATTTAAATTTCTGTAGTCTTGAAGAGTATAGTTGAGAGTTGACTGCAAAAATGTAGTAGATCAATCAAAAAGTCATTTTGAGGTTCTAGACAAACTTAATGAGCACATCATGAGTGGAAGTTGAGATAACTCAAAAGGAATCTTGAATTTTGTAAAAGAATGAGTAGTGAATTCATTAGCTCCCCCTGAAATGATGATTCCAAAAGTTTTTCATCAGAATAAAGATGTGCAAGAATTGGGAAAACTGAAATGTTTCTTTTTGAAGAGCAAAGACTCCCTCTCAACAATTGCATATTTAATTCTTGATACTTGGCGGAGACACATACTCTCGCATAGTGAAAGTGTCCAGACAAGCAGAATTTATCCTTCTTCAAATCACCATTTGATATACCAAGAATTTCAACACATGTGAGTTGAAGAATTTATTGACAAAAAGAAATGGAAGTTGATTTGTGAGAGATGTGAACAACATGAATCAAGGAAGCAAAGAAGAATGATGGAACAGTGACTCCCCCTCAGAACATGCCTAAACACTCAACCCAAGAGAGATATCAAGAAGATGGACATTTGCATAAACCAAGCTCTCTCCTCAAGGATGAAAATCTGTTGTCAGGAAGAGGTTTAGTGAAAATGTCAGCAATTTGTTTTTTAGTTTCAATAAAGAGGAGTTCAAAAGATTTCTTTGCTACCTCATCCCTTAAGAAATGATGCCTAATTTCAATGTGTTTTGTTCTAGAATGTGAATTGGGTTTTTTAGACAGATTTATGGCACTTGTGTTATCACAAAGAATGAGAACACAACCTAACTCTTAGTTATAATCAAGAAGCTGATGTTTCATCCAAAGAATTTGAGTGCCACATCGACCAGCTGCAACATACTCAGCCTCTGCAGTTGATAGAGCAAATGAGTGTTGCTTTTTGGAAGCCCAAGAGATTAGGCATCCACCTAAGTACAAACACAAGCCACTTGTGCTTTTTTCTATCAAGTTTACACCCAGCATAATCAGCATCACAATAGGCAATCAAATCTAATTTACAACCAGCAGGATACCAAATACCAAGATCACATGTTCCAGCAAGATATTTGAAAATTCTTTTAACAGCAAGCATGTGACTTTCTTTAGGATTGGCTTGAAATCTAGCACACAAGCATACACTGAATTGTATATCAGGTCTAGAAGTGGTGAGATAGAGTAGAGAACCAATCATACCTCTGTATGTCTTTGGGTCTACTGACTTACCAAGTGAATCTTCTTCTAGTTTCACATTAATTGCAATGGGTGTGCTTGAGGTTCTGGAAGTCAAACATTTTCAGAAGTTCTTTGACATATTTGGTTTGGCTTATGAAGATTCCCTCACTGGTTTGGTTAACCTGCAATCCCAAGAAAAATTGTAAGTCTCCCATCAAGCTCATTTCAAATTCAGTTTTCATTTGATTTGCAAATTCAGTGCACAGGCTCTTATTGGTGGATCCAAAATTATGTCATCAACATAAATTTGGACTGTAATTATTTGTTTATTTACAATTTTTGTGAACAAAGTTTGATGAACATTACCTCTGGAGTATCCTTTTTCAAGCAGAAAAGAGCTCAAACGGTCATACCAAGCTCTTGGAGCTTGCTTAAGACCATAGAGAGCCATATGAAGCTTAAAAACATGATTATATTTTTCATTTTCAAAGCCTGGAGGTTGTTCAACAAAAATATTTTCTTTTATGTATCCATTCAAAATGTACTTTTGACATCCATTTGATAAACTTTAAACTTCAATGAAGATGCAAAAGTAAGGAATATTCTTACAGCTTCTAGTCTAGCTACAGGGGCATATGACTCTTCAAAATCAATTCTAAATTCTTGGTTGTACCCCTTGGCAACTAGTCTAGCTTTATTCCTTATGACTTGACCATTTTCATTCAATTTATTTTGAATACCCATCTAGTGCCAATGACAGATTGGTCACTAGTTCTAGGTACTAATTCCCACACTTGATTTCTTTCAAATTGATGAAGTTCATCATGCATTGCATTTATCCAGTCTGAATTCATTGGAGCTTCATCAATTGACTTTGGTTCAATTTGGGAAATTAGTGCTAGTGGGTCTTCATGAATTGCATTCAAGAATGATGATCTAGTTCTTACCCTATCATGTACATTGCCAACAACATTTCTATTGGGTGATCTCTCAAAATTCTGTGTTCAGGAATTACCTGTTGAGGTGCATTTAAATTTGGAACAACATTACCTGATCCACTTGGAGTAGGTGAGTGATTGTTCAGATTTTCACCAAGGTCTTCATTCTCCTCAACAGTTGGTGAAGAATCAACAATGAAGTCATCCTCTTCATTATCTGGACAGTCCCTGCAAGATTTAGAATAATTAGTTGAAAAGGAATTTTCATCAAAAACTACATGTGGAGACTCTTCAACAGTTTTGTTTTTGAGAGAATAAACTCTAAATGCTCTTGAAATTTCAGAATAGCCAAGAAAGATGGCTTCCTGACTTTTAGCATCGAATTTATCAAGATTTCTTTATTGTTGTTATGAACAAAGTATTTACACCCAAAGATTTTGAAATAAGACAAGGTTGGCTTTTTGTTTTTCAACAATTCATAAGAGGTTTTTCTAATTTTTGGTCTGACCAATACTCTATTGAGAATATGATTTGCTGTATTTACAGCTTCAGCCCAGAAGGATTTGGGCAATTGCTTTCCAAGAGCATGGATCTTGCCATTTCCACAAGTGTTCTATTCTTTCTTTCCACAACCTCATTTTGTTCTGGAGTTCTTGGTGAAGAAAACTTGTGAAAAATGTGAAGTTCAGCACATAAATCAGAGAAAGATTTGTTTTCAAATTCACCCCCATGATCAGTCAAATATTTTTGATTTTATGAGGAAAACTAGTTAAGACAGTGGTACATAAATTCCTGAATTCAAGGCAAGTATCACTTTTGTGGGATAAAAAGATAACCCATGTAAATCTAGTAAAATCATCAATAATGACAAAACCATATCTTTTGCCACTAAGACTTAGAATTCTTGTTGGGCCAAAGAGGTCCATATGAAGCAATTCTAGTGGCTTAGATGTGAGTACATCATTGAAGGTTTTAAAAGATTTTCTGATTTGTTTTCCTTGGGCACAAATCCCACAAACTTGATTTTCTACATTTGAAAAAGATTCAGGAAGACCTTTAACCAAGTTCAGCCTTAACAGTTTATTTATTGTTCTGAAACTTGCATGACCAAGTCTTTTGTGCCAAGTTCATGCAATTTCATTTTATTTGCAACAAGACAATGTTTTCAGAAAAGTTTTTATCAAGGTTGATCATGTAAACATTGTTTTCTATTTTTCCAAAGAATTTTATTTATCAGTTGAAGAGTCAATTATTCTGTAAAAATCTGATTCAAACACAACTTTGTGACCTTTGTCACATAGTTGGCTAATGCTCAGCAAATTATAATTCAGACCATCAACTAATAAAACATTATCAACTGAGTTTGAGGAAGATTGACCAACTTTCCAGATCCAATGTTTTTTCCTTTATTTTTACCCCCAAAAGTGACAGAACCTCCCTCCTTTTCAATCAGGAATGAAAATTTTGATTTATCTCCTGTCATGTGTCGTGAGCACCCACTATCAAGAAACCACACATTTGAGTTGGGTGCACGACCTTCCTGCAAAATCAATAAGTGAAGAGAAGATTTTGGTACCCAAACATTGTTGGGACCATCAGATTGTTTGAACATTGACAGCAAATCTTTTCTAATCCAAATCTGATTTGTTTTTTTCTTTTGTTTTGTTTCAGTGGTGTTTTTTGCCTTTTTCAATTTATCCTTTCCTTTTGGAAGAAAAACACCAGTGTTCTTTTTCTCATTAGGATGGGAGTTATGCATTTGGACATGATTGTTCATTTTTAGAGGTCCAAACCATGGATTTGTTGGTACATAGAAAAGTTTGGATAAAAGATTGAGGGTGGTACCAAAAGGATTGTGATACCATTGGTTCCAAGAATTGGTCCAATCAGCTTGATGTGCTGTCTTGGAAGTCCAAGGTTATCATGAATGTTTTCTTTTGTGTTTTTCTTATTTTTCAAGTTTTTATTTGATTTTTGGTTGACTGGTTGGTGGTTTTTGAGGTTGAGCAGGTCGACCTATCTTTGACTGGTGTCGACTCAACAGTCATAGATTTCATCTTTTTGTTGACTGGTGTCGACCTGTCAGGTGAGTGTGTCGACCTGTTTGGTTTCTCTTTGTTCTGGTTTTTCAAAGTTTTTGTTGTGTTGTTTGACACTTGTTTGTTTTTGTCTTTCTCAGGACTAGGACTTTGACAATTTTTATTAAAGGTGCTTTTTCCCTCATTTCACCAGATTTGTCTTTCTTGGATTTTTGTGTGGAAAATCCTAGTCCATGTGTTACAGATTTCATTCTTGTTCCTAACAAGGCATCTAGATTATTTTTCCTTTTGTAAAGATTTCAATGACTTGTTCTTTTTCTTTCAACTGATTTTCTAAAGTCTTGATTTCATCATCACTTTGTTGTTTTTCTTTTTGTTGTAATTCCAGTTTTTCAGACAGTTTCTTAAAGTCATTGTTGGCCTTTTGGGATGCAAGTTTGAGCTCATCAATTTGATTTAGAAGACTTTCTTTTTCTTCATTGAGATCAGCTACTTCATTTTCCAATTCAGAATTCTTTTGTTTGTGGATTAGTTATGCAAGATGTTTTCTATTTTCTTCTTTAGATGCTTGTTTTCTTTTCTTATTTCAGAATAGTTCTCAACTAGTTCAACATAAGCATCTTGCCAATCATCAATTGTATAATCTTCAAATGATGTACTTACCTTTCCATTAGAACTGTTTGCCATAAAGCAGATTTCCTCACTTTCAGAGCTTGAGGACCTTTCTTCTTCATTTTCACTTGGATCTTCATCTGACCAAGTGGCAACCATTACTTTAGGCTTCTTGAATTTATTGATCTTCTTGTATTTTCATTCTTGTTCTCTGGACATTCTCCTTTCATGTGTCCTGGTTTGTTGCACCTATAACAAATAACAACTTCATCAGTTTTCTGATTTCTATTTGAATTGGCATTTGAAAAGGAAGTATTTATTTTCCCAGATAAGAATTTCTTTTTCCCAGTGAATTTCTATTTCTAGATTTTAAGAATTTTCTGAATTGCCTGGTCATGAGGGCAAGTTCATCCTCATTGGACTCAGACTCATCAGAACTTATTTTCTCTTGATTTTATCCTTGTTACTGATGAAGCTTTAAGTGTTACTGGTTTGGTTTTGATTATGTGCTCTTCATTTCTCTTCAAGTTTATTTCATAAGTCATTAAAGATCCTATGAGTTCATCCAAAGAGATTTTGGATAAATCTTTAGAATCTTCAATAACTGTGGCCTTAGTGTGCCAAATTGAAGAAAGAGAGCGCAAGATTTTTCTTACCAAATCAGCATCTGTGTAGTCCTTACCTAGAGCCTTCAGTCCATTCACAATGATCATGAACTTAGCAAACATTTCAGAAATTGTTTCATTAGATTTCATCATGAATAATTCATACTCAGAAACAAGAATATTTGCTTTGGTTTCTTTTACTTGGGATGTTCCCTCATAGAGTAACTCAAGCTTATCCCACATCTCCTTGGCAGATTTGCACCTGGAGATTCTTGAGTACTCCTTTGGGTGGACTGCACATTGAACCATGTTCATGGCACTGTAGTTCAGGGTGGCCCTTCTAATTTGTTCCCTTGTCCAGTTTCCTCTTCTCCCTGGTTCTCATAAGGACCTACCTCAACTACCCTCCAAATCTCATAGTTCTGGGTTCTAAGGAAGACTTGCATTCTATTCTTCCAATACGAATAGTCAGTCCCATTGAAGAAGGGTGGCCTACTGATGGAATGGCCTTCAGCAATGAAACCTCTAGAATCCATTGAATCAAAATTAGGTGCAAAGAAGGAAACACTTAACAAACAAGCAAGTGAAACACACAGAGCAAACAGAAACACTCAGATCAGATCAGATATGAACCCGCTCTGATACCAATTGTAGGATCGAAAATGGGATGGACCAGATCTAGAAGGGGGGGTTGAATAGATCTAGGCCAAATACTGCGGAAGCTTAGCCAATTTTAAAGATGCTTTGAATCAGAGACAATTTAGAAAAGCAATTCACAGATCTGATGAGTGATTGTGTGAATTAAGTGATTAGAGTGTGTGATCAAGTTGATTAGAAGTGTAATCGAAAATCCTATGCATACATCTAACGCAAGGTGAAGTTAAATCACATATCAACCACTGCACAGAGATTTTTAGGTGGTTCGGAAATCACACCATGTGATTCCTACATCCACCCCTCACACAGTGAGGATCCACTACTCAACTTGAGTACACCACACACTGGAGCTTGACAACTCCAACACACTGAGTTCAACAACTCACACACAACCTCTAGAGCAGACTACTCTAGAAACCTGAGCACAACTGCTCAACCACAACCTAAGTGCGACAACTCAACACAATTGAGCACAAAGGCTCACAACCAACTTGCTAGATCAAAAACAACAAGATCCAGATCCTCTAGCAATGATCTGATCCATAAAGAGTTCATTCAAGGAGACTAGTGCAACAAATCATGCACAATCTCAGAATGACTCAGAAGAACTAAGGAAATTGAGGAGTTGTATGTAGAATCCTTGTTCTTCAGATGAACTCCCTTGTAGAAGGCTGAATTGAAAGATGCTTGAACTCTTGAAGTCCCTGGGCGATGCTCTGCAACTTGTACCTCTAGATCTTCCTTGAAGTCTTCTCAATCGACTGCTTCTACTTGATCTGCTCCCTTGGAAGTGATCTCACTTCATCTTCCTGGATCAATCTTCACTTCTTGTGTTTGCAAGGATGGGAATTGGCTTGAAGCAGCACAGGGAGAGCAAGAACGGGAGGAGACCTCTGTCTTGCCGCCAAAGGGCGCTTTCTGGAAGGCTCTTCAGGAGTTCTGCTACTTGGGGGCCGATTAGATAGGTATTTATACCCCATCATGGCCAAAAGAACCCTTGGGGTACGTGGGCACATGATCCAAGGCCGATCCAAGTGATCCCTAGAATGCCACGTGTCCAGGTGGGACTTAAAGTGAAAAAGTTGTCGGAGTGTGTCGACCTGACCATGGAGTGTGTCGACACACTGTCCCAATTCTGCAAAACTGGCCTTCTAGGAGATGGCTCTAGTGTCGACACACTCACAGGCTGTGTCGACACACTGTCCCAGTCTGGCAAAAGAGACTTCTGGAGACTGGGTCTAGTGTCAACACTGCCTGGGACTGTGTCAACACACTTGACCATTTCTCATGACTTTGCCTTAGGGTTTGATACACTGTGTCGACACCAGTAGTGGGTGTGTCGACAGTACCCTTGCAAGAAATGTATGTCCCTGAGAAATAAACACATAAATCATTAGTCCAATGTATTATCATGAATATATATAATAAAATGTGTTTGGAAACATACTTTTTGAATATGTTATTACATGTGTGATGTATGTAACATGTTCCATTTATTGTGCATTAAAATCACAACTTGTCATCATCAAAATTATGAGGGGAAATGTATTAAATTCACACTCAACCCAACATGGACAAATTGAGAGACTAATCAAATTGTGGAAGACATGCTAAGAGCTTGCACAATAGACTTTGAAGGCTATTGGGATGAGCAATTACCTTTAATGGAGTTCGCTTATAACAATAGCTATTGAACAAGCATAAAGATGGCTCCCTTTGAAGCACTATACGGTAGAAGTTGTAGATCACCAGTACACTGGAATGAAGTTGGTGAACAATAATGGTTAGGCCCAGACATGGTACAAGCCACAACCAGAGACATTTAGGTTATTCGAGATCAGCTCAAGATTGCTAAATACAGATAGAAGAGTTATGCCGACAAGAGAAGGAGAGACTTAGAATTTCAAGTGGGAGATCATGTACTTTTAAAAGTATCTCCTACTCGTGGAATTCAAAGGTTTGAAGTCAAAGGGATGCTAAGTCCAAGATTCATTGGCCATTTCGAAGTGCTAGCAAGGGTTGGTGAAGTTGCATACCGACTGAAATTACCTCCACATTTAGCTTTCGTACATAATGTATTCCATGTCTCTATGCTCAGGAAATACATGTACGATCCTACCCATATCATACGCCATGAATATTTAGTGCTACATAAGGACATGACATATGAAGAAAAGCCAATCAAAATACCGGATCAAAAATTGCAACACCTCAGGAATAGGTCCATCCCTGTGGTAAAGGTTCTATGGGATAACCGTGGAGTAGAAGAAGCTACATGGGAGCCTGAATCAACAATGCGGTGAAACTACCCCTACATATTCAGTAAGTCACTCTCCCTATTATGATTATGAATTTGGGGACCAAATTCCTTTAAGTGGGGGAGGGTGTAACGACCTGGATTTTTAAATCCAAAATAAGTAAATAATAATAATAATAATAATAATAATAATAATAATAAATTAGTGAAGAGGTTTGATTTAATGCACACCAAATGAAAAGCCAATGAATAAAAATATTTAATAATCGATATAGGTTGAACAACAATCGATGTTTAAAGAAGCAATCGATGTTAGCTAACAGTCGATGTTTAAAGAAGCAATCGATATTTAAGAACAATCGATATGCATAACAACAATCGATGTTTACAGAAACAATCGATGTTAGTTAACAATCATTTTTTAAAGAAGCAATCGATGTTTAAGGACAATCGATATGCATAATAGCAATCGATGTTTAAGGCAATCGATGTATCAAATCGACTGATCACGACCAAAACGAAGTAGACTTCGTATATGACGAAGTTGGACTTCAGATATGACGAAGTTAGCTTCGATTGTTCACGACCAAATCGTATAGACTTCAGATATGACGAAGTAGACTTCGAATATGACGAAGTGGGACTTCATATATGATGAAGTTAGCTTTGACTGTTCATGACTAAATTGTGTATGACTTCGTATATGACGAAGTTATCGGCCATTTTTAAACTATAAAATACATGTTAATTTTATACCCAATAATAAAAAGGAGTTAGTTAAGATAAACATGGAAGTGGGGACCATAAAACGTGACTAAATCCAATAGTGGATTCCGAACCTGATCCTAGAACTAAACCAAATAGGAAGACCTATTACGGAAACAATTCCTATGGAAGTTTTGGAACATAATAGGACTCCTACCAAGAGGTAGGAAACTGCAAACCCACCCGGAGATTTAATGATCATTAGACTTTCATATTAATCCAAATTCGTGCCCAGCAAGAGGGGGTTCTCTAAAGGTTTCCCACTCCTAATGGGACGGGAATCCTCTAGACACGGAAGGGATCAAGATAAAATCACAACTCCACTTCTCTAGTTACAATAGGACTCCTAACAATCCTAATCTATAAATACTCATCATAAGCCCTTGGGGGTAAGTTACCAACTTGTTAGAGGACTTGCGGAAGACTAACTAGAGCACTAGAGAGGAGGAGATCACCTAACCGAAGCTTTCTTCCCCAGACCCCGTTCTGCAGAAATACTTTTTAGGAGCGTTCAGAGGTAGTCAATCTCTCAAGCAAAAATATAATTAATCTCATTCATAGATAGTCTATGAAACCAATAACCAAAGCCCATGTTTGTTCCAGATTTCATCCCTCAAGTTGTGAGATTTTCATGTTCAAGGTTCCATTATTTCATGTACCTGTGACCTGTTGTTTGCTCTTGTTCTCCATGAAATCCTTGTCAAAATCTTTGATTGCTTTGAGTATATCTTGTTAAAGATTCATGTTAGCTTTGTTATAAATAGGTTCCATGATTTTTTCATATTTTATATATATACATAGAGATTTAAGTTTCCTCTATCCCTAACCCAGATTTCTGGACCATCATGTCATAATATCTTATAGAATCTGTCGTTAAGTTCTTGTAAATACTGTAACAAAATAACAAGTGAGGTTAAGGTTAAACTATGCTAAATTCTTTATCCAAAAGTCATATACACGATCTTATGTCACTGCCCTTTTGATTCTTCTTCACAAGCACTCACCAAACAAAAGGAAAAGAATCCAAACTTTCTGCTAGTACCGACTGTGTGCTATGCAATAGATACCATCGTTGGTTTTACTCGTTATTTTACATGTATAACATGTAGTTCTCATCCAAATTTCTCTAGAGTCTCAGCTATTCAAGTTCTCGCCACACTGTCATCTATTTCTTTTTACTCTCATCTATTCTTGATACTCTATTGGCCTTCGATTGATTGCCTAGAGATAAAAACATGATCAATGCCTGGCAATATTATAAGGGGCCCAGTCTGGTCCTGGGAGGTGCACCCAAAAGTGCTAGTGCCCATGGGAGTTTATTGACCAGAGTGTTTGGCATTACATTCAAGTGCTATCTATCTCGACTATCTATTGACAATCAAAGTGCTATACTATACTTGGCTCGTTGTGCTATGTGCTATCGTGAACTGTGTTGTGCTATACATACTATGGTCAATTTGTTCTTGTGCTATACCTGAAACATGTGCTGTCTATACCATGCTATTTGTTACTCTCGACATTATCTGACTTTCTCCATTATTTGACTCTATGCTCCTTAATACGATTAATCACTTAAAGCATGCCTATTTTACAAGATATTAAATCCTACTGAGCATTATTACTCACTGTGACGGAACGCCTGTCCAAGCCCGTTAAACGGTAACGTGCTGACCCGAGTCCGTCTCACGCGAACGGGCCGAAGCCTCGCAAGGGATACCACACACCAGTCCGTGAAAACACAAAGGAACACACCATTGCATTTATAATATACAAGGTTTTACATAGCCAACCTCAAAAGAAATAAAGGAAAGTACACAAGCCTGGGGCATACCCCAAGGTACAACAGGTACAACTGAAGAAAGAAAAGCTACACTGCTGGAGGTGTTGGGCCAATACCGCTTCGTCGCGGCTCCGAACTGAACGACGGTAGGGAAACCTCCTCCTCGCCCACGCCTGTGGGGAGTAGGGGTGAGCCTCTCTAGTCACTGGCTCAGTAGGGAACTCCCCAAACACCGAACAAATCAAACACAAGTGCGAAAGTAGTAAACTATGCTAGCAATTTATAGCTCAACTACACAGGATATAAAAGCTATAAACAAACTCACCACTAGCCGACTGCGTAAAACAGCTGCAATAAATAATCGACAAAACTCCAACACATGTATGAGCTACGGTAGAGACCGCCACACTCGAGCCACGTAGACTGGTTCGCGACACCAGCAACAGACTCGGACAAACTAACACAGGTCTACCTCTCAGTCTCGCAGCCACGAACGAAAGGTCCAGCTACCGCTTCACGTGAAAAGACAAGCAACTGTGGAGACCAACTAAACACCATCACCTGCAGACCACACGGTCGCAGGCCCATGCCTAGCACCTCTAGAGACCCTGGCCTGGGCTCGCTAGAGTGAGGCACTGGAAAAGGACTAGTCGAGGACCAATGTCGACAACTGGTGTCCGTACCCCCAACTAAGAGCGCGCTACAAGTGACTAAAAACAAACTCAAGAGTCACTGTCCCATTGTCGTCTTTCCCTCAGCCGGACGTACAACTCAAACAAAGGAGTGAGGGTGTCCAGGTCAGACGACACAGACCTCTACGGTATAGCACAAGTACCGGGACAAAGCCCCGAGCAAACAGCCTGGCTCACAGAGAACCTGGGGCACCCAACTGGAGAGGTAACCACGGTAGGCGTCTATTACCTAACACACACACAGAAATCACGTGCGCACCGCACAAACCACGTGAAACCTCACGTAAACCTTGTGTACTGACGGTCCACAACACGTGAACACCACCTGCCTCGTGTGAACACTATGTCCACAGGCAAACTACTAGCTAGCTACGTAACCTGTGAGCTAGCCTCGTAAACCATGCGCTTCCCAGAACCCCACAAGTGCCAAAGCACTGCTCACAAACACTGAGCGTACCGATAACGATAATCGGATAATCACATACGTAAACCATGCACACACAGGGCCTCTCGGGCCATGTCGCGACACCCCATAGGGTCGCCTTCAGAAGGCGGTGCCACGACATGTCGCCTTCAGATCCAGATCGCGACCTCCTTAACTGTCGCCACCTAATCCTTAACGCGACACAGCGCTGGGTCACGTTCAGGACGCGGCCCAGGAACCTGTCGCCTTAGCAGGCGGGAACCCTAATCCGGGCTCTCTCCATGACAGCCCATTCCACACCATACAAACCACCCTTAATTCTCCATTTTCATGCTTTTGTGAATACCTAAGCATGGTATCTATTGTTAGAAACACATTAAACAGATTGGAACCCTATCCCATGCGATTTACACCCAAAAAATGGGAAGAGTTCACCTACCTTCGTGAAGAACGTGTTATGCAGTGATCTCTCGGCGTTTCCCCTGCTTCTCCCGGACTCCCTGCAGCGAGGACACGCCGAAGACGCCGAAACCCAGCTGAAATCGCCACAGCTCCTCCCCCTGGCCGAGCAGAAACCCTGAGCGTTCTGCTTGGCTGGGGTTATTTAAAAACCTGCAGCGGTTCAGAACGCGACGCATCGTGGCACCGCGATCAGGTCGCGACAGTCCTGAGTGTCGCCTTCCCAATGCCCGTTGCCCTGAGTGCTACACGTGGTGCACATGCAGACGCTCAACACTTCAAGACGGCCACATGAACGCGATGGCCTCCTCTGCCGCGTTAATAACGCGACCCACATTCCTGTCGCGATAACAGGCTGAGCTATCTAGGGTACTGCAGGCCCAAAACTTCGGCCCAGTAAGCCCCAGAAACACACACATACGGCACACAAGCCACATTGGCCTCACATTGGCCACCACAAGCGCTAACACACGATCCACGAGGATCCGAAAAATGCGCGACGTTACACTCACCCTACGTAATTGTGATATGTCTTCAGGTGAATATAATGATGATGAGGACCACACTTATGAGGATGGAGATGAGTAGGATCAAGAGTGACCCCAGTGTCGTCCAGTTCTATTAGAGTTTAGTTTAGTTAGTTGTTTTTATTTAAGTGTGATGAGGTTCTCTAGGCCCATAGTTAAGGCTCTGAATGTTAGAATGTGGAGCCCGAACTCTCTAGCAGATCTGCACAAGGGGTCAGGTCGATTTTGGCTTACAGAAGTGAAGCAGTCGAACACTACATTCGACTTATGCAGTCGCAGTCAGAAGTGAAGTATTCGACTGCAGCAGTCGAATGCATCAGTCGAATGCATCTGTTGAAGTCAGTAGTCGAATGTAGCATTCGACTGCAGCAGTCGAATTTGTCAAGGCATTCGACTTCTCCTTTCCCAGGTCAAACGACTTTGCAGTTCTAAGGCGGTTTTGAGTTAGGGGCTTTTTTGTCCATGTGAATCTCGATTATGGCGCCCTAACCTCCCAGTATATAAAGGGGGTATATTCTCTTTGTATGTGGGTTCTGGTTGTAGTATTGAAAGTTGTTGTGGTCGTAGACGTAGGAAGGCTCTCGCCTCCGAACCACGTAAAATCTGGTGTCTGTGTGTTCTTCTTCTCCCTTCTTCCATCTCTTCTCCAAACTCTATGTGTGAGTTGTGAGAGAGAGGGCTGCCGATCGGGGGGATGATTCCCCAACACTGAACTAGTGAATGTAACAGACACGGTGAAAGGAATAAGGAAATATAGTTGGTTTTGTATTATTTAAAACCGTGTAATGGTTTGATGATTACATCGCTCTATACTCGCACTATATTAACTGCCTCACCTCCCGATATTCCACGTCGGGGCATGACAGTTTTGTGGTATCAGAGTGTAGGATGTCTTAATTGGTTCTCTTAGGTCTATGATGTTCTAGGATGGACTGCCTTGACTGCACGTCGAGTATCATACCTATGTGAGAATTGGGTAGGACCAGGGACAAGGTCTAAAAGATAATCACACACGCACTAACTTAGTTCCACAATAATACCTTAACGTAAGGATACTTTTGTCGGAACTTAGGTATTAAGATGGCTGTCGAGCGTGCTCAATTGAGGGGCATGCAACAGACCATCCAGGATCTTACCAACGCCCTCCTGCAAGCTGCTCAGGGAGGGGGAAATTGCGGAGCAGGAGAACTGCATCGCAATTTCAGAAGCATGAATCCACCTGGGTTCAGCGGTACTACAAACCCAGATGAAGCCGAACACTGGCTTAAGTAAATCGAAAGAATTTTTCATGTCATGCAATGCACGGCAAGAGATAAGCTGCTGCTGGCTACTTTCCAATTAAACAGAGATGCCCACAGCTGGTGGGAGTCGGTATAAACGATCAGAGCTGATGGTCAGTTTACATGGAACGAGTTAAAGGAAGCATTTAATGTTAAATACTTCTCTGAATGAGTCTAAGAAAGGAAGGCTGCAGAATTCGCTGCTGTTAAACAAAGAACCCTCTCTATGGCTGAATATGAGGCACATTTCTCCATATTGGCTCGCTATGCCAATCATCTCGTTAACATAAAATGGATGAAGGCTAAGCGATTTCTCAATGGCCTTAAACCCCAATACATAACACAAGTAGCTCCTCTCGACATCCAAAATTATGTCGAGATGGTTAAAAAGGCTCAACTTCTAGAAGATGCTACTGACTTCATCGAACACATCAAGGGGAGGTTTATAAAGGAGCTAACACCTGGCTCTTCTAGTGTTAAGCTGATTAATGGCAAGAAGCGATCTTTCAGTATCACAGAAGGGTCGAGTCAGGAAAAGAAACCAAAGGTGAATGTCCCCACTACTCCAACAAAAGGCAACTACAAACATTGTGACAAGCATGGTCATACTGCCGAGGAGTGCTGAAGGAAAATAGGCGCATGTCTGCGCTGTGGTAGCTGCGAGCATCATATTCCAGAATGCCCGCTACTTAAAGAACACGAAAAAAACCACTATTGTGCCGAGGAAGCAAGGTCGGTTGTAAGCCCTGCAAGACGAGTAAACCATTGAAGACGGTGGAGTGGTAGAAGGTATATTACCAGTTTTATCTCAATCAGCATTTGTTTTGTTTGATACTAACGCTACACATTCGTTCATATCTCAAAACTTTGCTGATATTTTGAACATTAAACCTTCATCTATAGGGTTTGAATTCCCTGTCACAACACCACTGGGAGAGAAAGCAAAACTGAATAAATATTTCCCATTAGCCGATGTGATGATCAGAGAACTCAATCTAAGAGCCGACCTGGTGTGTATGCCCATGAAAGGCTATGATGTGATTTTGGGAGCTGACTGGCTATCCACTTATGGAGCTAGTGTTGACTGTAGAAAAAGGAAGATTTCATTTAGTGAATTTCCTAAGGTATCATTTACTAGGATTAGACACAAGAGATGAATGTCATTAGTCTTTGTCATACAAGCCCACAACATGATAAGGAAAGGTTGTGTTTCTTTCCTTGCGGCTGTAGTAATTGAAAAGGAATGGTCCAAGATAGAAGACATACACATAGTCCAAGATTACCCTGACGTTTTCCCCGATGAGCTGTCAGGAATTTCCCCTGAACGAGATGTAAATTTCTCTATCGATTTGATCCCTGGAGCTACACCGGTGTCACGTCAGCCATATAGGATGCCACCTGCTAAGTTAAAAGAATTAAAGGCACAACTAATGGAGCTATTAGAAAAAAGGTTCATTAGACCAAGTACTTCCCCATGGGGAGCACCTATTCTATTTGTCAAGAAGAAGGATGGGCCATGAGACTATGCATCGACTACAGGCAACTAAACCAGTTGACAATCAAGAACAAGTACCCATTGCCTCGAGTCGATGAACTCTTTGACCAGATATCTATAGCTAAATATTTCTCCAAGATTGACCTTAGGTCTGGATATCATCAGATGAGAATCAAGGATGAAGATATCTATAAGACAGCTTTCAGGAGTAGGTATGGACATTATGAATTTGTCGTTATGCCTTTTGGTCTAACCAATGCTCTTGCAGCTTTCATGCAGTTGATGAACAGTGTCTATCGGCCATATCTCGACAAATTCGTCATGATATTTATTGATGATATCCTTATATATTCCAAAACCAAAGAGAAACATGAAGAGCAACTGAGGATTGCTCTGCAGATCTTGCGCGACAACAAGCTCTATGCTAAACTGAGCAAGTGCGAGTTTTGGCTCGAAGAAGTGTCCTTCTTAGGCCATGTCATCTCCAAGGATGGCATCTTTGTTGATCCCTCCAAAGTTAAAGTTGTGGTTAATTAGGAGAGACCGGCCAGTGTCATTGAGATCAAAAGCTTTTTGGGACTAACTGGTTATTACAGGCGAGTCATAAAAGACTTCTCCAAGATCACTGTACCTCTCACTCGCCTTACTTGAAAGGAGAATCCCTATGCCTAGAGTAAGGAGTGTGAGAAAAGCTTTTAAACATTAAAGGAATGTTTAACATCTGCCCCAGTTCTCGCTCTTCCTATAGAGGGGGAAGATTTCTCAGTTTATACTGATGCATCTGAAATCGGTCTAAGCTGTGTATTGATGCATAAGGATAGAGTGATAGCCGATTCGTCAAGACAGTTGAAGACTCATAAGGTTAACTACCATGTACATGATCTAGAGTTGGCCGTTGTAGTCTTTGCACTCAAGATCTGAAGACACTATCTCTACAGAGAAAAATTCATTATCTACTCAGATCACAAAAGCCTGAAGTATTTGTTCTCTCAGAAGGAGCTCAACATGAGACAGAGAATATGGTTGGAGTACCTTAAGAACTTCGACTTCAATATTCAATATCACCCTGGCAAGGGTAATGTTGTAGATGATGCACTTAGTAGGAAGTCTGTGGCCTCCTTGTCTTGTTTAGTTATGGGTGAGATGAATTGCTAGAACAATTCACCAGACTAGACATAAACATTGAGCAAAGGAGCGATCAGGTACTGGTTGCTAACCTCAAGATATAACTCAACATGTTCAATGAGATCAGAGATCAACAAGCAAACGATCCATTCTTGGTTCGTGTCAAGGAAACCATAGCAGACAGACCAGACTTCTCCATCTCTGAAGATGGAAGATTACTATTTCATGGCAGGACCTGTGTGCCTGACAATGAAGAACTGAAAAGAAAGCTGATGGATGAAGCCCACAAAACTAAGTACACTATTCACCCTGGTGCAACCAAGATGTATCAAGACATGAAAAGAACTTTTTGGTGGCCAAACATGAAAAGAGAGGTAGCTGATCATGCTGCTCATTATCTTAACTATCAGCAAGTGAAGGCAGAACACCGGCGCCCTGCAGATGTACTCTGACCCTTAGAAATCTCAGACTAGGAGTGGGAAAGCATTGACGTGGACTTCATCATAGGTTTACCTAGGACTAGTGGTGGACTCGACACCATATAGGTTATTGTTGATCGACTAACCAAGTCTGCACACTTTCTAACAATTAAAAGTAAATGGATTGTAGACGTGTTAGCCACTCTCTATGTAAAGGAGATAGTGAGACTGCATGGAGTTCCATCATCAATAGTCTCAGATCATGAACCAATATTTACCTCTCATTTCTGAAAGGGACTGCAAACTACACTTGGTACTAAACTCAACTTTAGTACTGCTTTTCGCCCACAAACAGATGTACAAATTGAGAGGACTAATCAAATTGTGGAAGACATGCTAAGAGCTTGCACAATAGACTTTGAAGGCTATTGGGATGAGCAATTGCTTTTAATGGAGTTCGTTTATAACAATAGCTATCAGGAAAGCATAAAGATGGCTCCATTTGAAGCACTATATGGTAGAAGTTGTAGATCACAAGTATGCTGGAATGAAGTTGGTGAACAACAATGGTTAGACCCAGACATGGTACAAACTACAACTAGAGATATTCAGGTTATTCGAGATCGGCTCAAGATTGCTCAATCCAGACAGAAGAGCTATGCCGACAAGAGAAGGAGAGACTTAAAATTTCAAGTGGGAGATCATGTACTTTTAAATGTATCTCCTAATCGTGGAATTCAAAGGTTTGGAGTCAAAGGGAAGTTAAGTCCAATATTCATTGGCCCTTTCAAAGTGCTTGCAAGGGTTGGTGAAGTCGCATACCGACTGACATTACCTCCACATTTAGCTTTCTTACACAATGTATTCTATGTCTCTATGCTCAGGAAATACGTGTATGATCCTACCCATATGATACGCCATGAAGATTTAGTACTGCATAAGGACATGACATATGAAGAAAAGCCAATCAAAATACCGGATCGAAAATTGCAACAACTCAGGAATAGGTCCATCCCTGTGGTAAAGGTTTTATGGAATAACCCTACATGGGAACCTGAATCAACAATGAGGTGAAACTACCCTGACATATTTAGTAAGTCACTCTCCCTATTATGATTATGAATTTGGGGACCAAATTCTTTTAAGTGGGGGAGGGTGTAACAACCTGGATTTATAAATCTAAAATAAGTAAATAATAATAATAATAATAAATTTATGAAGAGGTTTAATTTAATGCACACCAAACGAAAATGCAATGAATAAAAATAATTAATAGTTGATATGGGTTGAACAACAATCGATATAAACCATATGCATAACAACAATCAATGTTTAAAGAAGCAATCGATGTTAGTTAACAATCGATGTTTAAAAAAGCAATCGATGTTTAAGGACAACCTATATGCATAACAACAATTGATGTTTAAAAAAACAATCAATGTTAGTTAACAATCGATGTTTAAAGAAGCAATCGATGTTTAAGGACAATCGATATGCATAACAACAATCGATGTTTAAGGGCAATAGATGTATCAAATCGACTGATCATGATCAAAATGAAGTGGACTTCGTATATGACGAAGTTGGACTTCAGATATGACGAAGTTAGCTTCGATTGTTCATGACCAAATCGTATATGACGAAGTAGACTTCGAATATGACAAAGTGGGACTTCGTATATGACGAAGTTAGCTTCGACTGTCCATGACTAAATCATGTATGACTTCGTACATGACGAAGTTATCAGTCATTTTTAAACTATAAAATGTGTTAATTTTATACCCAATAATAAAAAGGATTTAGTTAAGATAAACATGGAAGTAGGGACCATAAAACGTGACTGAATCCAATAGTGGATTTCGAACCAAATCCCTAGAACTAAATCAAATAGGAAGACCTGTTATGGAAACAATTCCTATGGGAGTTCTAGAACATAATAGGACTCCTACCAAGAGTTAGGAAACTGCAAACCAACCCGAAGATTTAACGATCATTAGACTTCCATATTAATCCAAATTCGTGCCCAGCAAGAGGGGGTTCTCTAAAGGTTTTTCACTCCTAATGGGATGGGAATCCTCCAGACGGAAGGGATCAAGATCAACTCCACTTCTCTAGTTACAATAAGACTCCTAACAATCCTAATATATAAATACTCGTCATAACCCCTTGGGGGCGAGTTACCAACTTGTTAGAAGACTTGCGGAAGACTACCTAGAGCACCATAGAAGGAGGAGATCGCCCAACCGGAGCTTTCTTCCTCAGACCCCGTTATGCAGAAATACTTTTTAGGAGCATTCAAAGGTAGACAATCTCTCAAGCAAAAATCTAATTAATCTCGTTCATAGATAGTCCATGAAACCAGTAACCAAAGCCCATGTTTGTCCCACATTTCACCCCTCAGGTTGTGAGATTTTCATGTTCAAGGTTGTATTATTTCATGTGCTGGTGACCTGTTGTTTGCTCTTGTTCTCCAAAAAATCCTTGTCAAAATCCTTGATTACTTTGAGTATATATTGGTAAAGATTTGTGTTAGATTTTTTATAAACAGGTTCTATGATTTTTTTCATATTATATATATATATATATATATATATATATATATAGAGAGAGAGAGAGAGAGAGAGAGAGAGAGATTTAAGTTTCCTCTAGCCCTAAACCTAGATTTCTGGACCATGATGTCATGATATCTTGTAGAATCTGTCGTTAAGTTCTTGTAAATACTGTAACAAAATAACAAGTGAGGTTAAGGTTAAACTATGCTAAATTCTTTATCCAAAAGTCATGTACATGATCTTATGTCACTGCCCTTTTGATTCTTCTTCACAAGCACTGTGACGGTTCTCGCCAATCAGACCCGCTAACCTGATAGCAAGCCTGATTCGAGTCCGCCTCCCGCGAACGGGCCGAAGCCTCGCAAGGGATATCAAACCACGAGTTCGTAGAAATATAAAGGAATCAACTCAAACATTCATAAGATTTGTCAATCCCACAAATATTTACATGAAATATACATAGCCATAGCACAACTGTAGCCAAACTACAACAGAACCTGGGGCATACCCCGAGGTGCACAACAGAAAAGTAAAATTACACTGCTGGTGGTGCAGACCCTCCACTGGACGACGGGCGCGAAATCTCCGGATCTCCCTCACCTGGTAGGAGGTAGGGGTGAGCCTCACGTGTCACTGGCTCAGTAGGGAAACTCCCTAGAAACCGAGTAAACCAACACAGGTAGCAAAGCAGGAAAAGCTAAGCTAACAATTTATAATATTATCTAGCAGGATATAAAACTGTAAGTGCCACTTACCATTGCCGCTTAACAGGAATCAACATAAATAAATAAATAAACAAATAAACGGCAAAGCCATACAGGTGTACGAGCTACTGTAGAAAAACGCCACACTCGAGCCACGTTAACTGGTTCGCGACACCAGTTACCGACTCGGACAAACCACACAGGACAACCTCTCAGTCTCGCAGCCACGGACGAAAGGTCCAGCTGCCGCTCCACTAAACAAGTACAAGAACTGTGGAGTCCAACTAAACCACCACAACCTGTAGGTCACACACCTAGCAGGCCCATGCCTGTCACCATTAGGGACTCTGGCCCGAGCTCCCTAACGTGAGGCACTGGAAAACAGGACTAGCTGGGGTCCAGTACGTCTACTGATGTCCGTCTCCCCCAACTACGAGCGCGCTACAAGCGACAACACAACAAACTCTCTCTAGTCGCTGTCCCACTGCCGTCTTTCCCTCAGCCGGACGTACTACTCAACACAAGAGTGAGGGTGTCCAGGAATACGACAAGACCTCGTCGGTACCCAGTACCGGGACAAGCCCCGAGCACTCACGTGCCTGGCTCACACAAAACCTGGGGCTCCCAACTGAAGAGGTATCCACGGAAGGCGTCTGACTACACACCACATACACGAAAACCGTAGGTTCAACATACAAACCACGTAAATACCACGTTAATCACAAGCCACACGCTCCCCGAGCGTCGAGAGAGTGCCAAAGCACCTCTTTCTATCACTATATAACATAAACCATGCTGAACAGATAGTCATACACTTACATTTATGCTCGGATGACAACATTCGGCTGTTGTCGCGGCGGCACGATAGACCGCCTTCAGAACGCGATAGTTCGCGGTGTCGCGACCTGGTCGCGGCTCTCAGAACGACCGCGATAGCAGGTGCGAACCCTGTTCCGGAATCCATCATCCGGATCACCCCAAACTCATTAAAACCTGTAGTTTCAGTCCATTTTCATGCTTTAATATGTTCCTACACATACCATCTATTGTTTGGAAAGCAATAAACGCATTATCCACACCATACGAGCAATCCACGGATCAAACGATAGGAAATCTCCCTACCTTCGCGAAGAACGCGAAGAACAAAACCCGTATGAGGTTCCCTCCGCTCCACGCGACGTCCTCGCGGTGGAAACTCGTCAAGCCGACCACTAGCAAGCCAAATTACCAAGAGATCCCCACAGCAAATCCCCCTGGCCGAGCAGAGCTTTCACCAGCTCTATTCTGCTAGGGTTACTTAAAAACACAACGCAGTTAAGAACGCGTCACCCTACCTAACTGCGACCTTAACGCGGTCCTTCTGACCGACGCCTTAAGCCTGCTGACGCCAGCATACCCGCCTAACGCGCGACACGCGGCGCACATGCACACGCTCACTTAAACCGGCGGTGTCATGAACGCGGCGCCATGGGCTGTCGCGATCATGAACGCGACACCCCTCACTGTCGCGATTACAACGCGACACCCCTAACTGTCGCGTTAGAAACCGAGAAACAGAGAACACAAATGGGCAAAAACTCCCAACTCACAGAAAACACCTGTCACTCGCATCATCGACCACACACTGGCCTCCACGACCACACAAAGACGATCCGAACGGTCGGAACGTTACATTACTATCACCTAAAAAGAAATTTCGTCCTCGAAATTTAAAACAGAATTCAATTATCAACATTTCAATTCAATCCATATGGTACTATCACCTAAAAAGAATAAAACTTACTCAAACAAGTATGGATATGCTTTTCTCATTTCTTCTGCCAGTTCCCAGGTATCCTCGCCACCTTGTCTGTTCTCCCATCTGACCTTTACTAACTCAATTTTCTTATTCCTGAGCTTTTGAGTTCTATAGCCTGAAATTTGCACTGGATACTCTGGCATTGACATGTCTGGCTTCAAATCATCTCTTTGATAACTGACAACTTGGGTTGGATCTTTGATATACCTTCTTAACATTGAAACATGAAACACATCATGAGCATCAGTAAAATCTGCTGGCAAATCTAATTTATAGGCTGCTTCACCCATTCTTTCTTTTATTTGAAACGGCCCAACATATCTCGGGCTCAACTTGCCTTTCCTACTGAACCTTAATACACCTTTAGTAGGAGATACCTTTAAAAATACAAAGTCACCAACTTCAAATTGTAATGGTCTACGTCTTACATCTGCATAACTCTTCTGGCGACTCTGGACTGTTTTCAACTTTTCTTGGATGAATTTCACTGTTTCTACACATTGGTGAACTAATTCTGGGCCCAAAACCTGCCTCTCTCCTACTTCATACCAATTTAATGGTGATCTGCACGGTCTGCCATACAATGCTTCATAAGGTGCCATTTCAATACTTGAATGGTAACTGTTATTATATGCAAACTCAACTAGACCCAAATGACGTTCCCAAATGCCTCCCCACACAAGACAACAAGCTCTCAACATATCTTCAATAGTCTGAATTGTTCTTTCCGTCTGCCCATCTGTTTGTGGATGATAAGCTGAACTATACCTTAGCTCTGTGCCGACAACTCTTTGTAAGCTCCTCCAAAAACCTGAAGTAAATCGAGGGTCTCGATCTGAAACTATAGTAACTGGTATTCCATGCAAAGGTACAATCCTTTCCAAATATAGCTTAGCTAATCTATCAACTGACCATGTCATGCTAACTGGTAGTAATCTGCAAACCTTGGTCAATCTATCTACAAAAACCCATATTGCATTATGACCTGATGAGCTGGGTAAACCAACTATGAAATCCATTGCTATGTCATCCCACTTCCATTGCGGAATGGGTAATGGCTGTAACAATCCTCCTGGTTTCTGATGCTCTGCTTTTATCTGCTGACATACTGCACATCTGGTTATAAATTCTGTAATTTCTCTCTTCATATGCGGCCACCAAAAATACTTCTTCATATCTTGATACATTTTAGTGCTACCTGGATGGATAGTGTACCTTGATCTATGAGCTTCCTCCAAAACTTTCTGTCTAATTTCTGCATCTTCTGGAACATACAATCTTCCTTTCAATCTAGCCACATTATCACGCCCCAAATTTACTTCATCCATTCTAAGAATATCTGCTAAATTAGCATCTGCTCTTTGTGCCTCTACTATCTGCCAATAAAGAGAAGGCTCCACTGCACTAGTTGCTAATATTGCTCTGCGCTGACTGCTTGGCACATATAAAGAATTCTCCGCCACATTCTCATAGAGTTTCCATTCTCTATTCATAAGTTGATTCATAACCACCTTTCTGCTCAATGCATCTGCTACCACATTTGCTTTGCCTAGATGATATGCCAAATTAAAATCATAATCCTTTAGATATTCCATCCATCGGCGTTGCCTTAGATTTAAATCTTTCTGAGAGAAAATATATTTTAAGCTCTTATGATCAGTGAAAATCTCAAATCTTTCACCATACAAATAATGTCGCCAGATCTTTAATGCAAAAACTACTGCTGCCAACTCTAAATCATGAGTAGGGTAATTCTCCTCATGCTTCTTCAATTGCCTGGAGGCATAAGCAACTACTTTACTATGCTGTATCAAAACTGCACCCAAACCTCTTTTGGATGCATCTGTATATAGAACAAATCCGCCACTACCCGATGGAATCTCTAAAACTGGTGCTGAAGTCAACCTCTTCTTCAACTCTGCAAAACTGCGTCTACACTCCGGAGACCATATAAAAGGAACACCCTTTCTTGTTAACCTTGTCATCGGTGCTGCTATCCTGGAGAAATCTTGGATAAATCTTCTGTAATATCCTGCCAAACCCAGAAAACTCCTAATCTCAAACACTATTTTTGGCTCTTCCCATTTCATTACTGCCTCAACTTTGGCTGGATCCACTGCAATACCTTCACCTGATATCACATGACCCAAAAACTGAATCTCCTTCAACCAGAATTCACATTTACTAAACTTAGCAAATAGTTGATGATCTCTCAATATCTGCAAAGTAATTCGCAAATGATTTGCATGTTCTTCTTCTGATGTTGAATAAACCAATATATCATCAATAAAGACCACTATAAACTGATCCAAGTACTGATGAAATGTAACACCTCGGAAATTTACAATTTAAAATTTTCAGAATTATAGAGGGATAAAATAAATAAATATATTGGAGACTTCCCATACCATGGGTTAATGACCTATTAATAAGATTGGGCCAATAGAGCATATTTGGCCCAAGGATATGAATAAACTAGGACATGAAATTGCCCAGAAAATTCGTGTATGGAATTATGCAGTAATTACTGAGGGTAATTTAGGGTCATATTATGGATGAGTAGTCATGTAAGGTAAGCCAAAATCGAACTCAATCCCAATTGGTGGTTTTCTAAACCTTGGCTACCTCTTTTAAGTAAAGGAATCCCAGATTTTCTGGAAACTAGGAAACAGAGCTCGTAGCCCCTTTCCTAGTGTCATTAGGACTCTTAATAACATCCTAAAACTATAAGAACTCGTCTCTAAACTCTTGGGGAATGTTTAACAACGAAGTTGGAGTCGTTTGGAGGCAAGCAAGAACTTCTGAGGAGCAGAAGAAAGGCTGGGAATCCGGAGCTTCATCCCCTGCATCCTCTGTTGCGTCCAGAACATCAACAGGTTTTAGATCTTCGTAAAGGTAGGTGTTCTCGGGCCAAGATTAAAGAAAACCAATGTCAACATGTAGTTCTTTGAGTCTAGGATCATTTGCACTTGATTTGCCCAATTTTCATGGAGTATTCATCGTGTATTGGTGACTTTCCCGAAGTCTTGCACCGTTAGGGCTTTTCCTCGTTCGACATATTGTGCACATGATTCAAGACCAAATTTGACTAAACTTTCTTCATGAAAGTTCTCCTATTCGAAGTCACGATCATCTTCTATGTTGGACGTTTTGTCCAACGGTTTTTCGTTAGAGAGTTAGGAGCATGATAAGAGAGTCTCTGTTTTAAACTGTGATTTCGGGTTTCACTTAATTTTTGTTCTTCATATGATTTCTCGGGATTTGAGACCGAATTTGATTAAACTCTCAACATCAAAATTCTTCTACTAGTTGTCTTCTTCATCTTTCATGTTGAACATTTTTTCCAAATGTCAATCGTTAGAGAGTTATAAGGGTTTGAAGTGAATCGCTGCATGGCATGTGTTTTCGGGTCTCACATGACCCTTAAGTTTTGTTCTGGAAGGACTCTAGTGTCGACACTACTTGGACTAGTGTCGACACACTGTCCCAAAGTAGCCCAGAGAGTGTTCTGGGAGGCCCTCTAGTGTCGACACTGCCTCAGCTAGTGTCGACACCCTGTCCCAAACAGCCCAGAAGGTGTTCTGGGAAGGCCATCTAGTGTCGACACTGCCTCATCTAGTGTCGACACACTGTCCCAGTTTTTACCCAGGGAGTTCTGGGAAACTGATCTAGTGTCGACACTACCTGGCTCTAGTGTCGACACACTGTCCCATGTTTTCCAGATGGGTTCTGGAATCTGTCTCTAGTGTCGACACTACCTGAACTAGTGTCGACACTACCTGACCAGTTTTGCCTGTTTTTGTCTTGGGTTTGGAGCATGGTGTCGACACCACTTGATCTAGTGTCGACACTACCCTTACAAGATTTTTGTATAATTTGGGTCTAATCATCTCATGATGTCTACAAGCATGTACATGATGTTATATAGTATGCATGAACTTAAAATAAATCAAACCATTGAAGAAAATGGTAATGATACGAATATGATTCTAATGTGTAATTTTGATTGTTCTTATGATCATTGGATTATCTTGTGATCTTGCTTATTGTCAATTGATAAGATAAGAATATGATATGAATGTAGGGATGAATACATGATTAGTATGGACATATTAGTGGTGTTAATGTTATGATTTGCATATGAGTTTCATGGTTACATGCTTTCCGGTGTTCAATTGATTGTTTGTCATATGCATACATGTTAGGAAAGTACATGTTCTACATATGATCTGTCTTTAGAAACACTCTCATGTCAAGATATTAATGAATTATGAAATATAAGATACGTCGTTATCCTGCCTTGTTCTTTTGAGCTGTTTGTCATTCCTTGACTCTATGAGTGATCATGTTTCTTTTTACTATGAGCTTGTCATTGAAACTCTGTGGCCATAATATGAATATGTTTGTTTGGCACATCGTGGGACTCCGGTCCAAAACTTGATACAATGCCTGTGCAATAGGGCCCTGTCCGGTCCTGGGGAGGAGCGCCCCAACGTACTTGTTAACCGAGGGAGTATGGACTCTTGGTGCTTGGCATAGCACACCTGACATGCAAGATTGTGAATTGTGCCTCCTGCTTGACTTGATAAGTTTGACTTGACATGATATGATAAGTTTGTTCTTGTGAACACATGAACTCTGCTTGAATATGGCCAATCTTTTGACATGATTTTATTCTTGAATTATCTGTCCATTGTATATGGAACTCGACAATTGATCTGATATGATATCCGTTCTACTTTGCTATTCAACTTGTTAGAAAAGCATGCATTGTCAGCATACTCATAAGCATATCTGCCTATATAAAATGTTAATCATGTATACTAGTGCCCGCGCGTGATTGAGATATAAATCCTACTGAGCTAGTTCGCTCACCCCTATCATCCTGCCCTTTTTCAGGTAGTGATGAAGAACCCGTGGAGTCGGATGGGACTGGGAAAGAGTGACGAGCACCCGTCCTAGAATAGATGACAGTTTAGAAATAGAAATTTGAGTAGTCTATGTAATAGTGAAACTTTTGTGGAAGTTTATTTGAATGATGGACCCTTTGGTTAATTCTTCTTATGTGAGGTTGTATCTAGTTGAATGAAATGAATTAAAGTATACTAATGATGACCATATTATAGTCTTGAATGTGTCATTATATTTGACTATGACTCTGCACTATTCAACTGTGATACGCCGGTTTGTATCGTTCACGTCCCCCGGTATTTATTCCGCTGCTAAATATTCGGGGCGTGACAGTTGGTATCCGAGCCTGAACTTTAGGGTCCAAGGGATTAGGAATATGGAATGAAACTAGATTACACGAGTCAAAACATGTCGTACCTAATGTGAGCTTGGGTAGAGCCATGGGAATAAAAGTCACATGTGATATATTTAGATGACTAACTTACATTATTATCTTGAAGGTGATTATTACCTCAATGGCCGCGGAACGTGCCCAGGCTAGGGACATGCAAAGAACCATACAGAACTTGACTCAGGCTATCTTACAAGCCACCCAGGGTGGAGGTAATCGCGGAGCCGGTGAGCTACCACCCGAATTTTCGGAACATGGATCCACCTAGGTTTGAAGGGAGTACTAACCCAGATGTTGCTGAGCACTGGGTTAAAGAGATTGAAAGGATATTCAGGGTTATGCAATGCACAGACCAGAACAAGGTACTCCTGGCTACTTTCCAGTTGGAAAAGGATGCCAGGGCATGGTGGGAGTCGGTAGAAGCAACCCTCAATGGACAACAACTTACATGGGCTCAGTTCATTGAGCGTTTCAACGCCAAGTACTTTTCTGAGAGGGTCCAAGAACGGAAAGCAGCCGAATTTGCGGCTTTGAAGCAGAGAGGACTTAATGTGGCTGAGTATGAAGCCCAATTCTCTCGGCTGTCCCGATATGTTGTTCACTTGATTGGGACAGAAAGAATGAAGGCGAAACGCTTTCTGAATGGCTTGAGGCCCCAGTTCATCACCCAACTGGCGCCAATGGACATTCAAACTTATGCTGAAATGGTTAAGAAGGCTCAACTACTAGAAGATGCAATGGAGACTGCTGAAAGGATTAAGGGAAAATCTGTGAAACGGGAACAAGTGTCTTCTGCTGGGAGGTATCAGCCGACTATTGGGAAGAAAAGGCCCAGTGGCGGGGTAAATGAACCAGCGGATAAAAAGCCGAAGGAACTAGGTAAGCAAGTGATAGTGGCAACCGGTGAAAGGTGCAAACATTGTGACGAGCTGGTCATCGGACTGAAGAATGCTGGAGAGCGCAAGGGAGATGCCTACGCTGTGGGAGTCGTGACCATAGGATCTCGGACTGCTCAATGTTGAAAGAACAAGCCCCTCACGACAAACGTCAAAATGGACAGAAGAGGCAAGGCCGACTGCAAGCTGTCCAGGAACCAGAAACTGCTGAAGAAGGAGGTATCGTGGAAGGTACACTTACTATTCTTTCCCGACCTGCTTATGTTCTCTTTGATACGGGAGCTACGCACTCCTTCATTTCTCAAACATTTGTTGATACCCTATCTGTGAAACCAGTCCCAATGAAATCCAGAATAGTTGTGTCAACCCGATTGGTCCGGGTACCAATCTTACAAACCATATACCATCCAGTGAGGTGTTGATTGAAACCCAAAACCTACCAGCAAATTTAATATGTATGGACATGGCAGGGTATGATGTGATACTGGGAGCAGACTGGATGTCTGAACATGGGGCTAGTATAAATTGCAGGAGAAGTAGGGTAACTTTTAGCCAGTACCCAAAACTAGTGTTCACAGGGGATAGAAACCGCAGGAGATTGTCACTTATCTCTGCACTGCAAGCCAAAAGGATGATGAGGAAAGGTTGTATGGCCTTTCTTGCTGCTGTAGTCATTGCAAAGAAGGAAGTCAAGGTAGAGGACATCCATGTCGTCAGCGAATACGCTGATGTTTTCCCCGAAGACTTGCCAGGAATTCCTCCGGAGCGAGAGGTCGATTTTACCATCGAATTGGTCCCTGGTGCAGCACCGGTATCTAGGGCACCATATAGAATGTCCCCCGCAGAACTGAAGGAATTAAAAGAAAACTGATGGAACTGTTAGAGAAGGGTTTCATCCGACCAAGCACATCGCCATGGGGTGCACCTGTCCTCTTCGTCAAGAAGAAAGATGGGTCGATGAGACTATGCATAGATTACAGACAACTGAATCAGTTAACCATCAAGAACAAATACCCTCTGCCGAGAATTGATGAGTTGTTTGATCAATTATCTGGAGCTAGGTACTTCTCTAAAATAGATCTCCGATCTGGTTATCATCAATTGAGGATCAAAGGAGAAGACATTCACAAGACTGCCTTCCGAAGCAGGTATGGGCATTATGAATTTATTGTTATGCCTTTTGGACTAACAAATGCCCCTGCAGTTTTCATGCAACTGATGAATAGCATTTATCGCCCATATCTTGATAAGTTTGTGGTGGTATTCATCGATGATATAGATTTATTCCAAGACAAAGGAAGAGCATGAGGAGCATTTGAGGATTTCATTGCAGATTTTGAGGGAGAACAAATTATATGCCAAGTTAAGTAAATGTGAATTTCTGGCTTGAGGAGGTATCCTTTCTCGGGCATGTGGTGACCAAAGATGGTATCGCTGTTGATCCATCAAAGGTTGAGGCTGTGTTGAAATGGGAAAGACCGACAAGCGTCACAGAGATCAGGAGTTTTCTGGGATTAGCTGGGTATTACCGAAGGTTTATAAAAGATTTCTCAAAGATTGCAGTACCATTAACCAAGCTGACCCGGAAGGAAAATCCGTTTGTGTGGACTGATGATTGCGAGGGAAGTTTCAATAACTTGAAGAAGTGTCTGACTACTGCTCCTGTCCTCGCCTTACCCACTGAAGAGGGAGGATTTGAAATTTATTCAGATGCTTCTGGTACTAGACTGGGATGTGTCCTAATGCAACAAGGGAAGGTAATAGCTTATGCTTCCAGACAGTTGAAGATCCACGAAGTGAACTATCCGGTTCATGACCTGGAGTTAGCCGCGTAGTATTCGCCTTGAAGATTTGGAGGCATTATATCTATGGTGAGCAATTTAAAGTCTTTTCTGACCACAAGAGTTTGAAATACCTGTTCTCACAGAAGGAGCTTAACATGAGACAAAGAAGGTGGTTAGAGTACCTTAAGGACTTTGACTTTTCCATCCAATATCACCCTGGGAAAGCCAATGTAGTGGCAGACGCTCTAAGTAGACAACCAGGAACTGTTCTAGCTAGTATGATGCTGGGCGAATGGAAGTTACTGGAGCAATTTGCAAGTCTGAATTTAGACATGGAAAAGAAGGAGAAACAAGTAATGATTTCCAATCTCCAGATACAATCCGGTCTGCTGACCGAAATCCAGGAGAAACAGGGAGAAGACCCACTCTTAGTTCAGATCAGGGAGAAGTTAGAACAAAGACCCGACTTTACTCTATCAGCAGAAGGAAGATTATTATTCAGAGGTAGAACATGTGTCCCTGATCATGAAGAACTCAAGAAGAGGTTACTGAATGAAGCTCACCAGTCCAATATATACGATTCATCCAGGATCAACAAAGATGTACCAAGATTTAAAAAGGTCGTACTGGTGGCCAAACATGAAGAGGGATGTGGCCGATCATGTGGCATACTGTTTGACATGCATGAAAGTCAAAGCCGAACATTTCCGTACGGCTGGTGGACTGCTACCACTAGAAATCCCAGAGTGGAAGTGGGATAGTATCGGTATGGACTTTATCATGGGATTGCCCAAGACTAGAGGTGGTAAGGATGCAATTTGGGTAATAGTTGACCGATTGACTAAGTCGGCTCACTTCTTGCCGATCAAGAGTACATGGTCAGTGGATGTGTTGGCCGCTCTATATGTTAAGGAAGTAGTTAGATTGCACGGGGTTCCATCTAGCATAATATCAGATCGGGACCCTAGATTTACTTCACACTTCTGGAAGGGTTTACAAGCAGCAATGGGTACTAAATTAAACTTTAGTACTGCCTTCCATCCTCAGACTGATGGACAAACTGAAAGGACCAATCAAATTGTGGAGGATATGCTTCGTGCTTGGTGCTGGATTTCAAAGGTCGATGGGATGATCAGTTGTACTTGATGGAGTTTGCTTATAACAACAGCTATCAGGCTAGTATCAAAATGGCTCCATTTGAAGCCTTATATGGCAGGAGTTGCAGATCACCCCTTTGTTGGGAAGAGGTTGGGGAGAACCAATGGGTTGGACCCGACTTGATTGAGGCCACTGTCCGGAAGGTTCAGATTGTCAGGGAACGTCTGAAGATAGCACAATCCAGACAGAAGAGTTATGCAGACAAGAGAAGGAGAGAACTGGAATTTCAGGTTGGCGAACATGTTTTCTTGAAGGTCTCACCTTCGAGGGGAATACAAAGATTTGGGATCAAAGGAAAACTAAGTCCCAGATTTATAGGGCCATTTGAAATTCTGGAAAGAATTGGTCAGGTGGCGTATAGACTTGCACTACCTCCGCAACTAGCAAACGTGCATAATGTGTTCCACATATCCATGCTGCGGAAGTACTTATTCAATGCCGACCATGTAATTGACCACGAGGACTTGGAGATTCGGGAGGACCTGACTTATGAAGAGAAGCCGATCAAACTGTTGGATCGGAAGATTCAGCGACTCAGGAATCGTACCATACCTATGGTGAAGGTTCAATGGAGTCGAGACGGAGTTACTAATGCTACCTGGGAAACAGAGGAGAAGAATGAAGAAAAACCACCCGGAGCTATTCTCAGGTACGAACTACACCATTATGCGTAAATTTGGGGACCAAATTTCTTAAGTGGGGGAGGATGTAACACCCCGAAAATTTGCAATTTAAAAATTCAGAAATATAGAGGGATAAAATAAATAAACGTATTGGAGACTTCCAATACCATGTGTTAATGACCTATTAATAAGATTGGGCCAATAGAGCATATTTGGCCCAAGGATATGAATAAACTAGGACAGAAAATTGCCCAGAAATTCGTGTATGTAATTATGCAGTAATTAGTGAGGGTAATTTAGGGTCATATATGGATGAGTAGTCATGTAAGGTAAGCCAAAACCGAACTCAATCCAATTGGTGGTTTCCTAAACCTTGGCTACCTCTTTTAAGTAAAGGAATCCCAGATTTTCTGGAAACTAGGAAACAGAGCTCGTAGCCCCTTTCCTAGTATCATTAGGACTCTTAACAACATCCTAAAACTATAAGAACTCGTCCCTAAACTCTTGGGGAAGGTTTAACAACGAAGTTGGAGTCGTTTGGAGCAAGCAAGAACTTCTGAGGAGCAGGAGAAAGGCTGGGAATCCGGAGCTTCATCCCCTGCATCCTCTGTTGCGTCCAGAACATCAACAGTTTTAGATCTTCGTAAAGGTAGGTGTTCTCGGGCCAAGATTAAAGAAAACCAATGCCAACATGTAGTTCTTTGAGTCTAGGATCATTTGCACTTGATTTGCCCAATTTTCATGGAGTATTCATCGTGTATTGGTGATTTTCCCGAAGTCTTGCACAGTTAGGGCTTTTCTCGTTCGTCATATTGTGCACACGATTCAAGACCAAATTTGACTAAACTTTCTTCATGAAAGTTCTTCTATTGAAGTCACGATCATCTTCTATGTTGGACTTTTGTCCAAAGGTTTTTCGTTAGAGAGTTAGGAGCATGATAAGAGAGTCTCTGTTTATACTGTGATTTCGGGTTTCACTTGATTTTTGTTCTTCACATGTTTTCTCGGGATTCGAGACCGAATTGATCAAACCTCAACATCAAAATTCTTCTACTAGTTGTCTTCTTCATCTTTCATGTTGAACGTTTTGTCCAAATGTCAATCGTTAGAGAGTTATAAGAGTTTGAAGTGAATCGCTGCATGGCATGTGTTTTCGGGTCTCACATGACCTAAGTTTGTTCTGGAAGGACTCTAGTGTCGACACTACTTGGACTAGTGTCGACACACTGTCCCAAAGCAGCCCAGAGAGTGTTCTGGGAAGCCCTCTAGTGTCGACACACCTCATCTAGTGTCGACACACCTCCCAAACAGCCCAGAAGGTGTTCTGGGAAGCCATCTAGTGTCGACACTACCTCATCTAGTGTCGACACACTGTCCCAGTTTTTACCTGGGAGTTCTGGAAACTGATCTAGTGTCGACACTACCTGTCTAGTGTCGACACACTGTCCCATGTTTTCCAGATGGGTTCTGGAATCTGTCTCTAGTGTCGACACTACCTGAACTAGTGTCGACACTACCTGACCAGTTTTGCCTGATTTTGTCTTGGGTTTGGAGCATGGTGTCGACACCACTGATCTAGTGTCGACACTACCCTTACAAGATTTTTGTATAATTTGGGTCTAATCATTTCATGATGTCTTCAAGCATGTACATGATGTTATATAGTATGCATGGACTTAAAATAAATCAAACCATTAAAGAAATGGTAATGATATGAATATGATTCTAATGTGTAATTTTGATTGTTCTTATGATCATTGGATTATCTTGTGATCTTGCTTATTGTCAATTGATAAGATAAGAATATGATATGAATGTGGGGATGAATACATGATTAGTATGGACATGTTGTGGTGTAATGTTATGATTGCATATGAGTTTCATGGTTACATGTTTTCCGGTGTTCAATTGATATTTGTCATATGCATACATGTTAGGAAAGTACATGTTCTACATATGATCTGTCTTTAGAAACACCCTCATGTCAAGACATTAATGAATTATGAAATATAAGATACGTCGTTATCCTGCCTTGTTCTTTTGAGCTGTTTGTCATTCCTTGACTCTATGAGTGATCATGTTCTTTTTACTATGAGCTTGTCATTGAAACTCTGTGGCCATAATATGAATATGTTTGTTCGGCACATCGTGGGACTCCGGTCCAAAACTTGATACAATGCCTGTGCAATAGGGCCCTGTCCGGTCCTGGGGAGGAGCGCCCCAAACGTACTTGTTTAACCGAGGG